>CM063503.1:49346589-49384089 GCA_032207245.1 Pardosa pseudoannulata | reverse complement strand
TAACGTTCACGGTGGTTGGCCGGACTATAGCAGTTCGATTCAAACCATGTTCTATGTTTACCATATCTTTAACTAGTGACTTTTATTGAATGGAATTTATTCTATGTGAGAATATATGTTTTTCTCTGAAAATGTGCTTTATATTTATGGTTTAATCTGGATGGCTTCAGCCGGCATAGAGTTCAGCGTACTTACATTTATGATATTTATCTAAGCAAATAAAATATAACTATAATTCTTTAAATAAATTATTACCATTACCAGATTGTTGAAAAAACTAAAATTTTGAAAATCCTTTAATCCTTTTCTAGATATCATCCATACTTGCAGCAAGTTTGATTTCTTGTGGATAATACCTTGCCATAACAAATTTGATGCAACAAAGTTGAAGCAAAATTCTTGCAAGTTGGACGGAACATAAAGCGACCACTCCTATGCAACTCTATTTTGCTGCAAAACTGTGGCAACCTTGTCATGATAACCTTGAAGCAACCGAAAATTCGTAGACTTGCTGCAGTCTTGTTTCAAACTTGCAGACTTACCATGCTGAAGTTGCTAAACTAAATTTGCTATCTGGGGTTATTCTACAATATAAAGTCTTCTCTTAGTAAAAAATAATTTGCAAGATTTCAAAAGTCTAATTTGATTTCACTGAAAAAATTTGGGTTTATTTAAAAAATGATTTTATTTAGCAGAACAAAGCAAAAAAGATTTAAAATGCACTTAAGTAAAAAATCAATGTTAAAGCAGTGTATGAAAGAGAAATGTGTGAAAACATCCGGTATGGAAATTGTAATGTGCTGATATAGAGAAATTGCTTGAGGAGCTTCTATAGGATAAAGGCTAGATGTTACGATGGTGTAATAAAGATTTTTTTCATGTCACTTCATTACATATTTCTCTCGTGTATTATATACTTGGACCTATATTTTGCTTCCTTTTTATCGCATATTGTCCCAGGTCCAGCTCTAGCTGTCTCTCACGATAGCAGCCTATCTTTTCAAACAGAGCCACCCTCGATATGGGAATAAATTTCGGACCGAGCTTCCAATTCTTGCCACCTGCATCCGCTACCCTTAAACCTTTCGGTCATAATTTGCGCCCATCGGCTCATATTCTGACACTCTAAAGGCAATATGTTTCGGTTTTCGCTGACAGCCAATCTTTATAAAAAAGTGCCGTGTTATGATATATTGCCAAACTCCGCTCCGCATCGTTCTTGGCGAATTTTCACCGCATTCCATGCCCCTCCATATGATTGGATCTTTCGTCCTTCGTGCTCCTTGTCTCAGCTTATCATTGGTCAGAGCCAAAGGAGCCCTACGTCTGGTTGAGAGCGCGGGGTTTCCTTGTTACCTGGCAACCCCCTTACTTGCTGTGTTTTGGGCGCTTTAAGATTGAGCGCAGTCTAAAGTTTTTCTTAATTGTTAGAGACAGAGAAGAAAAATTTTAAGAACCTTACAGACACTTTTTTCTTGGGTCAAAATTTGCCGTTGGGGCCCACCGCGATATTTGGCAAGCATATTGTACTCTCGTTTTGTCCCGTGTCACTGCTACGTTCTGTGGAGTTATTTTTGTTCAACCAATGCTTCTTAATCATCAAACTAATATCAGTTACCTACTGTAGGTTCATGGCAAAAGTGAAGTAAATTATTGGTATAAAATTAATGGGAAATTACGTAAGATCGAATAATAAAAAAATGCTGTGACTCCCTTTACTTCTGGTCTTGACTTCATACTTATAGTCCAGGCTAAAACCTACATACACCCCCGACAGGTCGATTCCTCTATAAATAGTACCGGAATTATCCACAGGTGGGTTATGCGACTGAAAAGAAAAGAGTGGGATGCAATGGGTATCAGAATCAAGTAACATATTTTCACTACATATAAAATTATAATAGTCAATATTTATATTAAAATATTAATGTGATATTTATTTTTCTGTACCAGCAGCTGATCCGTCGTGGTTCCCATATCCTCTTTTGTTGGGTGCCTAGCCATGCAGGTATTGCGGGGAATGAAAAGGCTGATGTTGTTGCTAAGACAGCTACCAATCATTATAATGTCCCCCTCCCTTATACAGATATAAAAAATGCGATTAACCTTATTATTCGAAATAGTTGGACTGACGACTGGAATAAAGAAACGCAGAGTAAACTTCATAATATTAAACCTAACGTCACCACTTGGGCTTTGATTTCTGGTCGAAAACGCAATGTTCTCTTGACGAGACTTCGTATTGGTCACATTAGACTCACCCACTCTCATTTACTTTTGGGGGAACTCCCTCCTCGTTGTCCATACTGCGACTTCCAGCACACAGTCCATCATTTTTTAACTTCTTGCACTCGTTTCGCTCGTTTTTATCGCATGTATTTTGGTAATGCCAATATCAATGATCTTCTGGGTGAATCCCCACATCCTGCTCTTTTCGACTTTCTGAAGCGGATTGGATTTTATTCCTCATTATGATGGTTTCATTTCATCACCATATTTCTCATCCCATAGTCATGTTCCGTTTTTAATGTTTGGATTATTTTACTCTAGTCTGTTTTATTTGTACTCTTTTAATTTATACTTTTAGTCTATTGTTGTGAGTTCTAATGTGTTGCTGCTATTTACCTTTTGTCTGGCGCATCTTGTCCTCTTTGGACCTTGCGCCATTAAACCTAAACCAACCAACCAACCAACCGTGATATTTATTTGGTATATATTGAGCTCCCCACAGTTTTAATTTTAGTTGCATAAACCGTCATAATATATAGCCGGTACCCTATAGAAACTCCTCAAACAATTTCTCTATATCATCACATGATAATTTCATATAGACGATTTTCATACAATTTAACTTTAAACAATGTTTTATTTTATTTTCCTTTCCGGGCGTTTAATAAGAATTTTAAAAAATGACTTAACATTTTTATATTTTTAAAATAATTTTTTAATGTCATACTTTTTAGGTTTCTTATTTTATATTACTTTGATAGAAATATAGTGTCTATCATTTATAATCCAAATGTTATCTTGAGTGTATGTATGTTTAGTTTTTCTCATTTGCTGTATATATTTTCTTATTTTAAAATAACACTATTTGAAATTAGGAAGCTA
Organism: Pardosa pseudoannulata; assembly: GCA_032207245.1. Lineage (NCBI taxonomy): Eukaryota > Metazoa > Arthropoda > Arachnida > Araneae > Lycosidae > Pardosa > Pardosa pseudoannulata. Next base: position 49,380,978 of record CM063503.1, on the reverse strand, counting down.
AACAATTTCAAAACTAGAGAGGTATTAAAGAGCATTTAAAATCTCAGCATAAAATCAGGCACTGTGTAATATTAATTGTTCCAGTTAAAAATTACTCTACATATTGATTCTTCAATTCATAAACAATTCACAAAAGCACTACCTTTAATACAGAAACTATTACACTAAGGAATTTCCTGTTAAACAATAAAAAACTAAAATAAAAAGATGAAAATGGAGAACAATAAATTAATGTTTCTTTTTCAGAATTCAATTTCTCCCATAATGCAAACATTTTTCATATAAGGCCCTCAAAATATGAATAATGTAATATAATCTAAACAAAGGAGTTTCTTTTATTTATAACTAATGCAAATGCATTTAGTATAACAAATATTGTCGATTGTTTTCATAATTTTTTCTCAGAAAAAATCCTTTACTGTACTTCCATTTTGGAAAATATAATAGATTGTAACATGCGGTAATATAATTGTGAAACAAACTATATATTTAATAGAGACCCAAATTAATTTGATTATCAGCATATAGTGTTTGGCTGATATATATATATATAAATATATTGCATGATATATTTTATTTTTACTTCTCGAGATTAAGATCGTAATTAATAAATGTTATTGAAGTTCTTTGTCTTGAAAATATATTTACGAACGAAATATTTCTTCCTTGTAAAACTAAAATATTTCTAAAGCAGTACCTCATACTTATGAATTCTTGGAGGAATAGAACTGGTTAAAATGAAAATAGGAGTTCGGACAGAAATTGGAATTTTATAAGGATAGAGAAATATCTATATAAATATACGGTATAGTGGATGTAGAGAGATGAAATAATATAATGTTATAGACGTTCATATTTCTGTATCTGGATTTGGAAATGAAAGTAGAATTCTGATCAGAAAGGAAATTTTACTTCTGACAAATAAAGGAAATAAAAATTATTGCTTTGCTTTTACTTTTGCTCTTGCTCACCGATTTAAAAAATATTTTAATACAGTTTAATAGAATTTCTTGGAAAGAACATTATAAAAACATTACAACATTTCTTGGGAAGAACATTAGAAAAATTAAGCTATAAAAAACTGAAAATTGAAAAAATATATGATCGTATCTGTTAGTATTAAAAGTTAAAAATCATGTACTACTAACTGTACTAAGAATTCACTTTTACTTGCAGAAATGTAGATAATCTAGTATTTCTGCGTCAAACTAAAAGAATTTTAATGATTCAAAAGTGAAGCAGCAAAGCGTTTAATCAATTTATTTAAATGAACTATAGTGAATCTAAAGACATTGCAAATAATTCGCTTCTAATTGAATATATTTGCAACCTTTTAGTTAAATACACACATAGCATCTCTTGAAACATGCATTTAAGTTAAATTATTTATGTAAATTATTATAAGAGTTATGATAATTATCTTAGAGCAACGTAGATGAAAATATGGTTTCACGGAATCTAAATTGAAAGCTTTTAAAACATTAATTCATTTCCTTATTAACAAACATTTAGCTGAGATTCTCTCTATTTGTATTATATAACTTCAAGCAATTTAGTAATAGCGATTTAATTTTACTGTCTGCGACCTTTCTAAGCAAGTTTAATTATTACTATTTTAATTTTAAAATGGCCCTAAGTAAGTTTTTTATATTAAAGTATTAAAGAGTGATTATGTTAGAAAAGCAATGTTGAAATTTACCAAATATTTAAAACTGATTTTAGAAAGAGATTTTCAAAATTTCCGGTTTTCACAGTCCTTAGATGACTGGAAAAATTTTTTACCCATTACAAAATTCGTTTATTTTGCTAATCTAGCAGAATTTACCCGTCTAGGTATAAGTCCAACTGATTTTAATTAACAAATTTTTAAAACTGATGTTAGAAAGAGGTTTTCTAAGTTTACGGTTTCCAAAGTCCTTAAAGATGGCTGGAAAAGATTTTTAACCATCACAAAATTTGGATATTCTGGAAATCTATCAAAACTTCCCCGTTTATTTATAAATCCAACTGATTTTAATTAACAAATTTTTAAAACTGATGTTAGAAAGAGGTTTTCTAAGTTTACGGTTTCCAAAGTCCTTAAAGATGGCTGGAAAAGATTTTTAACCATCACAAAATTTGGATATTCTGGAAATCTAGCTGAATTTTTCCGCTTAGGTGTGGATCCAGCTGAATTTAATTATAATATTCACATATATGCAAAACACATTTTATTAAAAATTAGACATTTTTAAATTTAGAGAGCATTGCTCATAGAGTATAAAGTTACAATCATAAGCCAGTTTCACCATTTTAAGTCTTTACTATAAAATAAATGTGCAGAAAAATGCTGTCAGTTCAGGGATTACAGTTTGAAAATCATTTGTTAATTCATTAATGAAAACGTATATCAGTCTCTGATTACATTCCCTTGAAAACTTCAGACAATTGTATTATTTGACATTCAAAAATTATAATAACTATTATTTAAAAACTACTGATTATTTCCACTTATAAACATTTTTTGTCACTGAAAGAATGATTTTTAAGGTAAATATCCAATATATGTGTAATATATCAGAAGTTATTGTTTGTAAAGTTCAAAAATCTCCGAATAATTATTTTATTTTCCTTAAAATTAACTTTCCCAGGCACCCCAGATAAGTCTAGGATATGTATCATTCATATTGGCATTCCTTCCACAAACTGTAGATCGTGTTGAAATTTGCTACTTATAATCCTTTTTTTTATCTGCTTTAAAGCAAATATCCATTCTCGCAGTTAAAACATAAGAATTGAAAGAGTAGGAAAAATCTCGCAGGCATTGAATGCGATAGCAAAATTACTCTAGTAAATTATTTTGTGCTAGCTGGTCAACAGCACAAAATAGCTTTCTAGAGTACCTCAACTATGCCCTCAGATTTTCGCATATAGTTACGCACACAGCCACTCTGGGCTATCTTAAAAAATTATTTAAAAATTTCATATAAAAAAATTCAAATTACTGAATTCTTTATCTGCTAATGTAATATAAGCTATAAGCTTTCGGTACAGCTTATATACATTATAAGGTATACCGAAATCTATGAGCTATACCTAACTATAATCTTTCGGTAAACGGACTAGATTATGCATTGCGATATAGGAATTAAAATAGGAAAACATATAGGCTAGTAGTGGAGTTCGAATGCATTATCTCATACCTCTGTATGATCCTGTCTTCAAGCCGCCATACAAAGGTAGTACAAAAATATTTAGCGTGCCATGAGAGCGTGTTACATTGTACTTCAGAGTCACGGATGTTTTTTGTAACTTCTATAAAAAGCATTTTGTTGCATCACAGAAGTTTGTAGTCCGAACTAAACTACCATTTAACACCAGGGATTCTTCGCAAACATTTAAGAATGTTAGGAATGAAACTTAGGCCTGTGGAAAGGTGTTGGTCTGATACTCCCACGAAACTGTGCAGCAGGTAATAAAACTTCAGAGCTTAAAACGAACAAGCATTTTATTAAGGAAAAAAAACAACAGATCAAACTTTAACACATCTCGTTATATACACAACTCATTAGACTGCATGAGAATAAAATGAATTCTTCTGTCGCCGTTGCCACAAAATGTATTCTACAAAAGATAAATGAATAATTAACGAGAACAGTTTGCATAAAAACTTGAAATTAGGATTAAAGTTAAGTTAGGATTAAAGTTAATCGGAGTGCATCTTTGTCGGTACCACAGGCCTTTCAGTTTCACGTATCATTCAATGATATAATGCTGAAAATACCCAAATCTTAGCTTCTTTCAAATCAACCACTATTTTGTACTTTTCTTCGCAGAAAGTGGGAATGTGACTTTTTCATGTGTTTTATTACATATGAAGGTCTAACTTTCCTCAAAGCAAATCATCCATTCTCAGTTTAAATGCAGAGCACACTTAAATAAACTAAAATCCCAGACGCACAAGAAGCACTACTTTTTTTTTCTTTTAATGTAGCATTTCAGCATCAAAGTAAACCAATTAAACTGTCGAAATATTCTACAACAGTAAACAATTTAATGTTACATTAGAATAATTTAATGTTACTTTTAGAGACAATAAAACATAAGATATTTAACCATGCATGTTGGACTACCTACTTTGGATCTAATAAATAATATCTTAATATTCACGTTTAACTAAACATTTTTGTAACTGTAAAAGTTTAGATCATACGAATAACAGATTAAAGAGAGTATACATTTAATTATAAAGTACACTTTTTTAAAACTCAACGTTTAGCGTAATAAACCGAAATTAAAGAAAAAAATACTGAATTTATAAAATAAAAAAGATTTTACAGATTTTTTTCTAGTTAAAATTTTTATTAAATGACCATTTTATTACAAGGAGAAGGTTTAAATTTCTTTCAGTTTTATTTTGATTATATTTTGATTTATATTATATAGGTATCCAGTCTCGTTGTGCAACCATTTTCTTATATATTAACCCATATTGGACCGCTGTCCTATAAACAGGACAGTAAATAAAATTTCATTTAAAAATAAAGTTATAAATATTTTCTTAGTGGATTTTATTTTAACATCTTTAAAACAAACATACTTTAGTATAGTAACAAAAAAAACTGAGAAATCAAATTATATTGTATTGTAAACTTTATTTTCAGCAACCCCTTAAAAATTGTAATATTTTAATCCTTAATTTTATATTTATTATTAATTTTTTTCAAACATTGTGGAGGTTACTTATAGTTTAAAGACAGAGCTCATAATGTATCTGAAAGTTTTTGTTCAAAAATATATTTTACGCGTGTATTTTGTAAGTATAAAAAAGTTGCCCTAAAATTAAGACGACTGTCCAATCCCGATTATTTTCGCACAAATTCGCTATTGCATTCGTAGCGTACATTCTTTTCTTATCTTTTACTGTAAGATATTTTGGAAGGCAGAGTTGCAAGATGTTCATTAAACTGTAAATTTCGATATAAATTATGGAAGTTAGCATCTTGCAACGGATATCCTTTTTTTAATATCCCTTACCAAAGATGCCAGTTCAAGAACTGCAAGAGAAATCCAACAACAGTAAGCTTAAAATGTAATGTTGGATTTTGCGTTGACTATATCCCGAAATTTCGCATATGAATTACCATAATTCAATGTAAGTGATATTCTTTAAAGTTTAGTAGTGTATTGGACCGTTGTCCTATTCATAGCACAGCCAATTACTTAAGAAAATAAAAATATTTTTTTGAAAATTTTGGTTTTATATGCTTAGTTATACCATATTAATGATATGGATGAAGTTTTAATAACTTACAGAAATATTTAGTTGGTGTGGTACAATATGGGTTAAATGAAACTATGCTTAAAAAATTAGATATAGAAAATTAGGTAATTAGAACATTAATGGTACCCTATGGCTAATTTTTAATAATTTGGAAGTGTTGGTTCTGTAAACTATTGAGGGATTAACTTCTCATAAATATAAATGCCTGTTTTCTGAGTGGTTTTGGATAAGTAAGAGTATGTAATACTATTAGAATGGCGCACTCTGCATTAATTAAAGTCGCCAATAAAATCAAGAAATTCAGTGTTCGAATTGAATACCTTTTTAGTAAACAATAAATAATTTCGCCAAATATGCCAAAGAACTCTAATCTGAAGCATTACCCTTAAAATGATATCATTTGTGCATTTGCAGCAGCAATTTATCTCAACATTATTAACTTCCTCCAAAACAATTTCTTTAAAAAAGATCTGTTTCAACGTCTAAATTAAATAAACAAACATTAAGGCATAAGATAGAAAGCTATTAAAAGCGAAACATAATTGGTATATTTAATGAAAGATCATTTTTTACGCTTAAGAAAAATATACTAAATTATAAATGAATCCTAATATAAATGAATTATCCATTATCTATAATTCAGATCAATGCGTCGTTAACTAACAAGAACCTTGCTAGTACACGCAATAACGATGTATCATAGAAGATCACTCTAGTTGATCTATAATGTAATAATTCATATGAATGGTATCGGTAATGTTTAAGATCGAGCAGTAGAAGTTATAAATAAATAAATATAATCTATGACATTTAATTTATAAAAGTAAGGTTACTCTTGCATGTAGTAAAACATTTTAAAGTTCTAGAAATATTTAAAGTTTAAAATGTATGCCAAATTCAAATATATCTCTGTAACGTTTTGATTTCCAATTATATAAAAGCTTTCTAGATCCAATTATGTAAAACAAATTATAGAATTAATAGGAGTATTATATATTTGTACTTTCTTTTTCAATATATCTGCGTTTAAAATTTCCGTGCTAGCAATATTCAATGAAATGTTTTTAAAACGGTCTGTTATACAATGATATACAATAACGTCTTTTCACATATTGTTTGTACCAATATTTTTAAATTGCTGAATTATAATCCTTTTTAAAAGTATGTAAAATAATGTATGCTAAAGTATACAGAATAAAGGTTAGAGTAATGTTTGTAATCTCATACTTATAAACGAATTTTCAAGAAGCATGTAGTTTTAATTTCAGATTATGTCAAAAACTGAAATTGAGAAATATTTTTATGAAAGTTCTAAAAGTATGTTTTAATGCTAAACATAAGTTCAAATTTCAGTTTTTAGTACAGTTTTTGATGCCAGAATTTTAAATCTGAGATTAATGAAAGCAATATTATCTTACAGTTTCAGCATATAAAAGACGTTTTATTTATCAAAATTTATCTTCCTACTTTATTTCCGTTGGAAATTTTCCAGCTTTATGCTAGATAAGTTATTTCTTTATTACTCTGAGCACTTAAAGTAAGTGCACGATGAATGTAATGATACAATCCTCTTTTAAGCTATGGAACTTTATACCTCTTAGAAACGCTTACTAAGAGACATCTTTTACTATTTTCGTTTTCTTTTTTAAGTGTAAGATAAGATTCCAATCACAGAACAAACGTGAAAAGCAAGAAATTGAAACTGAGATTCGATCGTATAAATATGAATTCCTTATAAGTACTAAGAGTCTTGTTTGCTTTAACTATATTTTCCTTAATATTCGGGAGGTAAAATATTTAAATTATTCATTATTTTAAAGGAGAGCGTATTGAAATATTTTCTAGTACAAATTGAATATACTACAATGCGTTTCATAAAACGTTACCATCCCAGTTTAATGAAAATGAATAATATAACATTATCTACTGAGATGGAAGAATATTTCTTTATTGCTGTGCAATATTTTATTCTGAAAAAAATATTATCTATTAGAATGCTTAGAGGAGTGATAAAGCTGATATGTTTACTCTAAAAAATGCAATGCAACGCCATTGCACCACGATTTCAGTATGAGTTGGTTATCTGGCATATTAGTACGCCTTTTGACGTATTCGTATTATTGCAGTAGGAGTCTGTTTTTATACATATAATAAAAGCAGAAAAGAAAGAAATTCAGAAGTAATTTCAATATATTTGAAAGAATAATATAGAACGCCTTTATTTTATATATACCCAACATAACTGAGAAAAAAAAATTACTAGTCTCCAGTTAACATCTCAAATAATTGAATATATTGAAGAAGAATGGATGGCTTACAGAAATAGTGAATAATCACTAGTTCAAATAAAATGTTCTCCCTAGAGCCAAATATCTGGTATAAACTTAAGTTAATATGGTTTGGGGGCATTAACACACAGAGTGGGATAATGCTGTGGAGATCCAGATACATGTTTCGAAATCCAATGGCCGACATGTTAAGAGATCAACTGTTTTCTCCTTTTCTGCTCAAGTAGGTGTGGACGGCGTAACAATGACTTGGGGACATGAAGTCTAGGTTTGTAACACTATAACATAATTACATTTCCGCCCTGATAGCTAGATAGCCTGATAGCCTGATAGCTGATTATACAAATTATGAGCGAGGCATATCCGTAACCCACCTAAACTCCCTACCCTATGATGGCCGCGTAAAATGAGTAATGTCATGCTCATCCAACATCAATTCGGGAACCTTAAAAACGGAATCGAATCAGCTTTTAGGATTTTTTGGCTTTTGGGAACCGAGCTTCACTTGGAAAACGACGTGTGTACCCCTCTACAGAGAGGAAGTATTTGGTGTGAGTCGACAGGAGACTTAGTTTTTGTGGACTTTGGGCTGTGAGCCAAGTCCGAATTGTTAGACGACAAGGTTGATTTTCCTATTACGGTCATGTTGGCATGAAAATATTAGGGAGAGATCAACTTCATCTCGAAGATAAGCAGCAGAAGAAGAACGGGTTTCTACATCTCATATCAGTAGAAAAGGAGCTCCATCCTGGGAATTATTGTATACATCCATTGTACATATCCATTTCATCTATCCTTAATAAATGAAATTAATTCTACTGGTTCTCAGCTGTGATCTCCCTAAGCACCTGTGCACTTTAGTCTAGGTGCTACATACGTTACAATGAGTTCCAACCTCATTTGTCCTTGATGTAAGAAGGAGTTGCATGGCCTTTGTGCACGTAAACACATTTGTTGAGCAACATGTTTTCCTTATTTTACTTTTACATTTTTACAACAAAAACATAGCTTTATATTTATATTTTTTATCCAATTTTTTCTTTTATTGTTCATTTGTAAAACACAAAAATAATTGATAAATTAGTTGATACTTGTATGGGTGATTTACTTAATACCATTTTTTTAAATACTGAAAACACATATTGCAACTTCAATATATAAATTTAAAAAAATTCAGCATTAACACATTTAAACTACTATAAAGATTAAAATGGTTAAATTTAAGATTTAATTCAAACCGATTAAAGAATATTAATCAAAAAGTTATTAGTTTATCATTTCACAGTGCAATTATAAACCTTACAATGCAATTGGATAGACGGAATTTTCTTATAAAATTAAATTTATTGCAGAATTTTTTTTAACATTTTAAAACCAGTTACTAATTAACTTTCATAAACTAGTAAATTACTATTACAAAATAATAAATGCCATTTAAGATTTTTTAAATCAAAATATCTACAGGCAATAATTAATCGTTTTAAGTAGAAAATATAGGTTTTTTTTAAATGTATATATAGTAATTTTTTAGTAATCTGATATCACCTTTAAAAGGTTCAAAAACTTACAGCAAAGTTTTTTAATTAACTACTGCTGTTATTTTTATTATAAAAAATAATGGTTATATATAAGAATCTAAAAATATATTATATATGTAGCCATCGACAGTCTAATATATGAAACACTTTAACTGTTAATTTCAAAAGTAAATTTATTGAGGAAAAATAATTTCTTTAATATTTTAAAACCACTTAATAATTTATTTCCTTAAACTAATACGTTACTATTACAAAATAATAAAAACTATTCAAGAGTTTTTTAATCAAAATACCTACAGGCAATAATTAATCATTTTAAGTAGAAAATATATGACATTTTTTAAATCTATAGATAGCAATTTTTAAATAATCTGATATTCCCTTTAATACGTAGGTTCAAAAACTTATACGAAAGTATTTTAATTAACTACTGCTGTTATTTTAATTATCAGAAAATAATGATAATATATGGGAATCTAAATATATGTTATGAATGTAACCAGCGACAGTCTTAACTTATAAACCACTTTAACTGTCACTTTTAAAACTTTTCTCCTATTTCACTCCGATCTTTACGTTACTTTACGCTTGAATATCGTATCATAATATGCAGTTTGTCATAAGAGAAGGATTCGTAATAATGGCTCAAATATTACCCTTTTCATTCTAATGCGTATAAGTAATTAGTTTAAGATATTGTCCCGTTATCCCTAATCACTTATCCATAATCTTTAGAAACTATTTAATCCTGTTTAATGCGCAAAGCGGTATTTTCCTCTACGCATACATATTTAATCAGTACAAGCTTAAGCTGAAGTTCTAAAATGTAAATGGATTACATAATGTCTAAATAATAGTTCGTATGGAAGTTCTGGATGATTGAAATAAGGTAATTATAATCAAACTGCAATAAAAGGTTAGTGAATAATACATTTTTCAAAATACTTACTATTACTAATGTTAATACATTGACTTGCGCAATGATATATATATATATATATATATATATATATATATATATATATATATATATATATATATATATATATATATATATATATATATATATATATATATATATATATATATATATATATATATATATATATATATATATATATATATATATACATATATATATATATATATATATATATATATATATACATATATATATATATATATATATATATACATATATATATATATATATATATATATATATATATATATATATATATATATATATACATATATATATATATATATATATATATATATATATATATATATATATATATATATATATATATATATATATATATATATATATATATATATATATATATATATATATATATATATATACATATACATATATATATATATATATATATATATATATATATATATATATATATATATATATATATATATATATATATATATATATATATATATACATATATATATATATAGTATATATATACATATATATATAGTATATATATATATATATATATATATAGATATACATATACATATACATATATATATATATATATATATATATATAGATATAGATAGATAGATAGATAGATAGATAGATATATGTGTGTGTGTGTAGAGAGAGAGAGATAATGAAATTATGATTACTTTCAAGAGATACATTGGTATCTACAAGAGGATGATAACTGATTTCTAGAGTCAATTTTCTAATTAACATTACGTGTAAAATTTAATGTGCTAAATAATTTTTAAATATTATTTATATAATAATATAATACGTTATACATTGCTAATTAAATACAAAGAGCATTTGTTTTGATATATATTAAAGTTAGCATTAAAATAGTTAAGGAAGCATCTTCTGATTTAAAATAAATTAATCAGCATACATATATACACATAAACATACATGAAGATTGTTTTGTTGTGTACGATTCAAGCAACCTTTTGCTGCACAATGTCTCATTTGACCGTAACCTAAAGAATTAAGTTTATTATTTATGGCTACAGATATCGATGACAGCAGTAAAACTAAAATCTCAGACTCTGTCACTATAAAACTAACGAACACACACATTATTTTATTTATTTACATTTATTCAATGTACTCTCCCCTATTTTAATGAAAATATTTGTATATTTGAAATTTGAAAAATTAAGACGTATGTATCATTTAAATGATGTTCTGTTATATCTGTAAAAAGTATTACGGCTAGATTCACAAAAATTATTTACGAACTTAATTTTCAAGAGGCATATAATCCATACGGAGGACATACAATTTTCATTCCATACCAGTCCTCAAACGTTTACCGCATATTTGTTGATTTCATTTTAAAAGAGATAGTTTGAGTTATTATTACAACTGTGAAAAGGTCTGTTAACGCAAAAATTAAGAAAAAAATTTCATATTTCAATAGTTTAAAGCTTTTCCTTTTGACGTAAAAATATTTCTAACCCTTCAAAAGTAATTTTTACAGCCGCAGCTAAATGCTAATATTTTGATTTAAAGAATAAAATTGATATTTTACTTCAATTTTATATATACATTAAATAAATTTTAAAAAATTTTGTTTAAAAGTTTCCAATGCACATAGTTTAAAATTTACCTCGCAGGAACTTGAATTACTGCATACTTTAATTTATAAAGTATAGTACTTAAAAACTAAAGAAAACAAAAAATAACGAATAAGAATTTGAAAAAAAACCGTTCTTTTAAAAACAATAAGAAATGGAATATAAATGAAAATGTGTTTTTCTTTAAGAAGATAATGGATATTGCAAACTAATTTAATAAAGTTTTATTCAATCTGGTTTAAAATTTAATTACATATTAAGAAGGTATAATACTTTCGATATGAAAAGTCTTCTTATTATCTTAGATTTGATTCATTTTAAAATAATAAGTTCTGCTGCGTTTTGAATGTAATATTCCCTAGATCTTTTATAAGGTTTCTACTTTAATAAAAATTAGGATTTTTAGAGGAAGAAGTATATTTTTTAAAACTAAAAATATGTAAAATAAGTAAAAAAAATGGAAACCCATTTACCCATAATATAACTTTTGAAATTTGTAAATTAGAAACAAATTTCATAAATCGAATGAGATTTTTTTTTATTCGAATGAGATTTTTGAATATGACCAATATATTTTAATTTATAGTATTCTGAAGGTTAATTTTATTTTATTTCAAATTCCCTAACAGAGTTTTAAATTTCAAAATTTGGGACACATTTAATGTTTTGATTTAAAGAATAAAATTGATATTTTACTTCAACTCTACATAAAGTTTCAATAAATTAAAAAAAATTATTTAAAAATTTCCAATGTATATATTTTAACAGTTATCTTGAGGGCAAGTTAATTACCCTTTTTTTATTGGGTGTATATTTTTTATGTTAGTTCTAAAAATATAGTACTTGAAACAAACTACAGGAAAAGAAATAACGAAATTAAATATTGTCATAAGAAAAACAGAGCAGTTTAAATAGAATTAAATTAACCTTATCAGAAAACTTTTAAAAAAATAAAGGGATTTAAACTTTTTATTTTATAGTAAGCTAAAAAATAAGCTGTTATAATGGAAGTTTAATCTAATATACTATATTCCTTTAAAACAATGTGATAGCATACTTAAAATTCACAGGTAAAATGATTTTTATTATTAAGCTATCAATTATTGATAAGCATAAACTGTATTGAAATTGGTCTATGTACACTCCTTTTACACTTAATAACTTCTTTGTTACGAATTTGTATATTACTGTGTATAAATGCAAATTTTCTCTGCCTCTGTTGTGTGTATTTGCTGTAAATATGTAATACGATGTAATAAAATGTATCAATCTTTAAAATCCTTATAAGAGATAGAACAATGGCCGAATAGGTATATGGCCGAATAGGTAAATGGCCGAATAGGCTCTTCGGTGTCACAGTTTGTGGGTTGGAATTAAACACCTGACATGGATGGTAGTAAGAGTTAGAAAAAATGTTAAAGAATGTGTGTTACTTTTATTAGTCATTGTGTAGCAAACATGTAGACCGTAGTGCTTCAAACCTGTAAGAGTTGTAAAGTTGTTTTTGTGGTAATTGTGTTTTCACGCTGACCCAGGCGTTCGCCCATACAGCAGCAACTACTAAAGACCGTCGCCGCAACAGCAACCACAACAGCTACAAAGCTGCCGCTGACCTACGAGAGGCTCCGTCGTGGCTCGAAATTAATGTAGACGACCCCAGTAAGGAACAATACCACTTCGGCAAGTTCGGGACTACCAGGGAAGTCGATAGAGAAGGATCACTCAGGAAACCCCGGGTTCGTGAAACCCGAGTATACCTAAAGGAGGTATACCCCTTGAGGTTGTCAGACGGCTATCATCGGCCTAGGAGGGACACTCCTAGTTACCAGGGGGCGCCACGTGGAGGCTGATAGCTGTCCTAGGTGAGGTACCGTAGTACAACACCCTGAGGCTCAACTCCAGAGCTGTGCCAAAGCACCGCTGAGGTGTATCACTGCCCCACCCCCCTTGTTTTTGTGGTAAAGGTAATTAGCTTTTAAGTTAATGAAATTTATCTATTAAGTACCGTATCATTCATTTATATATTTTCATTCCTTAAAATAATTTCAACTTCACACTGCAAGAACTTTTATGCACTTCTAATTTAGTTACGGGTTATCACATAAAAATCCGGCCCGAAAGACTTCAAAACAATGATATTATAGATAACTGCAAATCTTCAAAATCTTAATAATACGACATTTTCCCAACTACTTAACCTTTCAAGAACAATGAAATAACATTGTACATAAAAAGAAATACATGTACTTGCAATTAATGAAATTTATGTATTAAATACGGTATCATTAATTTACATATATTCTTGCTTACGATCTCCTTTTCACCATCACACTGCATGAATTATTAATGTACTTCTACTTTCCCTAAGTTTTGTTCACGTAAAAAAATGCAATTTTTTCCCTATGATACCTCAATTGTTTCCTTTTACCTATTGTTCCTTATCTGCTGTTTCTTCCTATATTTAATATACGTTTTCTGAAATCCGGAAGCAGATCTCCATACATTTTTCTTCCTTTGTGTTAACATAATTCCCGACTTTTTCGTTATCGATTGCATATTTTTTATGAAATGCAGAGGCAAGATAAGAAATACTCTACAATAATTAATTACCAGTTGCAATAAAATTTGATTATTTTACCAGAGATAAAAGTAGGTGTAATAAATTTTTATAGGAAACATGTTAGATAAAAACATATTTGGACGCTTAATAATTTTCTTATCTTTACCGTAATTTATTTCTTCTGTACCAGTATTTTTTAATTATATCAAGTCAAAAACTTATGTTAGTTTTCATAAAAAAATCGATATAATCTAAAATAACTTCTAGTTAATGACCATTATATTTAGTGATGTGAAGGTTTAGAAGTTAGTAAATTATTTTAACTATTTATAAATTTGCAATATTAAACTAAAAAATGCTTTAAACGTAACGCTTCCATATTGTTTTTGCTAAAGAATTGTTTACAATAAATAATATGTCGGAAACTTCCGTCGTTTTACTGAAATTTTACTATCAATATTTGTATTGGAATTTTCTTAGTAACTATTTAAATTACATTTAGAAAAACATGGGTTAGAAATTTGGTAATAAATAATTGGTAATAATTTGGTAATGAATAAGAAAAGTTTTTATAAAAATGTTTAATCCATTCAACAGAAAAAAATGAAGTTGTTTTCAAATTGAAATCATTCCAAATTCAAAAATTAAGTTATTCAACAGGATTTATTAAAAATAGCCCTGTTACATTGCATGTTGTCCAATTTCTTTAACCCTCTAAGCGGTGCGCACGTAGAATTCCTCCAAACCGATGATGTCTTCAAAGTGGTTGTCACGTACAATTTTCGACCTCCGAAAACGTTCCAAAAATGGATGTAATGTACATTTCTGTCAGTGTTTTCCCCCATGGAGTTTTGAAGTAGGAGGGTCAGGTCGATTGTTTAGGAACTGAACCCCTCTTTGACTGACATTTATTGAGGGGTGCACCCCTACTCCCTGAGGCACAAAGACGCTGATAGCTTTTCATGGCTTTGTAAATCTCTATTTTTAAGTATTTCGTTTGCAGTAACTGATGTATCTCTAATTGCACCACTTAAATACCTTCGATGACTTTCGTAAGAAATATAAATTCCCTTAACCCACTGAACGGACGCGTCGACGGGGATTCGACAGCGAATTCCTGTTCGAAAACGGACCTGTCGACCCCTTCTCGTTCGCACTCGTATAACACACTTTTGAGGAAAAAAAATATTGCAAAGCGATAATAAATGAAAGAAACTAATTTTGCGTAACGGAACTCCTTTACCTTGTAGGGAAAATAACTTAAAAGTAGCCTGACAACTTTTAAACCGGCAACTCTAGTATGGTACGGTAAGTTCCGTCTGGAATTTACGAAAAGGGTGACTGTTTTGAAAGCGAAAAAGGTGGGGATGGTGGCCGGTGGATGGGTTAAAGAATATTTTTATTTGTACTTTTAGAATCCATTATTTCTTACGGGATGATCTTCGAGACTGGACGAGATTTGTGTGTATTAAAAATTAACAATCTATAATATCTATTTATGTATCTATTTATAACCGGAAGTTGAGAGACAATTAAGAGGGTAGGTTTCCCATATTCCATTCTAGTCGACAAAGGGTGAAGTAAAAATCATAGAACGCTTTGGCCACTGACACAATAAACCTTTAGAGCATTTTGGAAGATTTTTTTTTCCTCGGTGTGTTCCACTCGGAGGGTTAATTTTGTTTGAGTACCTAAAAGAAATGCCCTACTGATTCGGCCAGAATCCATCTAATATTTGAGAGGGATTGAGAATAAATAAAAGCATCTAGAACATTTTAAATTAACCAATAAAGTAAAAAAATCAAACTGGAAAAACTATTTCTTTAAATAAAAATGAACCCCAAAGGAAAAGCATAGATTTTAATATAATATTCATTCGATCGCAAAAACGTAACTTGGACATTAAGTGTAAGACTAGCTTGACTTTTACAGGTACTAAAGCATTTCGCATTTTAGGCGGAATTTGGTCATTCTTAAAGGTTCTTTGATTCCGTAACTGCATCTTTTTTATTAATGGTGAAAAAACTTGATAAAATGTAGCTCATTTATATAATCTATATTACAGATGTTAACCTATATTATAAATATATTAAAGGAGGCATAGTACGTAAAAATCTTGATTTAAAATCTTGATTATATCACCTTTTTTTTAAACATAAAATAAAACATTCGAATCAATTTTAAAAAAGTTCTTTTAAGAATGTTCCATGTTTAATCAGATTATTTACAATTATTTACAGTTATCTGAAGCAGTATAATTTTAATATGAAAAATAAACATCAAATAATAAAAGAAATCTATTTATCTGCAAGATAGTTTTGGAAATATGTATATTAGAAACTTAATTTTAACGTTAATTTTTTATAAAATGTGAGATATTTTTAAAACTGAAGTATTAAAGGTGTCTTTCATTTCAAATATTAAAAAACTTAAAACTTAATAAATTGAATATATAAAACAACCTTTATAATGGTTTAAAGTAAAATACATTACTCTTATTAATATAATTGAGGTTTACAGAATAAAAGAGACAATTAGCTTCTTCGAATTGATACAAAATTTTGTTTCTAATTAATAAATTCTAAAAGTTACTTTGTGGATAAGTACATGTCTATATTTTTCCCTTAATGTACATATTTAATCTATTTTTTAAATGTAAATCTTTACAAAACTAAACCATCTAAAGTAGTATCAATATCAACAATCTAGGAAAGTTTTCATTCAAAACAGAGTAGAATTTTTTTTTATTTTTTGCTCATTCAAAAATAGGCTATTACATAGTCCAGCCACATTAATGTAACCACCTATCAAACTCCAGAATAACCAACTTTCGCAGTGCTGTGTGCTGGGAGACATGGAGGAAGAGAGTTAATTGGGTTCCTGAAGGTGTTCACTGAGATATTGAGTCATGCCGACTCTAGTGCCGTGGCCAACTTTGTTACATTACGCGGTTGAGGATCCATGGGGCAAACAACCCGATCGATGTGGTCCCACAGATTCTCGATTGGATTCGTGAAATTTTCAGGCCAAGGAAGTACGGTAAATTCATCCTAGTGCTCTTAGAACCACACACGTATGCTGCAAAATTTGTGGCATTGTCCTGCTGAAGATGCTATATCCTGAGGAAAAACAATTCGCATGTAGGGGCGAACACGGTCCACAATGGAAAAATGCATACATGTGTTGATCTATCGTGCCTTTCTCAATGACATCTGAACCCAAGGAATACCCCGAACACATTACCCAGCCAATAAAGCTCCCTCCTCCAAATTGGATACTTCCAGAAATTCCTGTAGGGTGTTTGCTTTCAGAAGTTTCAAACTGTAAACGCCATAGTATATCTGTCCGATGGAGCACAAAACGTCATTCACGAGAAAAAGCCACCTGTCTACTCTCAGTGGAAGTCCAGTTGGGTTACTGCAGCATAGATAGGAGTACACATCAGTATAGGTAACAGTCAGGAATCAGCATAGGTACATTAACCAGTCTTCTGCTAAGGAGGTCCATACGGAGCAGCGTTTCATGAATCGTCGTTGTGGATGAACTGTTTGTAACCCCTTGGTTCATCTATGCGGTAAGTTTCTCAACGGTTGCGCTTCTATTCGCCCCAATGCATCTCCGCAGTCACCAATCCCCTCTGCCTTCTGTATCCCCTGGTGCACCACATTTGCCATGTCTCTGAGTTTTGATGTCATTTTTCCGTGAAAGGTATACTTTTACCATAGCGGCCCCTAAACAGTTTACAAAATTAGCCGTTTCGGAAATGCTTCCACTCTTGATCTAAAAGCTAATAATCATGCCCTTTTGATAAATCACTCCATTTCTGCATGACTGGAAAAACGGAAATATTTTCCGAAAGTTTACAACACACATTATACGTCCACCAAATTTGCTCATGACAAGTATCCTTCTTGAGATTGGTTATTGAGTGTTGCGTAAAAAGTTGGCGGTGATCACACGAATATGACTAGTCTATTAATACTAGTCTATGTATAATAGGCATATTACTGTAGTCATATATATAGAGAGAGAGAGACTTTTAGGCTCAAAAAGCACTTAAAGTTGATAAAAATAGACATAAAACAGAAAATGTTCTTTATTATTTAATATGAAAATTCTTGTGAATAATTAATCCATAAAGTGAATTATTTTATATATTTACAAGTGTTCGATCAATTTTTAATATTTATGTGTCAGGAAATTTAAAAGATTTTAAATATAATTGCTAATTAGCCCATCGTTTTGAGAGCCAACTCGTGTTGATCGAGCTAATTAATTTTCCCTCTAAAGAGAATTCTTACATAAATGCGATAATTATAAAGGGTCTTAAAATATAATTCCAAGTTCATTGCACAGCATCTGACCTGTTATGCTTAAAGTATTGAACATTATATTAAAATCCCTTATTGGTAAAGTACTATAATTAACAAACATCGATGTCCAATTATGATGTCTTATAATTGGGTGCAAGTGATATTTGAAGTTTCCTAATTTAAAGTTTTATTTAATGAGTAAGTGTCTTCTTTCATTCTCCAGAAGTTGAGTTCTTGATCACGCAAAACTTGTAGCAGTATAATGGATTTCGTATTTAGCAAATTTCACTATTCAATAAGCAGAAGGTGTAATCTAACGGAAATGAGGATGGATGCTTCTATTTATTTGTTTTTTTTTATTGAAATGTTAAATAATGAGCTAAGTGTTAGAGAACTTGAAGTTTAAGAGGAATTTTAAAGTGAAATGCATTTTCAAAGTAAACTTTCGGAATTTATCTAAACAAACCCAAATTATTTTACTTATAGTATCAATTGACATATTAGTTGCATGCTTTAATTTAAATTGTTTATAAATATATATATATATATAATATATATATATATATATATATATTATATATATATATATATATATATATATATATATATATATATATATATATATATATATATATATATATATATATATATATATATATATATATATATATATATATATATATATATATATATATCAGGTTAATGTATTTGATTATTCTCTTTGTGTCTATAAGCTTAAATGCTAATTATATACTCACTGGGAAAGTAAAATAACATTACAGCATAATACATTCAAATTATTGTAAAGTATGAAAAAATTTGTGGAATGTAGTATACAGTAGTAGCTTAAATTAACGGTTAAGTAAAAATTAATGTTGAAGAATCTTTTTATGGGAAATAATTGAAACTAATCTTGAGTGGTGCGACATCCAGTGTGAATCCTGGTTTCTCGAGGTTACATTCCTCATGAACTGTTTTTGTAATGAATCTCTCACTTGTATTAAGCGCAATGATGGTTGGACACTGCCTTTGTACAGAGTTAGTGAGCTCAAATCCTACTGTTAGGATGAATGTTTGTAACCATTTGAGATAGGTTTCAAGCCAGTTTCATAATTGCTAATGTAGCAAACATACAGACTTCAAATCAAACTGAATCTAACAATATCAAAATCATCCTAACAATATCAGATTTACATTATTGCAAAAACAAATATTTTGTGGTACCACTTATGATTGACTAAATAAATCCATATTTCAACACAGATTAATTCCGAAGTAAAATTAGCATAGCACTGAATAGCAACCATTTAGTTCTTTTGATTTTGGATTTTCCATGTTCACTCACCAACTAGATTACTTAAAACTAGTAAGTTAGAGTGATTATCTATTTAAAATCCAGAATATAAGTTGGAGCCTACAGGACATTTTGAATGTCGATAATATGTTAGTCAGAACCTCAGTGCTTCATGGGTTATTTTCTGGCTTAATTTTAAAGCATTGATAACCATTCGAAATTTGGAGTAAAATATTTGGACAAATAGACTGATATACATCCTTATTCGTTGTAAGCGAAAAATAATTAAATCCACAAAGCAACGTCTGAATGCATTAGGTAATATCCTTTACGATGAACTCAATATGTAAGTATTTAATAAAATATACTTTTATTTCCACGAGTAGCATATAGCCCGTCATATGACGGGATCAATAAAATTTTTAATTTTCTAGTATTGTAAAGAACCCTATAAGGCAGGTAAAAAACTGTTTGTTTTATTGCTGAAAATTATCTTGTACAGGCTCAATAATTTGTTTATATTTACTGACCGCATGTTACTTTCCAACCAATTTACCTTGTTATATTACATGATAGGATTGACAGCAGAGGTTTTAATATTGACAGTGATTATTTGGCGGTATATATGATTGATGTCAAAAAGAAGCGAATCGATCGCAAACCGTGTGGTTATGTCTAAAAAGCAAACATACAAACGAACAAACTTCTTAATTTTCAAAGATATATAACTTAAACGCTAGATATATATTAGTCCGTAAAATCCACTCCTAGACTTTGTTGTCAATACAGGTGATAAAATTCACATTGAAACAAAAGATAATCGATGATTAAATTTAAAATTATCACATATGTACCTAATATAATATTTAAGACAAATATAAAAGACAATTATTTACGTAATATCTAAGTTCAGTGATAATACGTACGAAAATTATGCGGATAATATTAAAAAAAATTTAAAATAAGAAATGATTAAATGAAATAGTTAAAGGAATAATGCTAATAATGCTATAAAATATTATTTTTACCTATATATGAAGTAATAAATTGATAAATTTAATCTCCTGCTCTTACAGGTTCACTAGTGAACATTCTTTATAATTTAATAGATATAGGTTTTAAATGTTATCTATGAACCTTATATATGTGAAAAATATTAAAATGATTTTCGATAGTTTGAGGGGGGAGGGGCGGTGGATTTTAACTGCGAAACTCTCAACCCCCTTGTACAGTTTTAAAATAATACATTCTTAAAATTTATGTAATACTGAAAGAATATTGCATAATTACATGTAATAGATAAATAGCTAACTAAACAATTTATAAGTGATGTGTTGGGTAGGTATATTTATTTGGTGTCATAACAAAGGAAAATCGAATATCTTTTTATTTTCAGGTAAAGGAGTTTAAACGCTTATATTTTAAAGAGAAAAATAAACTGCAAGTTGTGCTACCCTTTATTAATAATTTGAAATGTCAAAAACACCGAAAAATCATTAACCCTCTAAGCGGTTCGCACGTAAAATTCCGCCAAACCGTTGATGTCTTCAAAGCGGTTGTCACGTACAATTTTTGACCTCCAAAAACGTTCCGAAAATTGATGTAGTGTACATTTCTGCCAGTGCTTTCCCCCATGGAGTTTTGCGGTAGGAGGGTCGATTGTTTAGGAATTGCACCCCTCTTAGACTAGACTGACCTTTATTGAGGAATGAACCTCTACCCCCTGAAGCACAAAGACGCTGATAGCTTCTTAAGGCTTTGTAAATCTCTATTTCGAAGTATTTCGTTTGCGGCAAAGATGTATCTGTAATTACACCACCTAAATATCTTGGATGACTTTCTTAAAAAATATAAATAAGTCTCTCAAAGAATATTTTCATTTGTACTTTTAGAATCCATTATTTCTTATGGGATGATCTTCGAGACTTGAAGAGCTTTGTGTATTAAAAATTAACTATCTATAATATCTCTTCATATATATATTTATAACCGGAAGTTAAGGAACAATAACGAGGGAGGGTTACCCGTATTCCATTTTAGTCGACTAAGGGTGAAGTAAAATATCATAGAACGCTTTGGCCACTGACAGAGTAAACCTTTACAGTATATATGGAGACTTTTTTTCCTCGATGTGTTCCACTCGGAGGATTAATATACCTTAAAAAAAGAAGAGAAAATTATTTTAGTAGGTGGTTTTACTATGAAACCACTGTTCTTTAAAGGGTTAACTGAGAACAAAACTGCTTGAAATATAGGTATTAAACAATCGAAAAGGGGGGAAGGGGTGGATTTCGAATGTTTTCGAACTCTTTTAGAATTTTGCTAAACCTAACTCATTAAAAACCCAGTATGTATGCCTCTATCCATTCCAGGTCCAACCGCTTCATAAATTTGAGGACAGACGGACAGTTAACATAGGCTATTATTATATAGGTGATTTATAATATACGATTGTTTATAACATTAACACATTTACATAACATTCATGACAGTTCCGCAGACACAAAGAAAAATAGTATATACAGTTAACATGAGATTTGTAAACTTAAAGTTAATGATCCTGAAAAAAATACGACTCGAAGTATAATAAGTCTAAACTTTAAAATTTTATCCTTAGAATAAGAAAAGAAAATTTTCAGAATGAATACCTTACTATTTAAAAAGAAGATCATAATCCAACACGATAAAACTATTTTAATAAGTCTCTAGTTTATAACAATATAAACTTTTGTTTAACATTGTTTAAAATTTTTCCTGTTCATTATTTAGACACCTATTTGTTATGCACAATATTTTAAAATAAGATTTAGATTATGCTAAATAACAAAATATGTTTACCTCTTATGTCAAAATATTATTTTAAATATATAAAATTGTTGAGTAGTAAGTCAATTTTTTAAAGATAAGAAGCAAGCTTTAAGCGCATTTGCTCAAGTAATTTGATTCTAGAGTTTAAAGATTTATGTGAGACCTTATTTTTATATCTTTATACTTCACAGTTTATAAACTTTTATGAAGACTGAAAAAATAAAGATTTATCAACTTTCCCCGAGGTAAAATATTTCTTAAGTATTTTATATCCCTGCCTTTAACTGAATAAAATATTTATATATATATATATATGTATGTACTAATAATAAGATAGAGCAATTGATTATTAGGCACCAGTTTTCATCTTTCATTTTAATTCGGTGTATAAATTTATTAAGAGACAGGAATAGATAATAGGTATCAGAAAACGAAACTTTCCCTGCAGACATTCGCATGTACATGTTAGAGAGGTATATCACACCATAATGTCACTTTTTGAAATTCTAATATTAGGTCCTGTGGCAATGATAAAACTCACTCCTTACTTATTTGAATCTATTAAATGAATAACTATTTTAAATATACCACCCCGTACATTCTTCTATTTTATGTGCAAGAAAAGTAATATTGAACGACATTTTAAGACCGTTCATACCAATTTTGATAGTGACTATCCAATGAACTCTTAAATTAGAAGAAAAAAAATTATTTCTTTAAAATCTTCAATAACTAACCAGCAAAAAACCACTGCAACAACATTAAGCAGCAACGATCGCGTCATATAAAATATCGCATTTGCTAGCTAAGAATAAAACACCATTTACAGATGGAGAATTAGGGAAAGAAGCCATGTTAGATTCTACTGATTCACTTTTTGAAGAATTTAAAAATAAAAAAGAAATAGTTTCAGCTATAAACACGTTGCAATTATGAGCACAAACTGTTACTAGAAGAATTGAAGTAATTGCGGAGAATTTGGAGGCAGAATTAGCAAAGGATAGGAAAAATTGTATTTCCTTTTCGCTACAGATGGATGAATCGACAGACGTGACAAATATATCACAATTAACAATTTGCGTGAACATGGTATTTTCTGATTTTACAACAAATGAAGAATTCCTTAAAGTTCTGCCAATAAAGGGAAGAACCAGAGGAGAAGATATCTTTTCTACTTTTAAAAAGTATATAACAGATGTAAAATTACCTGTACAAAAGTTATTGTCAATTACAAAAGACGGGGCACCAGCGATGACTGGTAAGAAAAAAGGATTTATTGCCTTATGTAGACAGGATTCCTTATTCCCTAAATTTATTTCTTATCATTGCCTCATACATCAGGAAATGCTATGCTAAAAAACAATCGGTTTTCAACACGTATTTACGATAGTAACAAAAATTATTAATTCCATAAGATCGGGAGCTATGCAACACAGATTGTTTAATTACTTTTAGAAGATGAGGAAGTTCAGTTCACAGATCTTCTTTTACATACTGAAGTGAGGTGGCTGAGCAGAGGTAAAATACTTGAGCGGTTTATCATGCTTTTGCCACAAATAAAGGAATTTATTGCATCAAGAGGCGAATTTTACGAGCAATTAGAAAATAAGTATTGGCTAATCGACCTCCGATTTCTGATAGATATAACGGCAAAGTTGAATGAATTAAATTTAAAAATACAAGGTAAAAATCAGCATGTCGCTGACATGATTAGTGCAGTAAATGCATTCAAATGCAAGTTAGTGTTGTTGAAATCCCATCTATTGAAAAAATCATTATCACATTTCAGAAATATAAAATATACTGTTGAGAGTTTAAATCTGAATAATGAAAATTTTACTGCTACATCATATTTAGAAAATATAGATAAGCTAATAGACGAGTTTTCTTCTAGATTTGAAGATTTTGCAGCATTAGAACCCGTTCTAAGATTTTTCATAAATCCATTTAATGTTACTGAAGATGATGTCCTTGAAATAGTTTCAGTGTATTTCGAGCTTCATAATATCGAAGACCTAGAATTAGAAATAATAAACTTGCAAAGTGATATTATTTTAAAAGCGCATAGTAATGATAAAATATTTTGGAACTTAGTCGATGAAAATAAGTATCCTATTTTATTTATTTCCTATTTTTAAGGAAATGTGCGCTAAAAATTTATTCATATTTTGCAACAATATACAATTGCGAGTCTTTGTTCTCAAATATGAAATATTTGAAATCAAAATACCGAACAAAGCTTAATGACTCACATTTAGGTAATTGTTTAAGGACCGGGAACTCTAAATATATCCCCAATTATAAGAAATTAGCTGAAAATATGAACACACAAGTTTCACACTGAATTATATGTAACATTATGTATGACACCAACAAAATAAAGTTATAAAAAACCTGTTTTTTATGCCTATTTATAAATGTTGATTACCTGTAAAATATGCACCCTCGGTGATTTTCAAATTTAGTATTGCGCCCTTAAGGACAAACAGGTTGCCGACCCCTGCGTTAATCATCTGACATTAGATAAGCGGAAAGCTTACGATATTATATCAAAACTCCTTATTCGAAATTTTAACCTATGAAAAATTTGAGACTTATACATATAAAATTTTGCACTTCGAATATTTAATTTGAATTTAGTTTTCTTATAGTTTTCTTCCATAAATTTTTTCCAGTTATTTATTTTCATTTTTTTTCAGATACCTGTATTTTCATATTGCACTTACTTTACTTTATCACCATTACCAACTGTTACTTGTGAATAAATCAAAATTTCTCATTGTATATTAGGTATCTCAATGTAATTATTCAAAAGTTTGTAATTTGAGTATACTTTATACTTAAAAACAACACATTTTACAATTTAAGTACGTTAATCAACTGATAAGTAAGCTAAAAGCTTGAGGTATTATGTCAAAATTCCTTATTTCAAATTTTGATCGATAAATAACTTAAGACATATATAATATTCCTCTTTGAACTTCTGTTTTTAATTAACGAATAAAACTATAAGACTTTCTTTATGTTATTATATACACAGTTTATGTATAGCAAAACATGATTAAAAATTATATATCGAAAGCGTTAATTTAAAGCTGCGAAGTAATATGGCATTTTTTGTTAATAATATCCTCAAATGTTTAATTTCATTTTAAGAAAATTACTTGCAAACCTTTTATAAAAGCTTCTTCTGAAAGGATACAAAAGGCATTTTTAAACAACTTTATTTTATTTTCCCCGTACACGAAAAATTAATCCTCAAAAGCAATTCCAGTGTAAGAGTTTTTGAAGACAATCTTAATATCTTGATGTTTTTACAGCGAGTTTCAGTAATCATTTTTTGAATATCTGTTTTATCGCATAAGGTATTAAACTTTGAAATTATAAAGAAGATTATTTGGTTTTACTTCTTATATGTTCCCAAAAAAGAAGAATTATTAAAATTTCCAAATAAGAGATTTTTAAAGAAAATTAATTTGCAAAGAATACACAGTAAAAGAAATGAAAATAATATGAAAGTGTTTGCTTTTTTATTAATAACTAATTACTCAATGTAATTTCTCTGTTTTTATATCCTATTTTACAGCATTTATTTATAAATATTATCCGTATTTTTTATGGTGTTTATCAATCTAGTTTTCCAGGTTTCTTCACAACTTGAAACAAAGTGCAACTAATTATTCCATACAAGAACATTTGATAATTATTGAAAATTATGCTAAATTATTATTGGTACGTTTGCTCTAGAATAAAATTTCACATTTCTAACACATATCTGCATAAATCGTCTAAAGAAGTAAATATTTTCAAAATTAATTAATTTTTTTGTTCAGTCTGATTGAGAAAAAAACTAATAGTTTCTCTAATAACTAATATAAAAACTAAAAGTTTTTAACTTATATTAATTCTCTAAAAATGAATTATTAAAATGTGCCATACGCAACTCTTTTATATTTATTACAATTTTATTTACAGGATACCGTTTAGATATTTGTATAAAATTAATTGGGATTGTAAGTATTCTCTGAAAATTTATTTTGAAGGGGAAAATAATAATTTGAATATCCAATTTTAGTCCTAATTACTTATAATAATTGTATTAATTTCAAACAGGATAGATTTAGAAATATATAAAATGTAATAAAATATTATTTCAAACTGAGCAAATTTCGAAGGAGTACAAGTGTTAGAAATGTGCCTGAAATGTTTCAAACACCTTTAAAAAAGATTGAGTTTTTCACAATATGTTCAAAATGGATATCAGTAATAACTGAAGCGTCTTTTGGGGTAATAATTATACTATTTATAAAGTGATAAAATTTGAGAACATTTTTTCTGATTATTTTTTATATTTCACATCCCTTCAGTGGGTAGATAAATTGAGAACCAAGCATGCTTGGGAACTGGGGGTTCCGCGTTAGATTGACCACCTAACCGGAACTTCGCACCCCAGGGCCTTTGGTCACGCAAACGGAGATTGGCACCGTAAGCCTTGGCCCCCTAGGGGCTGTTGCGCTTTTTAAAAAAAAAAATATCCCTTAATATAATGATAACTTAAATTATCTGTCCGTCTGTCTTCAAATTTATGAAGCGGTTGGACTTGGAATGGATAGAGGCATCTGTGGCGACTGCATTCTCGCCTCGCTCAGCTTCATGAGCCGAAACATTGGCTATTCTTCCGAAGGTAGCCGAAGCACTGCGCTTTCCACGCCGTATGCTAATATTATTCTAGCATAAGGAGTATGAAAGGTAGCACCTCAAAAGCTCCAAAAGCGCCTCAAAAGCACATATTGGATTTTTATTGAGTTACGATTATCAAAATTCAAAGCGAGTAAATTTTATCTTCTCCTGAACAGTCTTTTAGATTTTAAAATAAGTTGGTATAAATATGCTTCATATCACAGCAAAAAATGTTGTCACTTTAAAACGTTCGAAATCCACCCCTTCCCCAATTCTCGAGTGTTTAATGCAATATTTAAAGCCCTATTTTTCCCGCTTAAGAGCAGGCTATTAAATTTGTCAATTTATCACATAATAAATAGGTAAAAATAACATTTTTCTAGCATTATGATGTCATTCCTTTAACCATCTCATTTATAATTTCTTA
Source organism: Pardosa pseudoannulata (assembly GCA_032207245.1). Taxonomy (NCBI): domain Eukaryota; kingdom Metazoa; phylum Arthropoda; class Arachnida; order Araneae; family Lycosidae; genus Pardosa; species Pardosa pseudoannulata. Next base: position 49,353,221 of record CM063503.1, on the reverse strand, counting down.
TTTTAAATTATTTAAATATCGTCTGCATTATTATCATACGTTTTATCACTGAATTTAGATATTACGTAAATAATTTTCTTTTATATTTGGCTTGAATAATAGATTAGGTACATATGTGATCATTTTAAATTTAATCATCGATTATTTTTTGTTGCAAGATATTTCTCACCCAAAAAACAAACCATTTGCCTGCCTCTTAGAGTACTTTACAATTCTGGGAAATTAAAGATTTTTCTGATCCCATCATATCACGGGTTATATGCTAGTGTGATAGAATTTGAATTCGGAGGGCAAAATGTCTAAAGTTTGTTAAGGGGGTAAGGGGCCTAAAATCTCACTTCTAACAGCACTGAACTTTAATGGTAGTCTTAAGGCCTTGAAAAAGTAATAGTTTTTGTTTAAGATTCTTTTTCCCGACAGATAATGTGTGGATATTTCATGTGATACAAGAATGTTTCTATCTGATTGAAGGTTTTAACACTTATGAAAACTAACTAAAATAATTTGATTGAAAATGTTTTTCTACAGCATGATAAATCTGTATATTCTCATGCTGTAGCGTATCATAAAAGAATTCGAAAATCGAATCCATTGCTCTTTTAATGCTTAGAGGTTGACATATGATAAGGTCTTAGATGGTACACAAAACCTTAAAATAATAAAAAATAACAGATTTTTCAAAAATTAGCTTTTTCAAAGACATAATTATTTTCTCAAGAAGATAATTATGCGACAAGATGTATATTGCGAAAACCCAGATTTTAATAAAGGATAAACTATATCGAGTGTCAGCAGAACGATAGCCGAATGGTTAGGGTGCTGGCCTTCGGAACCGGAATTCGTGGGTTCGAATCCCACAGTTGCATGGATGTTCGTAGCCATTCGGAATCGGCTTTAAGCAATAGGTCCCGGTCTCATTAGCCCAGTGTTGCAAAAAGTAGACCGTAGTTCTCCAAACCAAATCAATATCGTATGTAGTGTGATTTCGATAATAACATTCTTGCGACGATTTTTTGCGTTTATATTACTGAGTACTGTTGATAATAATAAATTTCTGAAGCTAGTTGTTTGTATCGTCATGGGAGGAAGAAAAGTGTATTCATAACAAGTTCTTAAATGAAAGGACTATAATATCAAAATAGAACCTGAGTGAAACAACGAAGTCATGTGGAACGGGAATTTACGTCAGCTGGAAACAGGTATGGAATTTGACAGGACGTCAGTGGAAACCAGGAATAGAACTTGAAACGCTGTGGATTCAGTTTCATGGTCACAAATTTATTAAGATGATTTTAATAAAATATTAATTAAAAAATAATTTTCTCAGATTAAGGGCATTATATATAAATATTAATTTTCACAAACGTGTTACTCTTTAATTGACAATATTAGTTATGAATCTAATAACAAAAAGTCTTAGAAGCTTATCATTATTTAGATATTAGAATAGCCTAGTGTTAATAAAACAATTAATAACTTTGAACTTAAATTTAAAAAAATCTTTAGAATTTTTGCTACTGCCATTGTTAATCCATGCATAATGTCTCTCCGCAATAACAAAGAGAAATATTTAATAGGTTTGGTCTGGAGTGCTACGGTCTACTTTTTGCAACACGAGGGCTAATGAGACCGGGACCTACAGCTTAAAGCCGATTCCGAACGGCTACGAACATCTATGCCACTGTGGGATTCGAACCTACGAACTCCGGCACCTAAGGCCAGCACCCTAACCAATCGGCCATCGTTCAGAGAAATATTTGATAGAATATAGTAAAAACTCTACTTTTTTCCAGTTTTCTCTATCATATCATTTCATAACAAGATATATAAATAGTTATCGTATATAGTTATGCTTTAATTCTAAGAAATTTTGACAGTATATAGTTTCAATACTATTTTGCATGTTGTAAAAATAAGATGTATGTTACTCATATAGGCTATGAGTTAAAAGTAGTAAAATATTCACTTTTCAACTCGGACTCAAATATTTAAGTGTCTCCTTCATAGTAAATAAATAATTTTGTTACTTACTATTTTTAGTGGGGAAACTTTAACAAATAAACGCTTTCCTTTATGGTTGTATACAAGTGAACTGGACTGTAATAAACTATTTCATTTTAGAGACAACTGTATCCTTCAATAAAGGGAGTTCTCTGATTTACAATTGTGAAGTAAATTTAGACATAGTGAAGAACCAAGTAAGAGTTGATAATTGAGGTTTAGAGAGGCACAACAAAAATGACAACCCAGTCTAACACAGGATTTCAAACCGCACTCCTCCAGCACGGCAGGAGAAAGTACTATCCAATATGATTGATAGGAAAGCATATATTATATATGTAATGGCTAAAATTTGTGAGATTAGTTATTAAACATTAACTTCCATTTTTCAACCTAATTTGAAATAGAAATTTATTTAGAGTCAAAAATAGATAACGTTAAAACTATATTTCAGCTGCGAGCTTATGCATGTACATGTTGTAGAGGTATATTACTCCCTGTCATCACATTTTGGAGGACTACATTAGGTTTTGATATCATGAGAAAAATCGCTTCTTGGTTGTACATGGTTGAAATTAGAAACCACCCAAGTAGCTCGTTTGATAGTAATATGTCAAAGTTTGATTACTACTACGCATAGTGGATTTACTGCTTATATATATATATATATATATATATATATATATATATATATATATATATATATATATATATATATATATATATATATATATATATATATATATATATATATATATATATATATATATATATATATGTATATATATATATATATGTATATATATATATATATATATATATGTATATATATATATATATATATATATATATATATGTATATATATATGTATATATATATATATATATATATATATATATATACATATATATATATATATATATATATATATATATATATATATATATATATATATATATATACATATATATATATATATATATATATATATATATATATATATATATATATACATATATGTATATATATATATGTATATATATGTATATATATATATATATATATATATATATATATATATATATATATTATATATATATATATATATATATATATATATATATATATATATATATATATATATATATATATATATATATATATATATATATAATATATATATATATATATATATATATATATATATATATATATATATATATATATATATATATATATATATATATATATATATATATATATATATATATATATATATATAATGTTACATATATATACAGAGATAGAGAACTTCTCGTTTTTTTATTGAATTACTGTTAAGTATCCCAAGATGTTTCCAAAATATGTCTTTGTATTGCATGTGGAATTATTTTTCTATCAATGATGTTATCAATAATAATAATATGTTAATTTATATTTGAACCCCCTGTACTTTTTATTTGTTTTCTACCTCTATATTGTCTGCTATCTATATCAGTTTATAATTCCATAAAATTATCACATTCACTGAAAATATTAATGTGTGTAAATCAGTAAAAAAGATATGGTAAGAATAAGAATGTTTGACATTATAATATAAAACTTCTCCAATACATTAAAATTTAAATCCCATATGATTCCTGTTAAACATACATCCTGTTCTATAAAAATATACTCTAGAAAATAATTTTCTTTGTGTAAAATTATTTTACTGTAATTTAAATGTTTACATTTTACAGTATTTTACGATTTATAGTTTTATTATTATCATCGTCAGAATAAACTCAAACATTTAATTTTCACAGAACATAACTTTCCTGCTTCGTGAAAATTAATGCACAGAATTCCCAGTTAAAAAGTGAAATATCATTTCCTGGTAACTTTTTAGGTAGTGTATATTAGTAAAGACAGATGTTAAATTTCAATTTATATTCAAATTATTTCCCTGTGTCTATAAAAGTAAATTGAAATAATACGGCAGTTCAGTTTAACCCTATGTATATATTTTTTTTCAAATTCGTTTTACTAAAGTCTATGTTATTTCCTTTAGGTATTCAAGCTTTGTCAAATTATACACAGATTAGGAAGTGGGAAATTGAACATTCTTTTATGAATCCTTAGATATATTAAATTTTGCTTTTTGAATTCCAAACCCTCTATTAAACCTTTCTCTAAAATTAAAGAAATATTTGCTTAGTGAAAATATTTCTTCAGAAAATAAATATTTAAAATTAATTAGATAGGCTGTAGAATTTACGAAAATTTATCTCCTTTTTAAAATAATAAAATATATTTGTGTTTTTAACAAACAAAATGGAAAGTAAGCATAGGTATTTTCATTAGTGAATGAAATAACTATTTTAGTTTTTAAATAGTTAAGATATAAATACGAAGTACAGCAGTGATTACAGAGTTGGGATTATCAAACTACACTCATGTCCATAAATTAAGGATAATTCAGAATCACACAGAAATTGAGCTCTAAAATAAAAATTTTACCTGTAGAATTATCACACACATCTTGAAGAAGAATATGTAAATTGTAGGAAACCACCAGATGGGCGCGGATAGTACGTCACAATGACGAGAGTGTATGAAATTGGTATATAAGGAATGGTAGCAAAGAAGTAAAATAGTTCACAAGCGCTTTAAAAGCCTTTAAGTGCAATAACCACATAGTTATGGCACAATAGAAGGATTTGGATATCTATCGGGATGTCATTCTGGAACAACATGTACGTTTGTTTCGGGGCGCCATGGGTCCTGAATTTCTGTATATGGATGACAATGCCCGACCTCACCGTGCAAACATTGTAGACGAATGCCTTCAATCGGAGGATATCACCCGTATGGATTGGCCAGCATACTCACCGGACTTGAATCCAATAGAGCATGTGTGGGACATGCTTGGCCGACGAATTGCAGCCCATCAACCCCCTCCCAACTGTCTATCGGAACTTCGGAGGGCATTGCTTGATGAGTGGTGTAATTTTCCCCAAGATCAGATTGATAATCTGATACTCAGCATGCGTAGGCGTTGTAACGCTTGTATTGCATCGTCCGGGAGACATACTCCGTATTAACCATCATACTAACCATGTTATACTGTTTTCTGTAAATAGGTTCTTTTTTGAAATTTGCTCCAGGGAGTAAAAATTGCAATTTTTATTAATTATGTCAAACATATAACATCTTTTTTGCTCTTTACCTTTTGTTTAATAAATAGACTTTACAAATAAGTCAAGTTTGTTTTGTATTTGTCTCTTTCATTGCCTGAACTACATTATCCTTAATTTATGGACATGAGTGTATTTTGACCTCAGAACTGTCCTTATAACAAACACCTTACTGTATAGAATTACATGACAACAAAGTTACAATTTTAACTTAAATGTTTTTTTAAATAGAAATAAATAAAATAAAAAATAAAAATAAAAATAAATAAAATAATTTGATACTGAAAAAAACTACTGTTGCAGTTATTATTGTGTGTTTCATGTTATAAAACATTTTTCAATGCTACTTGTGAGATTGGTGAAAAGGAGGGATTGGTTTGAGTTTATGTTATTTTTGTGTTTGTGAGTAATATTAGCAAGTCTCTATGATCTTCAAAATCCAGTGAAATTCTTTGTCTCGTGGCGAGACTCTTATTTGCGCCCCTTTCACGATCTGCTAAATAGGAAGACCAACAATTTCTCATTTTCTGCAACACATTATGTAGTATATAAAATCGGTATATGTTCCGAAACCAGAATTTGTAGTATCCCTGTCCAAAAAAGCTTCATATTTGTCAAGAAATCATTAAGTTGCTCCTATATCAACAGAGATTCAACTGCGTCCCCGGATATAGCTTACATTAGTCCAACACTGAATTCTGAAAAGAATAGAATATAGCAAAATAACTACCTCATATCTGACTACAGATCGAATACTACTAAAGGGTTGAAAAACAAAAAGCAAATTTTCATCTCGTTTTAAATGAATAGTGAAATAAATAGCTACCAAAACATAAATTTATTGCTAATAAGTTTTCATAAAAATGAACAATGGTTCCAAAGTTAGATTAAACCTTTCTTGGACCATTTACCATCAAATTCATTTATGCACCAAATACCCTATAAGCGGTAACATAGTTAACTCGGATCCTTAGGAACCCCTTTGAGAGTAACTGATATAGATTACCTTTCAGTCAATACATGAAAATTAAAATCGTGCTTTAAAATATACAACATTCAATATAAAATTTCTATTTAATAAATTTAAGACCAGTATTATTGTATAATAACAGAGAATAGAATAATACGTATAATTATGGAACTATATTTCTTTTAGGTTAAGAGAATTTAGAACAGTATAACCCAGGCCTTATCAGCCCAACCCAGAACAAAAGGTATAGCAGGCCGCACTGGAAGTGTATCATATGCAGACGGGCTACACTGTATGTATGAAAGTGCAACATATAATCATGTAACACAATATAACACAACATATAATCAATATATATATATATATATATATATATATATATATATATATATATATATATATATATATATATATATATATATATATATATATATATATATATATATATATATATATAATATATATATATATATATATATATATA
>CM063503.1:49324089-49341589 GCA_032207245.1 Pardosa pseudoannulata | reverse complement strand
CTCTTTCCAGTTTACTTGTATTCGAAGTGCTATTTCGTTTTCGGACTAAAATAAAAAACACATTGGAAATTCTTGTCTCAGCATCCCACTTTCAAAACAAAAATATAATTTTTTTTTTCATATTAAAACATTTTAGGGATCATTTCTTTTCCTGAGTAATATTTCATTGGATTTCGTTTAATTTCCTAAATTCCAGAATATAAAACAGAATTAGATGTTAGTAATAGAAGGAATTAGATATACAAATGAACGTAATGACTGAAATCGATGAATATTTCACTGTATAGAACTGAAAATGTGTTAAACGTAATCAAACAAAACAAGGACATTTCAGAATTAATTTTTATGAATATGCACATTTATATACATTTACCAGAAAATATATTTCTGCTTGTATATAAGGAAAAGTCGTCATGATAAGTCGTCATGATTCTCTTTAAACTTTTCTTCTTTATAAATACATATATTTTATCACAATAATAATGTCTGAAAATAACATTAACTACTTAAGGCTCCGGGTGTTGTCTGAGTTTACTAAATTTTTCTACCAATATACATCACAGTCTTATTAGCAATCGCCATACAAAGAAAAGACTGTAGCACTCCCAACCATATAAAAATCCAGAATGCATATTAAGTGTTGTATGGAGCAGTATATATTTTTTTCTTACGCAAGAGTTAAGATGACTAGAACCTATAGCTTATAGGCAATTATGATTAACTACGAACTTTCATGCCAGCAATAAGATTCAACCCTGTGGATTCCTGCTCTGAAAGAAGCATCGCAACCTATTTCCGTCTTTAAGTAATCCTTTGTGTATTGGAAGACGTAAATTGCAATTCCGTTTGAAATCCATTTTGAAATCCTTTATTGAACTTCAAAAGAAAGAATACACAGACAAAATATTTGTGTACCCTAGCGGAGTTGAAGAGTGAGCCGTGAACACCCTGTACGTAAAAAAATTTTATTTTCGTTATCTTTTATTACAATTAATATAAATATGTATGACAATGTTAAGTGGCAAAATAGAAAACCAATTTAATTTCTACTAATATTTTTTTTTCGTTCATGGGAGTTCTTTAATTAAGGAATTAATATTAAAATAAATTGTATTTTAACTTGAGTTCAAAAAGTATTTTATTAACGACTGAAATTTAGAACAAGGAATATAAAAAGTAGGCATGTAAATTGAAATTTATATTTGCTATATTTTTTATATTTACATTGCTCGCTGCCCCGTTTTCAGTAAAATGTATTTAAAGTACACTATCACTGGACTTGTTTCTTGACTGGAAGGAAATAATTAAATTTATTATAATTAAATAAAATTGTATAGTGTCATTTTTATGTACACAAAATATAAGAATTTTTAAATCATTACCCATTACATATACATTACATTTTTGTGGTCATGGAATGTTTACTATCAATAGCTATGATATGCAAAGATTGTATTGTTTGACAAGTTTTTTATTTTACCGATAACGTCTTCTGATTTTTATTTAAACATTACTTCTATGTGAACAATTATTTTACATATCCACTAGAAAATTTTAAAATACCAGTGCTAACTTTAAAATTATATTTAAAACGGAAAATCGTTTCTGGATATATCGGTAATTATAATGTATATTATAAATTGGTGGTAATATAATCCGTCGAGATATTAAAGTCCAATAAATTCGGGAAATTTCTTTGGAGACTGTATAGTCTTGCCACATCTAATTCAACTTTTGGTCTGTATACCTGAGGTTAGTAAATAAAAGTTTAATAAAGCTATGAATACTATCTTTAGCTAACATATTAGTAAATAAATCGTACATACATGAAACTTCATCATATTCATTTATTTTTCGATTACATTGAGTAGGCATGGTTAATTCATGCCAGGGATACTAGGATTATAGAAAAGTCAACGGGAAATCAAATTTTAGGAGATTTTTCAGGAATGCTCGTACAAATTTACATAGATTTGATTTCTTCCACATATTTTATTCTGTCTAGATTTATTGTCATTGTTGTTCACCTGCGTTACGTTAAATACGAAATGACTGTACATATAATGAGGGAACGGTCCTTTATTAACGTCAACTGAATAATAAATATAAACTCCCGATATTGTTGAAATAATTCCTTTGCGATATTATCGATTTTAGACGGATTTTCTTTAGTATCTAAAATTGAGTGATTAAAACCGAATATAAAAAATTCTATGATGTTACCTGCACTATGACGCAACCGTGTATCAAATTTTTACCAATTTATGTGAGTATGTGCATTTCTATAGCGGACAAACATAAAAGAATTTTTATTTTCATATCGTCACAAAATTGCATTTTAAATTTGTTAGGATGGATCTGGTTAGCCAAAAAGAAAGGATTATAAGTAATACGTAGTTGACGCCAGGGACATCCACACACGTGTAAAGTTGACTTTGACAGAATTCAATTTGGCCAATGTAGCTCTACATCAGGGACGTTGGAGGAAAGAATGGCTTTGAGTGCAGCGCTATGGTCTACATTTTGGTTAAATAAGGGCTAATGAGACCGGTACCTACTGTTTAAAGCTAATTCGGAATGTCTACTAACATCTATGCAGTGGGATTCAATGCTCCATCGTATGCAGTATCTCCAGCGTATGCATCGTATGCTATGCAGTGGGACTCCAGTATCAAAGAGCAGCGTCATACCATTCGACCTTTGTCCGCTTTGGAAAAGAGAATGAAAGTTTACCAAGGACTAAAAGGGTTGTCTTTTAGGGGTAGAATATCTAAAAAATATTACATAATATAATTTTAATTATACATCATTAATTTGGGTTAAATAGCATTACTTACGTACTCTCTATCTTAAACACATACACACATACTTAACACAAGAAAAAATAATTGTGCATAAATAATAAAAATATATAATAGAAAATTTAAATGTTTCTATGTACATCTTCTAAAACTAATCACTTATAAATCTAGATTCTTTTAAATTTTACATTAAACTTTTATATAAAAATCTAATAAAATCTGATAATCCTATAAAATAAAGTATAGGAACAAAACCCCTACTTTTCTATTTAATATTAATGTAAATTTAAGATAAAAGATATAGCATAACTTTTTACAACATGAAATCAAAATTTCCATCTTTTCGTCTTAAATTTATTATATTATTTCTTTAGAAAGTCTGCTATCAGTCAGTGCAGAACATAAATCTTTAATTAGACATGTGTTGTAACTGAAATTTAATCATTTTATACTGCACAGTAAAAATAATTTAAATTAAATTCTGAATAATGTATAGTTTACTTCAGTGTAAAAATCATAACTACCATTCAAAAAAAATGTATTTGATTATTTTCACTGGTTATCTAACAATGGTTTATAATAAATAAAGATATGAGTCTTATAATCATAATTATACCTCTCTTTAATTGAAGAACATTTGAATTATTAAATATGATTTAAAATGATAGATTAAAAGTTAAGTTTACTTGAACAAATATATTTAATACGTTAAAGAATTTTAAGTAATAGAATTATTTATATGCAATAGAAAAAACATTTTTATAAAATTGACATAATCTTAAATTACGAACTCAAAAGATGTTTGCATATAATTTGTTTTTACAGTTTTAAACTGCAAATTACATCTCTGTCGCTAGAACCAACTATAGAAATAATTATATCAAGTATATGCATTTCTAAAGTAAGTATGTGCATGAATGTGGAAAATCCTTTAATGACAATGTTTAATATTCCCCTTACCATCCATAATAAATAACGTTGATGCCTTAGTGAAATACGTTCTACCGTTTATGTTAAAGTTCTGACTTCTTAATGCATATGAATATCTTAGCTAATAATGATATAAACAAAGAGATAATTTATCAATTGTACGTAAAATATTAATTAAGAAAGGTTAAAATTGTTTCTTTATGTCTCACAATTTTATTATATCTTCTATTAGCTTTTAAAAGCTAAGCGTGCAAATTAATTGTTATTGTTGTCAAAGTTTCCATCATGCTATATAAATATTTAAATTAGTGATTCATAAAGATAGTTCATTAGTCTATAGAAAGTAGTATACATTTTCATAACAGCATTATAAATTCGTGCTATCTACACTTTAAACTAATTCTCACCACAAAATGATTTAATATTTTCATGAATATATTAGGAAATAGAGTAAAATTTAAATTTTAAATGTAGTTGTCTTAATACAGATTACGGAATTTAAGTTATTATTTGGTACCTTAATTTTCTGAAATAAAATAATATATTTTAGAAATTAATTTTACACTTCGTTTGCATAAATGCTAAAGTGTAATTTTATTTGGAGTTGGAATATTTTAACCATTTGTTTCCAGAAGATTTGTCAAGATTAAGCATGCTTTGCAAACATTAAGTTATACAATAAAAGGTTATTAACATCTTACAGGATATAAAGTTTTAACTTTTTCGGAAAATTGAGTTACTTTTCTTTGTCTTAGAATAATATTTATCTAAAAGTAGCTCTTTAATATAGATGACATATACAGTTAGGCTGTAAATGTTTAATAGATATTGAGTAATGTATTTTTACTATTACTATGTTAATAGTTGAGATTTCGTAAACACTAATTTTATTGAACATTATCTATAATTTTGCCTAAAATTTACATAACTTTAATTAAAATAAAAAATTAAACCAATTAAATTGAAATTTCTACAAGTAGATAATTGTAAATTTCAATGTTAGACTTTAATAAGAATTTTTAATCCCACTTTGGTTTTAAAGAATGTAAAAAGAAACAAACCGTTAATCTTATTCTTTTAAGCTCTGTTTTCAGAGTTCTTCTTAGTCCAGTTTAATTTATTATAGATTACATATACAGTTAGACCGTAAATGATTAATGTATATTAAGTAATGTTTTTTTTACTTCTACTATGTTAACAGGTGAGATTTCGTAAAAACTAATTTTATTAAGAATTATCTATAATTTTTGCCATAAAATTTATTTAACTTTAATTAAATTAAAAAACCAAACCAATTAAATTGAAACTCTTCTGTTAAAAGATGAATAAAAATTTCAATATCGGAATTTATATAAGATTTTTTATATCACTCTAGTTGTAAAGAATGCAATAATAAACAAACCGTTAATCTCATTCTCTTAAGCTCTGTTTCCAGAGTTCTTCTTATTCCAGTTAAATTTATTATAGATTATATATACAGTTAGACCTTAAATGATTAATGTATATTAAGTAATGTATTTTTACTTCTACTATTTTAATAGGTTGAGATTTCGTAAACACTAATTTTATTGAACATTATCTATAATTTTGCCTAAAATTTACATAACTTTAATTAAAATAAAAAATTAAACCAATTAAATTGAAATTTCTACAAGTAGATAATTGTAAATTTCAATGTTAGACTTTAATAAGAATTTTTAATCCCACTTTGGTTTTAAAGAATGTAAAAAGAAACAAACCGTTAATCTTATTCTTTTAAGCTCTGTTTTCAGAGTTCTTCTTAGTCCAGTTTAATTTATTATAGATTACATATACAGTTAGACCGTAAATGATTAATGTATATTAAGTAATGTTTTTTTTACTTCTACTATGTTAACAGGTGAGATTTCGTAAAAACTAATTTTATTAAGAATTATCTATAATTTTTGCCATAAAATTTATTTAACTTTAATTAAATTAAAAATTAAACCAATTAAATTGAAACTCTTCTATAAGTAGATGAATGTAAATTTCAATATCAGAATTTAATAAGATTTTTTAATCCCAATTTGGTTTTAAAGAATGCAATAAGAAACAAAAACCTTTAATCTCATTCTTTTAAGCTCTGTTTTCAGAGTTCTTCTTAGTCCAGTTAAATTTATTATAGATTACATATACGGTTAGACCGTAAATGATTAATGTATATTAAGTAATGTTTTTTTTACTTCTACTATGTTAACAGGTGAGATTTCGTAAAAACTAATTTTATTAAGAATTATCTATAATTTTTGCCATAAAATTTATTTAACTTTAATTAAATTAAAAAACCAAACCAATTAAATTGAAACTCTTCTATAAGTAGATGAATGTAAATTTCAATATCAGAATTTTATAAGATATTTTAATCCCACTTTGGTTTTAAAGAATGCAATAAGAAATAAACCGTTAATCTCATTCTCTCAAGCTCTGTTTTCAGAGTTCTTCTTCTTAGTCCAGTTATATTTATTATAGATTACATATATAGTTAGACAGTAAATAATTAATGTATATTAAGTAATGTTTTTTACCTCTACTATGTTAACAGATGAGATTTCGTGAACACTAATTTTATAAACATTATCTATAATTTTTTCCTAAAATTTATTTAACTTTAATTAAATTAAAAAATTAAAACAATTAAATTGAAACTTCTACAAGTAGATGAATGTAAATTTCAATATCAGAACTTTATAAGATTTTTTAATCCCACTTTGGTTTTAAAGAATGCAATGAGAAACAAACAGTTAATCTCATTCTCTTAAGCTTTGTTTTCAGAGTTCTTCTTCTTAGTCCAGTTACATTTATTATAGATTACATATACAGTTAGACAGTAAATAATTAATGTATATTAAGTAATGTTTTTTACCTCTACTATGTTAACAGATGAGATTTCGTAAACACTAATTTTATTAAACATTATCTATAATTTTTGCCTAAAATTTATTTAACTTTAATTAAATTAAAAATGAAACCAATTAAATTGAAACTCTTCTATAAGTAGATGAATGTAAAAATTTCAATATCAGAATTTTATAAGATTTTTTAATCCCACTTTAGTTTTAAAGAATGCAATAAGAAACAAACCGTTAATCTCATTCTCTTAAGCTCTGTTTTCAGAGTCTTCTTCTTAGTCCAATTAAATTTATTATAGATTACATATACAGTTAGACCGTAAAGGATTAATGTATATTAAGTAATGTTTTTTACCTCTACTATGTTAACAGATGAGATTTCGTAAACACTAATTTTATTAAACATTATCTATAATTTTTGCCTAAAATTTATTTAACTTTAATTAAATTAAAAAATTAAACTAATTAAATTGAAACTTCTACAAGTAGGTGAATGTAAATTCCAATATCAGAATTTTATAAGATTTTTTAATCCCACTTTGGTTTTAAAGAATGTAATAAGTAACAAACAGTTAATCTCATTCTCTTAAGCTCTGATTTCAGAGTCCTTTTTCTTATTCCAGTTAAATTTATTATAGATTATATATACAGTTAGACCTTAAATGATTAATGTATATTAAGTAATGTTTTTTTTTTACTTCTACTGTGTTAACAGGGGATATTTCGTAAAAACTAATTTTATTAAACATTATCTATAATTTTTGCCCTGAAATTTATTTAACTTTAATTAAATTAAAAAATTAAACCAATTAAATTAAAACTTCTACAAGTATATGAATGTAAATTTCAATATTAGAATTTAATAAGAATTTTTTATCCCACTTTGGTTTTAAAGAATGTAATAAGAAACAAACCTTTAATCTCATTCTTTTAAGCTCTGTTTTCAGAGTTCTTCTTAGTCCAGTTAAATTTATTATAGATTACATATACGGTTAGACCGTAAATGATTAATGTATATTAAGTAATTTTTTTTACTTCTACTATGTTAATAGGTGAGATTTCGTAAAAACTAATTTTATTAAGAATTATCTATAATTTTTGCCATGAAATTTATCTAACTTTAATTAAATTAAAAAATTAAACCAATTAAATTGAAACTCTTCTATAAGTAGATGAATGTAAATTTCAATATCAGATTTTTATAAGATTTTTTAATCCCACTTTGGTTTTAAAGAATGCAATAAGAAACAAACCGTTAATCTCATTCTCTTAAGCTCTGTTTTCAGAATTCTTCTTCATAGTCCAGTTAAATTTATTATAGATTACATATACAGTTAGACCATAAATGATTAATGTATATTAAGTAATGCTTTTTTACTTCTACTACGTTAACAGGGGAGATTTCATAAAAACTAATTTTATTAAGCATTATCTATAATTTTTGCCCTGAAATTTATTTAACTTTAATTAAATTAAAAAATGAAATTAATTAAATTCAAACTCTTTTATAAGTAGATGAATTAAATTTCAAAATCAGAATTTAATAAGATTTTTTAATCCCACTCTGTTTGTTAAAATGCAATAAGAAACAAACCGTTAAGCTCCGTTTTCAGATTTTTTCTTCTTAGTTCCGTTATATTTAGTAATCAACGAATAAAAAAACTCATGGTTCTGTAATTATATATAAACTATTCCATATTAAGTAATTTTTTTTAATTTTTCAGTCTATTATAGGTGATAATGTTAATCAGACAAACAATAAATAAGTATTTTTTGTATTTTGATATCATTGCTTTTTGCTTTGTAATATCTTTGTAAACCAAAATAGAAACATCTTACGGTTACCATTGATTAGAAAATATATTCCATACCACAAGAGGTACACAGAAATATTAGGTGAGTGAATTAAATTAAGTAAAATTAATTTAATAGTAATTCCTAATTATATTGACTTACAAATTAAAAGATACTGACTTAGAGTAAACATTCACTAGACATTTGAATATGATTTCTAATTCAATTTATCTTGTACCTCTACAAAAGGTTTAAACTTGAATTAGTTAATGAATACTATGCAAAGACATTATTAAAAATACAAATTAACATTTAATGAAGTGGATTTTAATAATCTCTACCACTCTGCACGAGCAAAAAATCTTTTGTAAACAACAGACAAGTGATATCCTTTTTGCAGACAGAAAAAATATTTCATTAATAGAATTTCCTCTTTAAGGGACATAGTACTTGAAAAACAGAAAAAAAAATATTGCAAAATTATATTTGAGATTCTATAGAGATTAAAAGATTCTGCTCTATTTCGAATAACATTTTTCCTAGAATGTTAAGGTAACTTTATAAAAACTATTAATTTTACGTTATGAATAAATCCATTTAAAAAAGATAAAATATCCATGTAAAACTAAAAGATACAAATCCCTTTATCAGAAAATACATTTTAAAATTAATTTTTTAGTAATAAATAGCAGCTAAATATAACTTTTATTTTTTAAATCTCATTTATAATAATAAGAAAGATACATTTTATTTAATAGTATGATAAATAGCAATTGCTTTTTAATTTTCAATATCTTAATATTTCTTAAAATTTTCAAACTTATAAATGCTATATACCCTTACTGTTTTGGTATTCAGAATAAAACAAATATTTTACTGCAATATAACATGAAAGTTCATGTTGTAACATTTTAAAATTTATTATAATAGAAAAAATTATAAGTACTTAAAAAAGAAAAACTAGAATGACAATAAAAAATATATTAAAATTGACTTAAGTAACATTCACTAACATTTGAATATTAATTAATTTTATAAAATTTATTGAAAATGAAACTAAAAGACATTAAAAATAGAAAAAATTTGAAATTTATATGAATTAAAAAATAAAAAATAGAAAAAACATTTTTTTTTTGAATAAAATTATTAAAAAACAGAAAAAAAAACAAAAAAAGATTATATTAAAAGAGATTTTATAATATTTTTTTTAATGTGTTTTTAAATATTTACAAATTAAAAAAAAAGATAAATATTATTAAAATAAAATCCATAAAACATTAAAATTAATTTTTTAAAAAAAAAGCAGCTAAAATAACTTTTATATTTTTTTTTTTATAATTTTAAAATATTATTATTTAATATTTAATTTTAATTGCTTAATATCAATATCTTAATTTTTTTACTTACAAATGCTTACTATTTTTAATAAATAAAACAAATATTTTACTGCAATATAACATGAAAGTTCATGTTGTAACATAAATATTTCAGAAGTTACCTTGAAAGTAAATGAATTTCTTATTTTTTGTGCAGATTTCTTATGTTCTTATTAAACAAAGAATTCTACGTGAATGACAAAACTAAATATATTTTAAAACCAGAGTGTAGAGTGAGCATGTAAAAATCATTCTGTTAGGATCATAACGTTTAATTTTATTATGAACCTAAAAGTGTCTGCTATATTGAAGATTTTAAATTTCGAAAGTTACTATGTCACCTTAAACTCACAATAACAAATAGAAAAACCATTCTGTTGAATAACGAATTGTACTAAAAAAATTTTCTACAAAATATACCCCGTGACATACAATTACTTGCATTAATGCATTTTGTAAATAATGTACTTCGCCATAGAACCGTGCTGCCACCTGTACAAAAACAAACACAAACGTAAGAGAAGACTTCCCCAAAAAAAGTCAGTTGGCCTTACGGACTTCAGAGGCGCTGCAACACTTTGACCTCCCCTGGTTCTAATTGTGTTAACTATTTTAATTATGTATATTTTGTCTGTTTAACTT
The DNA here is from genome assembly GCA_032207245.1 of Pardosa pseudoannulata. Taxonomy (NCBI): domain Eukaryota; kingdom Metazoa; phylum Arthropoda; class Arachnida; order Araneae; family Lycosidae; genus Pardosa; species Pardosa pseudoannulata. Next base: position 49,331,176 of record CM063503.1, on the reverse strand, counting down.
TTATTTTTCCCTTTAATTGTTTTGTGTGCAAGTTAAGATTTTATGTAATTAAACTATATTTTGCACTGAAAAGATGTTTTCATTGAACCCCACCCACACAAATATAGCTTAGCCACAATTTCCCTTTTTTTTAAAAAAAATTAAGCTAATTAAATAACTAAATTTCAGTTCAAAAAGTTGCCATTTTTTATGAAATTTAAAGTATGATATTTTTATTATTCTTTAAATTCGATAAGGGACACTGTGAGAGTGCAGCTTGTTTTACATCAGGTTTGCGAAACTGATATGCTGGCAGCACTCACACGTTGTAGGTTGCCCAGGTGTTTTTTCGCGACTCCAGAAGGCATGTGGTGTGTTCTGTGGAAAAAATTGCACTTAAACTACACCTAATTTCGAGAATTGTGATTGGTCGTCAGGAGGTGATTCAGGACCATGCCTGGAGTTCCGGTCAATCTGAATAGAGCTGGGAAAGGAAGCATTGTGCATTACAATAAACAGCGTATCAGCACAGGATAATGGATAAAGTATAGGGTTGCTGAAGTAGATCAGAAGGAAGGAAAAGAAGACAGCGTGCTCTTAGACTTTGGCAATTTTTCTTTCAGGTGTAGCACGTGGAGTGTTTCTTTTACTTATTAATTTTTTATATATTTTTATCTTTGTTCTATATTTGAATATTGTAATATAGATCAGTGGCTTTTACTATAATTAATATTAAAAAGTGGAAAATCTAGAAAAAAAATTCAAAATATGCTAATGTCAGTGGCCTAGAGTTTATGATTTTTACATTCACCCTTTGTACTAGAATGGAATATAAAACCCACCCTGTTTTTGTCCTTTACTTTTTATATATAGATATATAAATAGAATTAAGATTTAATTGTATAATAAATAAATTTAAGTCTATTTTTATTCATAAGAAAATACTTTTCTAAAAGTACAAATAAAAATATATAAGATTTCATTTATATTTTATAAAATATAAAATATTTAATTAATTATATACATATATATAAATAATAAATATTATAGAGATTTACAAAATGAAAAGTATCAGTTCTTTTAGGTGGTTTTGCTACGAAAACTGTCTAAAATGCAGTTTAAAAAATAAGTACTTTAACCATGGGGAAAACTTAAAATGTAAAATTACATATTTTACGTTTAATTGGAGTAAATAATATACTTTTTGAATATAGTTAATTTATAATTTAATAATACAATTAAGATTAAAACATATAAAGAATCTTGGATTATTAATGGATTTGAAGTAACAACAGCAATGTACTACACCACAGCAAACAGAAACTCCCTCAGATGTCCCTCGGAGTTCGATTCGGGCAAAACCATGAGAACGTTTTTAGAAAATTCTCTAGATATTTCGCTTTAGAATTTATTTAAAGAAATCTTGACATACAACTTCACTATTGTTAGAAATGTTTATATTCCTATCAGTTAAAATTAAAAGATTCGAAAACTGACTGTAATCATAACCATAATTTGTTTAGAGTAGAAACTGGACTTTATAATGGAAAATATTTTTCTAAATTACTCACTCATGAAATATTTTATACATAATTATTGAAATATAAATGCATAAATAACATTAATAATATTTATATGTTATTTTTAAAGCCCTTGTTTTTATATTTTTGTTTACAATTTTAATGCTTCTTAAAATTTAATTTTCAAATTTTTGCGATAAATTTTTCTAAGAATTATTAAAATATATATTTTGATTATATAAGAATATTATTAGTTAATTGAATAATATAAATTTAATAATTTCAAATCTGTATTTAGAAATTTTATGGAATATTTAAATTCACCTAAATTTAAAACTTGTGATTTAATAATATAATCAATCTCAAATCAATCTGATTTATATAAAGATTTATTTCAATAGACGTTAAGATATTTTGTTAAGTGTATTGTAGAAATTTGTGGGAAATTAATTTGCAAAGAATAGGTATACAACTGACAAATTTTTAAGTAAAAGCAGTTTTTAAATGTAACTTTATGTTAAATTTTAATGTGAATAATTTAGTGTATGCTTCAATGTATACGAGTACACATTCTTTTATTATCCTGTAATAACTGAAAGAAATTGTTTATACACCGTCTCCTTAATCCTATTCATAAATTAAAAATAAATAACATTTTAAAACTATTGTATGATGCCATAAAAACATGAATGCCACTAATTCATTTATACTTCTGTGTATATGGGGAAAATGTTTCGTAACTGGAATTTAATTAAAAGAATTATCTGTACAAAATCCCCGTAATGATAATACATTGTTTTTCAAGTGCTGTTCGTTATAATTTAAGATAATTTCATACTAATTTATTTCATTCATTAAATTTTAATTTATATTAATTTATAACATGTATATAACGTAAAGAAAAGTATATTTTTAAAAAATCCTGGTGATTTTGTGGAAGCTAATTGCATAAAAAAATTTAAAGGTTATTTTCTGTTAGGAAGATCGTATAACAATTTTGTTTATGGAGATTTATTTACTGCAGTCTCAGCAAAACATAATCCTGTTACAGAAATTTCTCTTTAAAGTTTAGAATTTAGATTCAAATAAACATTTCATATCTAATTCCCTTAAGACATCATTATTTGTTCTGTAAAAAAGCAGTTACATGCTGAAAGAAAAAATAAAATGTAAATAATGTATATGTGTTTTTGAATCATAGCCCCTATCTTATTTCAGTCTTCACAGGGTAAATAAATTCTTAACAATTTCTTCTTTGTAAAAATATCCAGAAATTATATTTTTCAGCTTCGTAAACGTAATTACGTCATTTTTAATCTCAAAATTGTTGAAAACAAAGTGAAAATAAAATATTAAATGTTAGAGAATATAAAATTGAATATAAATAATCCAGTTTTTCATAAGAAAGGTAGAGTACTGCATTTTTATGGTTGCTTTACGGAAATATTCATTACTCACAATCTATCTAATGCTTCAGTATTTAGAAAATATTAAATATTACACTTGTGAATTTTCAAATGTATAAATTATTAGTTCTTTAAAGATGAGATGTTGTCCAAATATAATTATAGATCAATACTATTAGTACTACTAATAAAAACTTTATACTTGGTAACGTTTTTTAAAAAGGATATTTTAGAAAGAAATATATTAGACATTACTGATAATTAAATAACACTATTTTTTCTTTATTTTTCAGGAACAAGGTATGTTGAGCTTGAATTTTTAAAATTTTCAATTTTAAAAGAGAGATTTATAATGAGAATATGATGAGAATTGCAGCAACATAGCTGACTGTTATAAAATTTGGTATAAAAGAGGTTTTCTTTACAACACATCTCTATTTGGTAAAAATTGAGTCATTGAACAATACTAATTAAAAATTCTCCGAATGCAATGTATACTAACCATTTGCTATTTTATTTTCATTTTTTCTTTAGAATTTATATGTAAACAAAACTAGGTATCGATTTTCCCTTACGATAAATGCTATTTATATAAAACAATTATTTAAAAACTAACAATCTTTTAGCAGTTTTACGGTATTAAATTCTCTGTTACTCGAGAAAATATTTTGCGATTTTCAAAAGCATATCAAGTATAATGTTAAACCCATTAATACAGAATCTTCAAAATTTTCAATAACAAAGATATAAAAGTAATGTTCAATAATAAATATTTTTAATCATTGTATAAGTGGAAAAAAATGTCTTAAGTAAACTGGTTTTAACAAAATTGAAAATTGATTGCCAGTATTTTCCTACAGAAATCCTAAATATAGAAACTGATAAAAATGAAAAAAAAAATACCTAATCAGGTACATAACTTGTACATTTTTATAGAATGTTGTTAGATGACGCTTTTTTACAGAAAAAGGCTTGATATGCTATTCAAAACTAATTTTATAATAGATTTTTATGTCTTATATATGTTATATCGAAACAGTACTTATGCTCATTATAAGAGCATTGTAAAAACTAAATATTGAAAATATTTTGATTGAGAAAATTTCACAAGGATGCTTGTTCTTTGAAAGCTATTTACACAAGATTGTGCATCGATCAAGTTTATAAAAAAGTTATTAGTACTTAAACAAAAATAATGAAATTAGACATTTTCTTGCAGACATTTGTATATAAAAAAGTAAAATATTGCTAATTCCATGTAGTTTTATTTTATAATATGTATAAAAACATAATTTTTATATCTTACAGATAAAAGAAAAATCTTTAGTTTTTCTAATGTAGGAAATTCAGGAAAAACACAGAGAAAAGATTTTCTAAAGTTGTAATTTTAATAGAGATACTAAAATTATAATCATATAAATAAATACATTTTGGTATATTAAATATTTAATTCCAAAGTTTACGTGTATGTGTAGAAATATTTGGAAGATTGTCTCAGGTAATGAAAATTCAGTTGGGTTCCCGCGCATGTCTATAAATTGTTGTTGTACTGACGAAAACTATTTTCTATAGCATATTTATTTAGTATATTACAGAAAACTCTACAGCTCATTTGCGTGAACAATAACCTAAATCAGTTTCGAATTGAGCCGTTTTCTTTGAAAGTGGTGTGAATCCATTTTATATTACATAAAGGTATTTAAGGCTTTGTAATTTGAAGGTTTTGAAAAATATTGAGATAATGAGCTTATTTTAATTTCTTAAGTAATAAATTTATTTAACTTTTTAATTGATAATTTTTAAAATATTAGTTAAAATAATGTGATAATACAGTTCTTTAATTATGTACTAATATTTTAATTGTATGGGTTAAATAAGGATTACCTTTCCGGAATGTAGACTTACATAACTTTTAAAGTAATTATTGTTGTAACGTCTTTAAATTCGTTAATTCATATTGAAAAATGATGAAAATTTTGAAGGATTTTTTTGACTGCTTATAGATAAAAAAGTTCGTAACAAATTCATTGTTATCATTATTGAACTTTTTAGTGAAAATGAAATTACACCAGTTTCATATAAGCTCAGTTTTAAATATAAATTCAAATTTCGTAAATTAATATTAAGTATTAGTTTATGCACTGCTACGTACCAAACTGGTTTTAAACAATCACAGACAAGGAAATCAAATTACAGGGAACTTCACTTTTATTCTTTTAATTGTCAATACTTAAACAAATCGATATGCAGGACATATAAACTAATGGTATTTTGAATCTTGTAAAATGACGAATAGTTGTATAAAATTTTTAACGGTATTATAGGCAAACGTTTAGATTTGAATTTAGTTATGTCTCTTTAGTTATCGAAATCTTTATCAATTCAAGGATCCCACTATGTCACGCTTTACTGTACTTCAGAATGAGCCGTAAAACTTAATTTAGTGCAAATTTTATTAAACATCATGTATCAGTTCTCTTCATTGAGCATTAGCATGTTGAATTTCAGCAGCTGTTCAGCCTTTTAAAATTCTTCCTCGATGTTAATTCAGTTAACTTGGAATTTTGAAAATACGTAACACAATATTAATTATGCATTTCGATGACTATTTACTAGTCCCTCCCAACATTCAACCATCGGATTGACGTGATTTAATTATTTTTGTAATTAAATGCGTAAATAAAGATCCGACAGTTTAGATTCAGCAGACAATGGATATTTATTTCTGGAATGAAGAATTTATAAAAGACCAGTTGAATGTGCACAAATTAAATTGTACCGAGGAGAAAACATACAAAGATCTAGAATGTTGTTATGTTTATGATAATAGATATAAATGAATAATTATTATAAATATTCTGCAATCTGAATAGCTTTAGAGGAAAATATTTAATTTTAACATTCAATATATAGTTTATAATTTATATTTTTCCATTAATACATATATAATTTTAAATAATTTTTAAATAATTTAAGTAAATCATATATAAATTTGTAGAATATGTACTATATATGGACAATCCCTGATTTTCTTCTATCTATTGTTTGCAATTATTATTATGTGGAATTACTCATGTCTGTAGTCTGTATGTAGGTATGTCTGTACTGAAGCCTGTAGCAATGGGTGCAGACATAAGTTCATTATATTTTTCCAAACCATTTTTATTTATCAAATCATTTCGAACTTCAAAGACAACTTGCATAATAAATATATAGATTTTTATGTTTTATATGCGAATCCATACCTACCCTTGTGTGTTTGTGTATGTATAAATAAGGTTAAAATTTCAGGGACCTCTCATTTATGAGTGTGGTGAGGCGATTTAAATCATTAATATAATTGATAATTAATATAATTTATAATTAATATAATTGATAATTAATATAATTTATAATTAATATAATTGATAATTAATATAATTGATATAATTAATAGGATTAAATAAATAATATAATTGCTATAAATAAAATGAGACGTGAAATCCTTGAGATCTAAATCTGACCTTATCACATCTTTTGTAAAAGAGAGAGGAACCATAAAAATTAATTGAACGTTTTCGTCGTGTGCGGGATTCTCGAGCGAGGTTCTGATCCCAGTACCACATTAGAATCAAATCTCCGTACATGAAACTAAATAAGAGTGTACCTTTGCGGAGTTATTTATGAGTCCCTAATGGACAGTGCCCAATTTGATGAGATAAGGTTTTTCCATGTTTGAAGTTTTAAGGCGGGGAAAAAGAGACCAATGTATTTATACGGCTCTCCTGATTGGACAAAGAGAAGTAATAAAGGACACAGATGAAAAATATGTTAAATAAAGAAAAGTCAAGACGAGGAGAAGTTCTGGGTCGAGAAGCAGTTTTCGACAGTTAGAGTTCGGGGTCGAGAAGCAGTTTTTGACAGCTGAAGTTCGGGAATCGAAAGTAGAGCTCGGGGACCAATGGAAATTTGGGTCCAAAAAACGACTCCGACATCTCGAAACAACCAGAAGTGTTCTAGTGCATCCGCCTTGAAGAATCACCCCAATTTATTTGGAAGGCTCCAGACCATCGGTGAGACTAAAGTCTACATTACCATCCCACCAATCGAAATAACACGCAAGGTGTCTACAAGAGCTCACAAGATAACCGCCTTGGCACACTCAATAGATCCACAAAGGTACTTATTATAAATATTTGAATT
>CM063503.1:49306589-49319089 GCA_032207245.1 Pardosa pseudoannulata | reverse complement strand
ATATATATATATATATATATTATATATATATATATATTTGAGTGTGTGTTGATAGAAAAAGTGCTTTTTAAGCTTTTTAAGTTTCTATACTATTACTGTATTATTATTCTTGTATTTAAAATTTGGTAAGTCATTACGCTAGCTTTATTTATATCTCTAAAATCAAAGGCTTATCCTTTTTTAATGGTAAAACGTGCTTTTTGCTACTAAATATATTCATGAATTAAGTCTTTCGTTTCTCCATTGACAAATAAAGTTGTTTTCTTTATCTTTTTATCCCAGCTGTACATTGAATTCTGGCTCTTTTATTACGTTTGATTCTTAACAAAACTGCCTCACATGGCTACCTTAATGCATTTTTAATGAATCTGCTGAACGTCTGGAAGTATTGTTGTCTTTAAATGTTTGAAGAAAGTTACCAATACTTTACGGTATCGATTTTTATTCTTAGTTTTGTTGCGAAGACTATTGTTAAGATTTAAAAAATTACAATAAAATTTTATCAATATTATTTGGCATGCTGGAAAAATATATATGAACTTTAAATGCCAATTTTTTATGATTAAATGAAGTGAAGTGATGAAAGACGCAAATTTTCAAAAGAAGGAATTTTAATATATTATTTATTTACGAAATTATATACTGATCTATGCTTTCAATTAAAATCTCGTTGTTTTGAATGCAGTTCTGCTTTTGAAATTATTTTTTAGTAAGTGAACTAGTTTAATTTTTTTTTAACAAAAACTGAAAAAACATTTCCACACATCTTTTATTTCTATCCATATTTTGTTCACTTTAATTTTTTTTATTTGATCCATGGCACATCACTTTTTAAATAACTATATCGGAATAAAGAAAAATTTGCAAAATAATATAAAAATCATAAAATGTGTTTAATATTTGGAATAAATATCAGAAGAATAACTTTTAAGTTTACTACACCTTTTAAACTTCATTACAATAATTAGCTTGAGATGTCATCATTTTAAAGTAGCAAAATTTATTTAGCTTAAGCGTTTTGGATTATTTACATTTATAAAGAAAAATATTTATGAAAATCCTGACTTGTTTTCCTAATATTAGCAATATACTAATGAATACCAGTCAAGAAATGCGTAGAACGCTGGTATTTTGTAACTCGAATACCTTTGGACTTCTACAGTCAATTATTTGTTACTCTAGAGAAAAATATACTTAAACCTATATTCTGAATCAAATACTCAGCATATACAATAGTCAAAGGGTATATCAACCAACAATTTCTACCCAGTAATAATGTTTTGATAGTGTATTCATTTGATACGTGTACTAATGGGTTAACACTTTGTTTATCGGAAAAGACAAAATAACTGTTTTTTAGTTTCAATTCAAAATTCCTACATAATTCCTGTAAAATGTCTTGAGTGGTAAAGAACTAATACTCGGTCTTCCTGATGTGATACAAAACTAGTCACTATAATTTTCTGGAATCAGTTTTTTTAATCCTTGAAAAACACGTGACCAGTCCGGCCAAAAGAACCGCCAAACCAACAAAGCTTGGTAAACTGCCAATCAAAGCTGAATATTTCCTTTCATTTTCTCCAGGCCGAGTAAAACCGTGATAAAATAAATCATACTGACTGCTTCACCCGAGTTTTCTTGGGATAATAATTAACTGCAATATATACGAACCCTAGATAACTCGGAATAATCAGGAAAACGGTTAATTGCTCTGCCTACACAACAATGGGTATTTTCTCAACTAATTATTCGTTATTTTATGATGTTAAAGCTTATGAAATGTCAGAAATATAAAATCAAACACTGGTTAAAAAATTGAATTAATACAGACTATGCATTAAAAAGTATCTGTAATAAAAATAGGATCATTTTAAATTATATAGTTTTAGTTTTTAGGCAGCTGATTTTTAAATAGCAAAAAATGTAAGTTGTTGTGCATCCTGACGTACAATGTGAAGGAAAAAGCTTCACAACATCAAAGTTGCAACAGACATTTTATCCGTTTAAGGAGCATTAATGTCACTCTGGCATATGCTTCTGAACATACACAAAATATTGAAGTATAAGGAGACTTTTAATGTCACTGTCAATTAACTCTGGATCTGATACAGTTGTCAAAAGTAAAGTACATATAATATATGCTTTGATATGATTATCTCTTTCGAATGCAATTTGGGATTCAGACCTTTTACGAACTTATGATATTCTTTTTTTCATTCCTTAATTGTACACAAAATACATATTACATTACTATTCAACTTTAATAATGAATAAATGATACTATTGCCCATTTATACTGGAGAGAAATATATTAATAAGTAATTAAGGACTTACACTTAACACTCAGATTTTTCCTAATCCTTTATAATATAATATGGTAATCATGATTGTTTAAATTAGAATTTAATTGTGTACTCTATTAATTGAATCTCATTAATTTAGGTAGACTAATATTTTATTTTTATTCACTATATTTGTTCATAACACATCACCATTTAGTAAGTTAACTCTTACTTTATGAGGCTCACCAGGTGTCTCAAATGCAAATTAATTTCTCAGTTTATCTATTGGCTGTTCTAAATTATTAAGGTGCAATAAAGAATCAATTATTTCTGAGCCTAGTAATAAATGAGATAGCCAGCTAAACGTAACAAATTGTCGATTAACTTAGAATAAAGTAGGTCATCTAGACAACTAGTAAATTATGTGCAGGCAAATGATATGGAGACTAATAGTATGTGCGTAACTTAACCGTTTAATGTTATTTTTTCGTTTGTTACGAATCAATGAATTTCAAATATTATGATGTAAATGTGATTTTACATAGTAAATCAGTATATTATAAATACCAATTGGAAAACTAGCCAAGGTAGCTCAGTCGGTAAAGGTAGCGATATCGTAACTAGTAGGTAATGGAATCAAGGCTCAAGTCAGCCTAAAATCCATCTTGTTTGTTAATAACAACTGGGTCATATAAAGCATGTTTGTGGTCACAATGGCCTCCAAGTTCTCAAATGTTACTTTTGTAAGTAGCAGGCCAATCCTGGTTGTTTTCTGATTGGTCCCTGATTCTAAATTACGAGTATCTAGCGAGGGTAATGTTACTCGTGTCCGTAGTACTCTATACGTGTCTTAACCTATACGTGAACCCAAGGATTAACGATGCTTTGAAAGTCAGTTTCTAGAAATCTTAACTAAATCTACTAATTAAGGAAACTAGTTTTGAATTTATTAATTCTTGTTAGGAATAAAGGAAGCATTATAGTTGCGAAATATTTTGGTTTAAAATGAAATATCTATATAAAGAAATATTTGAATATAACGAATGTTACTGCTTCGCATCTACACCAAATGGCATTACTTGGGCTTTACTCACATCACGGTTATTCTCAGACATGAAACTTACTTGTAGTGAAGAGAATGTGCAAATTATAATTCTGATAACTCATAATACAAAATTAAAAAATATATATATTCTATAACATTAATACAAGGAAGACATATGTTGTGCCCATCAAAAGTTTTAGTTTAAAAAACGAAGTAAACCGAGTATTGTAATTAAAAAAACGTGAAATGGAAGACTACAATTGAAATAGTCTCTTTTACCATGTCTGAATTTATTTTCAGGTTCGTCTCTATCCTATCCGTATCAGTTGCCTTACCTCTTTCACCGCGCAGTATGAGCTTATCTAAATTCTTCCTCGGACACCCAGCAAGTCCAACCTCTCAGCCGATAGGATTCCTTAACCCCAGACATGGATAGTAGACCACTCACCAAAGTGACCGGGAAATGGCATGGTAGGGTTGGGTCTGCAGTAATGAGTGACTTGGCAATATGGTCAGCGAAACGTAGGGATAAGTTCTGCAATCTTGTCAAAGGGACTAAATTCCCTGAAGGGACCACAGCTCGACTTTATTTTATTCTACCTTCAGCATCTCTCTTTTTTATTATTATAATTTTTTCTTAATTTTAGGAATCTTTCTTTTACCCTTGGAACTAGTGCAAGGTTCCGCTGGGTATTTTTTATTACGGAGGTTCCGCAGGGGAAAGGGGTAAAGTACCGTCGCAATGATTCATTCGCGATATTTTTCCTAGGTCCGGGACTGTGATTGTCGCCTCCCAGTTTCCCGCAACTTCTTTAGGACTTTCGGATTCTGTCCCAAATTGCAACGAGCAAAATTCATCTAGCAACAAAAGTAGATCTCCTTTTTTTTTGCCCGAGCGGTTCTCTCCACCCTCACTAATTCCGTTGTCATTAAGAGGTGCGCAGGTGTAAACCTTAGTTTTCCCATGACCGTTACTTTGTAGCTTTCGTTCGTTCGTGGCACCTGAGACGCGACGGATACTTCGACGGGCACCACTGATAAGACAAGCCAGGAGGAACTCACGACCATATGGGCCGAAATCTGTGTTATATTGTTCGAATCTATTTTGAGTACAGTAAGTGTGATGTCTGCAAGTAGGTGCAGAGCAAATTTATAGTGGATTTTACCTTCCTTGAATGCGTTTTTAGTTTCGTTTATACATACGTTTCTTGGAATGTACGTATGTACCTCATATAACCTAAAGCCGATTAGAACTAGAGAGGTGAAATTTTCTATTTATGACTGAAGTTACTCATACATGCTGGCAACCACATGGTTTTTAACATCAAGGCCAAAATCTACATCCACTATAGTTTATTTAAACATGAATTAAGGATATGGAAATACAAAAGTGAATTAACATATCATAAGAGACATATCATACATAAAACCAAATTTGGGGATATTTAAGTATTTAATGCTACAAGAAAAAAAATGCTTTTGCCATTTTTTTCTTCTTTAAAAACAATTTTAGGTTTCATATACTTTTTTCTTTAGAATTTTTATAATATCCAGTAGTGCATCTCTCTGTTTAGTTGCAATCTGAATTCTATAGAAGAAACATTTTCCATGACGAATATTGAAACTGCCGGTTAGAACTCAAATACAGTTTTATCTTTATAAAGCTGAAATTCTTGTTTACGAGTCATGTAACAAAATGCTGAGTCTCTTTTTATTTTTTCACTCTGTATTCTGTGTTACTAAAATCTTAATTTTAAAAAAAATGTTAAAAGATTATAGAGTATCATAAGGTGGCAATTCATGAGCTCTATTCATTTTGGAATAAATTCGATTCAATGTATTAATAGATAATAGTGAATTAATAGTACAATTTTATTATGATATTAAAAACTAATATTTTAGCCATTTTGAAATTGTCAACTTTATTGAGACCCACAGTAACTCAGTCAGCAAGAGCCTAGATATTATAACCAGAGGATCGCGATGCCGATGATTGAGTCATGCAAAGATCCGATGTGTGCATTAATAACGGCTAGAGCAAGTAAAATAGTCTCATGGTTGCTATGTCCTCGAAGATTTCAAACTAGAAATCTCAAGATTGCCGGATAAATCTGAGTTATTCTGCTTTGCCTTCTGTTTCTAAACTATGGGAACTCACTTTGTGTTGTACAAAATCTTACAGGGTAATGGTGGTCGCTTATTTAAAATGGCACACAAATATCTGCCTCTTGGTAGTGGTGAATGATATAAAAGCAAGTGTCTCCGTATTGGATAAAATTAAAAAAAACTTATTGAAATATTGGATTATGGTATCTCGCATTCAATTAAAATAAGTTTAAATGAAGAGCAGTGGAAATTTAATTGATGTGTACATTAGATTTATTTGTAAAAAACTACAATAAGAATATTTTTCATCAAAAATAAACATTCATTAAATATTTAAACCTTATATTGTTAAAAAAATATATTCCATTCGAAATTTAAAAAAATGTTTAAATTTTCATTTAGATCTTTTGGAAATATATAAAGCAAACATCTAGGAATTCGATTAGAGTGGAAAATCTGGAACTTTGCTTTTTTGTAAAATTTATAAATTTGTAATATATATATATATATATATATATATATATATATATATATATATATATATATATATATATATATATATATAAGTTTAAATTTATTTTGATCCAATTTATTTATTATAGAATTGAGAAACCACAGATTTTATAAACAGTGAAGAACAGTGATATGAAAATATTTTAAGAGACTGTTTACAATTTGGAGAAATATTATAAAGGAATATGATATATGTGTTATATTTTTAAAACTTCATACTTGTATTTTTGTAAATTAAAAAAATTGTAGTATAAATATTTGACAAAGATTTAATTAAATTCCTGTTTTCTATTCGAAGGGAAAATTCGAATAATTCAGATCATTTCACTTTTGGAATTTGAAAAAGATTTAAGATTATTATTTTCTGCAAATTATTTTAATAATTTAAAACCGCCATCTATATGCAGTAAGAGCTATAAACGGTCTTTCATAATTTATACTTTTTCCTCTTTCATCTTTAATATTATCGTGAACTAACTATTTTTCTTTACTAGTATGAAAATTTAACCATAAATATTCATTTTACTTTCTTTCATTGTTATTACTTCCCATTTCATCGTTGTGTTTCATTTTTATTTCAAAATAAAATTTTTCAAGCTTTACTGAGAAATTTTTTGTCAGAATCATATAAAATATAAAGAAAAGAACAGCATTTATGGTGAAAAGTAAATTTCTACATTATATAAAAGGTTTTTATTTTATTTGTAATATTTTACAAAAAAAAACTTGTGTATTAATGTATAATTAATAGTGTGTTTCATTTATCTATTTATAAACTTCAATAAGTTAACCCCTTCCAGTATGATTTAATAATGAAAAACTGTGCATGAAATAACCATTTAATTTTTATTTAAAAAACTTGTTTCATTTAACAATTCTTACATATTCTTAATTAAAATCCACTTTTTACATAGTGTTAAATAATATCAGAAACAGTAAAATTAAGAAAATATCAAAGCAAAACATTAATAAGGTATACAGATAATAGTCTCCAAGCTAGTGGTACTTTTCAAAACAAAGTGCAAAGGAATTCTTAATTGTTTACACCGCCAAGTAGTCTCATTTTTAATTTGATTCTTGTAACACACACGGCATTTCTTAGTAGGTTTTCTTTTATTCTGACTCATTAATTTGGCAATGACTTGTACCAAGAAATTCTAAGTAAACAATATGCAATAGTGACTTGTGATTTTCACAAGTGATAAAAGTGTTGCCAAATTCAGTACACTAGAAATTTTAAACTAAATTAATTATCATATTTAACAGTAACTTTAATCGCATGAGGAGTGTAGCTCGTCATTGTGCGGTATGGAATGAAAAACTAATGACGAGCTAGACTCGTCATTTTACCGGAAGGGGTTAATCATCTTAAAATATAATGATTTATTTTTTTAAACATTAACTCACCGTTTAAAAAAATATTACCATATATTTTCCTCCGGCTTATTTCATAGCACGTTTTCTATCAATAATATTATCTTTTCCATTTAATATGTGTTATTATCTGTTTATTAAACCAATATAATAAAAATTGGTACTTTAGAAACAAGGTAAATCATAAATATTTTCTTGTTCCGTTCTTTTATCATTAATTCTTTGAAAATCAATATTAAATGTAGTAACACACTAGTAAGAAATCAGAAGCAAAAAAATATTGTGGTGTCAAGAGAAAAATAAATCGTTAGATATGAATTTGTTTGAAGGTTATAAGAGTCTAAGTAAAAATCAACGAGCATATACGTATAAAAGGAAACAGTTGCTTCTCTGAAATTATTTTATATGCAAATAACTTATGTTACTCAAGATGTAAATTAGTTCATTGACTCAACTCATTTCATTGATTTTGTCAATACGGTTACGATCTCTTCTTTTGGCCACAAAAGCTAATGAAACCAATGCCCTTTTCAAGTTAGCAATGGTAATTCAATAAACAAACCCCGAAATCGACTATTATTGGATTAGTAATGAATTTATTCTTTAACACAGTAGGAAAATTGTCAATTCCACATGACTTGACTATTTTTTTTATTTACTGCATTTTAAAAAAATTCTTGAAAGTGACACAGTCTGTAATATTTTCAAAAATTTTAGGCGTATTATTAACATTTATATACTTTATTTGGTTTCTATTATCTTTATAAGCAAAACTGTTTCTCACCTTATTACCTCAATTAAACGGAATTCCTTTGAATGTACGAGGGCCATACAGAAAGTAATTTTCCCTATTTAAAAAAAATTCACACTTTCAGGAACATATTTATTGGCAACAAGTACAGTAATGTTTCAGCTTTTTTTCAAGATAGACACCACCAGAATTGAGACAATTGTCGTGTAGTGGGATCAGCTTCAGTATCCCTCTATTTTAGAACTCTGCCGCCTGTGAATAGAACCAGCACTTGACAGACGTTTTCAGATATTCGCCTTTGCCAAAACACAGGACTGTAATTTCTTGAGGTGCAAGAAAATGTGAAAATCGCTGGGAGCAAGAGCAGGGCTGTAGGGTAAAATTCCCCTAGCCTAGAGCAGGGCCCCAGTCAAATTCTGCCAAAACAGCTACTATGCGTCGAGCCGTATGTGGACTAGCATTGTTATGGAGGAGTACAACACCTGCAGTAAGCCTTCTACGTCTCTTGTTGTGATTGGTACGTCGTAATTTCCTCAGGGTTTCACAGTAACGGTCGAAGTTTATAGTTTCATCACGTGGAAGGTAGTCAACGAGCAGAATGCCCTTCTTGTTCCAAAACACCATGCACATCACTTTTCGTATATACAGCGCCTGTGCTGCAACACAAGTTTAACAAGATCATCATTCATTCGCTCTTCATCATTGTGATGAAGCGATTTAGATCTGATATATAACTGTTTCATTCATTCAAGAAGTAAAATGTTCGGGATCTAAATATGACCTCATCACATCGTTGTACATAGAGGACCAAGGATCATAAATTTCGATTTAACGGATATTGTAGTATTGTACGGTTTTCTAGGGCGGGGTTCTGATTCCAGTCCCAGATAAGAATCCCGTCTGCGTACTTGACATTAAATAAGAATGTACCTTTGTGGAGTATTTATGAGTCCCTAAGGGACAGGGCCCAATTAGAAGGGATAAGGTTGTTCACGTTGGTGGTCTCACGGCGGGGTTTGGTGAGACCAATGAAATTCTGGCAACTATCCCTATTGAAAGACAAGAAGGAGGAGGGGACAAAGTTTGAGATAATAAAATATGAAAAATCTAAAAAAGGAGGAGATGGATTAGGAGGTCCCAGTGAGTTTGGTTCGGAGGTCCCAAAAAGAAGGTGCTTGATAGTCCAGCCAAGACCGCCAGAAAGTTTCCTGCACAAAGTAGTACGGCCGCACCCCAAAAACTCAGGAGAAAGCCATTGACGATGTCTGTAACAGAGCAACGGATGATGTAAAGATTCCCTCTTATACCCTTCAACCAGAAGTGTTCGGGGCCCAACATTTTAGACCCACAAAGGTACCCATTTTGCATTACATTTTGAAATCGAGATTAGGTCCTCTCTCTGCTTACAAAATTTACCTAAGTGTATAAAAAATTGTCAGAAGTAGTTTTGAATACAATAACTAAGCTTACTTATTGACTTACTACTTATTACTTATTACTGGTTTTGTAAATAGATGTATAAATATTTTATAATAAATTTACTTTTTTTTATATTAAGATAGTCCCAGTTGCTATCATTTTAGAGGTTAGTTTATTCTTCATATTTATGTCTGTAGTTTCTCAGAACCTGTGGTTAAATTGTAGTAATAAAATATTTAACACAACGCAATTTAAAATAAATCCCACTATACATTTGATTACAGGTTGATACTTAAATATATAACGAGGACTACACGACAATCATGAACACATTGAAGACCTTCGAAAAACTGCCTACACCAGCTACGGACGATATGCTTACTCATAATGTTCGGCTCATACCCCTGAGAGAACTGAAGATGAATTTGATTTGGAAAAATGCTATGTACATTTAAGAAATTTAACCAAACCTCGCAGGCGGCGACAGAAGGAATAAGAGCTTCCATTTCGGACCACTGCTACCAGGCTGCTACCACGCGGCTGGACCTTTCCGCTGGCATATGATTCATACACCATAGATCTTTTAAGCTTGCGCAATTTACAAGTCTAATTAAGTTTACTATAAAGGGGAAAACATTGGGAAACTTACTTTCTGGATTCTCCTCGTATCATCAGATGTGCAAAGATATAATGCAAAAATATACTTGAAGAGTCAATTTAAATCTGTAAATTCAGCTCAAAACTCAGCTGAAGTGTTAACTGTCATCTTAAGTCCTAACATGAATTTGTTTACATATGATGTTTATCAAATCTTTATTAATTCTTTAATATCTTCAAAAGGCTTTAGAAAATATTACAAAAATTAAGCTTTGAACATCGCAATATTTATACTGAAAATTAGATTTGACAATAGAATGATCTTTCCATTATACGAATCTTAAAGTACCGAAGAAGCAAGTCGTATAAAGGAGAAAAGTGGACGTGAGAGATTACCAATCACCAAACTGTTTCTAGAATCTCTTTAAAGATGTAGTAAAGCTATGTGCCACATCAATATCATATATTAAACTATTGCAGAATTTTTAAATATTAATTTTAAGCTATGATAGTGTAATAAACACCCATTAAAATGTAGAGACACATTTATGTTACATTTTATGTCATAAATATAAAAAACTGCAAAAAGTGAAATTGTCCTTTTTTATACTGCTAAACAAACATACTAAAATTTCTCTTTATAAAAACAATTTATTCTAAGTAATCTACAGGTACAAGAAATGATCATTAATAACTGATACAATCGGAAAAATCCTGAATGATACTTATTTCATTTAACCAAATTAACAATCAAGTTTGAGGAAACTGCATTTCTTATTCACAAAAGGGTTGTTTTAATAAAAGATACATAAAACTGAAAGTTATATAACTGACAGAAATTTAACAGTTTCCAAAAGTATTTCCAGTATCAGAAAAATAGAGGGCCATAACAGAGACAAGCCTGTATGAGAAATCAGTGCAATTAAAATATCCAATTAACTTTCGGTGGTGTAAATGCACTGAGAAAGCATTTGGGGAAGTTAATAATAAAAATTAGTATTTCAAGTGTTTCTTTTTGGGTTCAAAATTTAGAGAATACTATCAATTTGCAAGTACTATCTTTTAAACAAACCTTCATATTATAAAAATTACGATTCAGTTATTCACATTACTATATCTATATAAGAAACTATCAACAAAAAAATGTAAATGAAATTGAAGAAACACTATAAAAACATTCCCTTTTTATAAAGAAGCAAAATAAAATGCTTACTATGAAAGTGATAATGATGCTTAAGACCACGGTAAATAAACTTACAGTGAATTGTTACGAAAATGGAGATAAATTATGCTAGTTGAATATTTCTACTAAATAAAAATAAGTCTTTATGATGCTATAACATAAAATATGTAGCTATAATTAATGTAATGGAGTTTCACAAAACGAAATCGATAACTAATTTATTTTGATATAAAAATTAGTTTCTAATAAACAAAATTTAGAAGTTACTTAGCAGGTAAATGTATTTCTACCTTTATCTGGGTGTATATAATTTATGTTTAAATAAATGTATCACTTCATATAGCAGAACTAGATACTTTTCTATGGAGTTATTACCATATTAATAAGCTAAGAAAAATTTATTCTAAACAGGGCAAAATTGTTTTATTTATATTGTATCAATTATACGCAGTATAATATAAAGTCTTTTCAGTTCAAAAAAGTATTATATGCCCATTTAAACGTTTACGTTTTAGATTATGAATTATAATTCTATTTAAATGTTAATGCAGTATATACTTTCAATTAAAAAATAAAAGAGAAAATGAAGGGAATGCTCTTAAAATGAAATATTTAGTGATCACCGAATAAGGATATGAATTATATTACATAAGCCTGTATTTACATGTATGTCTGTTTAGCTGTGAATGTACAGGGAAACGACAGCGTATACAATTTTTAACCACTAGTAAAATTTGAAGAAGATTGAAATTCTTATTTTATTTGTTATTCTCAAGACTTTTTACACAGACGCTATAGAGAGTTACACATTTCTTTAAACGTTTCGTGACCTTTAAAAGCTTATTATTATGTAATACCATTGCGAGTCTCTATTGAAGTGATTCTCTAAGTGTCTGCCACGAAAAACTTTGAAGTGTTTCACTAAGATATTTGGTCAATAATTAAAGTAAATTGTATTGTAATTATTAGCATGCAAATTTTTTTTATCATGCGCTATTTTATTTGCTCAATCTTTCCAGTGCATCAAGATCTCAAGCATAGTGTTCTTTTGTTCCTTGCAATAGAAATCATGTTTTCGTTTTACATTTAGAGTTTTGCTTCCAACTCGCATGCCATGTAATTTTTCCCTTCATGATGTTTTAATTCTACACTCATGTCCATAAATTAAGGGTAATTCAGAATCACACAGAAATTGAGCTCTAAAATAAAAATTTCACCTGTAGAATCACA
>CM063503.1:49224089-49301589 GCA_032207245.1 Pardosa pseudoannulata | reverse complement strand
AATTCTGTTGATAGATGATACTTTCATTTGTCTTTGTTAATGCACCGGGGAAAAGTTATCTTTCATTTATGGTCAAGACCGTATATCTAACAGCTTAGAACTGACATGTCAAAGAAATATAGATCCATTTATTATGTATGGGAGAATGAAAAAATCAGATAAGCAGAATAAGAGTTTTCTTTTAAAACTTTGTTGTGGGTATTCCCTTTAGAAATAAATTGTGTTTTAAAACGTCAAGCATTTTTTTAAATTTATTACACAGACGAGTCATTTATTGTACGCAACTAACAGTTATGCTATAACTGTCTAAAGCATTAATTGGAAATACTACTTAAAACTGAATAGATTTGGCATTTACGGAAGAATCACAGATTTGCATCAGAATGTTTAAATGCGTTTAAAACTTTGGAGATGGTCTATTAATGTGTTTGTCATTAAACTGGATATTTTTTTGAAAATTACAAAGCATTTTCTAAAGTTACAAAGTATTTAAAACCGTAAAACAGTTTCTAAAATATCGTATAGTTTTAAATAATTGTCTTATATAAATAGCAGTCAACATAGGTAAAAATTGTTTCCGTATAAATTCTAAAGATACCATGGGAAGAGAAAAACAATTCGTTTGTATACTGAGCATTTAGAACTTTATTAAGGAATAATATTGGACAACATAAGTTTTATCAAATTGCCGCGTACATTATCATAAGATCTCTTCTAATAGATTTTTTTTTATGTTTCTTGTAACAATATTATACAATCTCACTAAAAATTTGTTAAAAAATTTAAACTTTAAAAATTAAAATAGAACCATCCTTGCCACCTTAAACTGTTTATACTGAGCCATGGGATAGTTAAACATATAATTTAACGAAGATGACTTTGATTAAGGAAACATTGTATTTATTCGAGCTATAAAATCTTCATTAAAACAATCTAGTATTGATTCAGAGTAAAATAAAATGTTCTGCTCTATCAAGTATTAAATAAATGTAGACCATCTTTCATTTAGGTATCTTTTGCCTCCCGTCAAGTCATCTTTGAATCAATGACATATACTATTTATGTTATTTAGGGATTTTAAAGCAAGTTCCTTTGATTTTGATATTTCATATGGGATACATGAATTGGCGTTAGAAGAGATTTTATACAAGTTTACTCTTTTTCTAATGCCTACTTTCATAACGCCATTAAAATAGTTAATTTGAAGAGTATGGTCATCGTTAGCTGTTTTAAGCACTTTACTTAAAAACCCTTTATAATTAAGCTTAATGTTTCATTCGATCAATTTCTTAGTTCAAAATTTGAAACTCTAATGCCATTGTTTGGTATATGTTAGGGGAGAGTGGGGCACCTTGGGACATAGTCCACCTTGGGACACCTTTATTTTCGGGCTTTAATTTGCAACCAGGAATTAGTGCTCATGTGTATTGATAGATGACATTACTCTTCACTTCTCAAAGAATTTTGATGAAGATAGCGCTTATAGGTAAGGAACAATTTCATTTTCTTTGTTTTCAATAACCCAAAATTACATCAATGTGCATTTTAAAAAGTAATTTTTTTGAAAAAAAATTTAAATATTTAAAAAAAAAGTGTATTGTTATGAAAGAAAATTCATTTATTATTATTCCTATGCTAATAAATATACAGTATTGTTAAACCTAACTATATAATAGTTACCAAAAGATACTATGTAAAATGGGGCAGGTTAGGACACTTTAAAAAGTGTAAACAAATATCAATTCAAGCAAAATAATTAATATTTTAATGCCTAATTTTTAATTGATGATTTAACGTGTCAAAATATTAATTTATTTAGTTATAGACGTTGAACACTCCTAAAGAAACAATAGGCCAAAGGTGCATTTTGTTAGAATTTAAAGAAGAATTTGCTGGCATCAAATATAAGATTTGTTAAAAAAATGTATTAACTTGAACATTTTTCAGCCATTTCTCTTTTATAACAGTTAATAAAAATAATTTGAACAGTATTTTGTATTTGTTATTTTAGTGTGAGGCAGGTTGGGACATTGGAAAGGTATTTTATTTCTTTTATTACTCTTTAACTAAATGAGATATTAAGTAGATTTAATGTTTATAAGAAGCAGATATGATGACAATATATGAATGCATACTAATTTTTTTTAATTAGCTTTAAAAAAATTCATAAAAATGTTTAAATGAAAAGTGTCCCAAGGTCCCCCGGTCTCCCCTACATTATAGATTGTCTTGATTATATCATTTTACTTTTACTTTGTAATTTATTCACAGGTTTAAATTTGCCTTGTGTGTTGTCCTTAGCTATACGTTAATTTTTTAATCTTTTAACTTAAAAGTGTGTTTTACTTTTCATATACTTCTATTGTGTATACTACCTATTTTTAAATCCTATTTTAATGATCAGTGAATTAGAGTTTCGCCACCCACTATGGTGTCTCCGTATTTTCTTAGTCATGCTTACAAACTTTAAAAGTTTGCTACAAAGGGGTTGTAAAAATTGTGGTTTATATAAAATATATGTAGATGATACTAAATAGGAATTATGATGAAACTGTAATACCATTTAAAATTAATAGACAATTATTGCAATTTCAGGACTATATATATACACACTTACACAAACGCGTGATATTTCCTAAACTGCATATAGGAACGATAGACAATGATGAAGTCTCTGTTAGGGAATCGTATGTTCCTGAACGCAAAAATGTTGGGAAATTTATTTGACCCACTGGGAAACTGCCAATCTGTTGGCAGAAGAAGGGCGGGTCGAGGAACGTATCCCTTTGTATCTAAGTAATGCTATCAATAGAGTGGTGATCTTTAATTTCCATTTGAAGTGATCCATAATAAGATATAATCTTATTTTTCATATTCCTTCACGACAACTAAATAAAGCAAATGCAAACAATCTTCTGCAGAGCAAATATTTCTATTGAAAATATTGATTACTACTCATAAAAAGTGAGTATATTTTGTGAAAATTTATATTTTTGTTTATACGAAAAATAATGTTGATATATATATATATATATATATATATATATATATATATATATATACATATACATATACATACATATATATACATATATATACATATATATACATAGATATATATATATATACATATATATGTATATATATATATATATATATACATATATATTATATATATATATATATATATATATATATATATATATATATATATATACATATATATATATATATATATATACATATATATATATATATAATATATATATATATATATATATATATATATATATATATATATATATATATATATGTATATATATATATATATATATATGTATACATATATACATATATATATATATATATATATATATATATATATATATATATATATATATATATATATATATATATATATATATATATATATATATATATATATATACATATATATATATATATATATATATGTATACATATATACATATATATATATATATATATATACATATATATATATATATATATATATATATATATATATATATATATATATATATATATATATATATATATATATATATATATATATATAGGATGTGCAATTTACCCCATCAACAATGTTAAGAAAATCCCCATTATTTTAAATGCAGTCCTAAGTAAAAACGTAGCTGAAAGAGAAACCAAAGAATTTTTGAAACGGGAAATGCAGTTTATTATTGTATCCTCTCACGCAGGCTTCTGGGGTGTAAAACATATACATCTCAATTTATAGGTGTGTAAGTCAGCAAACTGAGTTCTTACTGGTTAATCACTAGGAGGATTTTTAATGACGTGTAGGAAGCAAAAATAATTGTATAAAGCGTTATATAAGAAGAGTGGCTTCAGCAAGAATTAATTTTGTTTTTGTGCTAGAAATAACAAAAGATAGTCTCCAAATTTGGCCATAAAAGGGTAAAATTGCTCAAAAGTTATTTTAAGATAGACTTGTTATTACGTTGCTAGATTTTTTAAAAATACCTTTACATATATATACAAGAAAAAGCTTTCACTAATTTATTAATTTCTCTCCTATAAAAATGAAAATAAAATTTATATTAAAAATCTAACGTATGTGTTTATGAGTATACTCATCAAAATTTGTCCTATCTTCAGCATAAAGAGTAAATGAATGTTCAAATTCAATTTTAATGATAGACACAGGACACCATTTGATAGATTGCCAAACTTACTGTTGTGCAAATTTTTATCCGAACGGATGGATGATAGCGTGAATTCAGTGTTTGACTGCAAACATTTTTTAATGGACATAAATTATGTAGAAAAAGATAGGTTTATCAAATTTTCTTTTATTTAGTTTAGTTAAATATATCAATAAAATTATTTGAAATAAATGTTTAGGAATAATCTGACTTTGACTTATGATGGTATTAATTATCTGAACTTGTGCTATAAAAACAATAGTGTTAGGTACCCGAGGAAGAATATTTAAAAGTATTTTTTAAAACAACTCTACGTGTAAAATGTTCTTTTTTCTATTTTAAGACAGTAAGTTCAGTATTGTTAAGATACATTATATTTTCGTATTTACATGAAAATCTACTTTATCTAAAAGTTCCTAGCTGACTTCAGTCTAGTGATATTATTTATTGTTCTACAAGTTTTAAAGTTATTCAGGGCTAGATAGAAGCTCTATATTCTGAGTAATGACTGCATATCCAAAATTAATGGCTAAATTATCTATAACATAAAATATATTAAGACTCATATATTAACTTGTCTTTCATAAATGCCCCATATAATTACTAATTGGTCTATAAAATAAATTGAAACAACCTGCCTAACTTATTAAAGATTATCAAAATTTTCTTAAGGTATTCGTACAGAATTTAGGCTTAGTTTTGGTAAAAATATTTCACTTGCTAGTTAATATATATTTTAAGAATTGAATCTGTTGTTTCTTTTGTGTATTTCGGATTTTAGTTCTATTTTAATTAGAACAATTATAGGAGTATCTTGAAATCTGCAGTAAATATCTTAAAACAATAATGATAGACAAATTGTTGTTCGTAATTTGAACGTGTAAAAAATACAATACATCTTCATACATTTTTTATACATACTCATTAGCATAAATAAAGAAGTATATGAATATCAATTAGGATTTTTAATATTTATAATTATTTTAAAATGACAACATAATAATTTTTCTTAAGTACTGACTGTGGACTCAGCCAAAGTAATAAACATTATTGATTTTTTAAGTGTTTAAAAAATTGGAGTATGAAATACTGATATTTAATTTTAATTTCTAATACAATTTTACAACTTCTGCCTCACAAAATGACACCGTCATGTCTTTGAGAAATATTTAGGGGTCAGTTAAAAGATATCGAAGTGCAGAGTGTTAATGAAGATTCTACTAAACCTACCCATCTGAGTATACCAATCAAGATATTTATGGAAATGACAATGCTCTAAAATTTAAATATAGTGGACACATATAAAAAAGTGTAGATTAAAAAAAGCGTAAAATATAAGGTTCGATTAGAAAATTATCATTATAATTGCTTTAACTTGTAAAATGCTTGTTCCAAGAAACCTATTTTGAAAAATAAAATTATTTTACAAAATAGGTTCCTTGTGAGATGGCACACTTGTGCCAACGAAGTTTGCACGCTTGGAACAAGTACTGAATTTTCAGAATATTTTTCAGAATGTCCTTCAAGCACTTCATTCAAGCAAGTCATATCGTAGTGTCTTCTGAGGACTCTCTTCTCGATATAGCTAGGTTGGGACTGCAGATAACATAGGACGGTTGGCTATATGATGCCCTAAGAGGCGAAGTAGTAGTCGGCCGGAAAGGAAGTGTGCGAATAGCCATTGTCGTCAGAAATCTTTTAACTGGTGACAATGCCTTGACTAGCTTGGCTAACCCTTCCCTTTAATCTTTATAATACTTTCATAAAAAACACCTCGAATCATTTGTTTCTGAGTTAAAAATTCTTGGTTAACACCACCCTTGCTGACAAAGAAGATAATACTAATTTCTTTGAAACTCTATACACTTATTTGAGCAGTTATCGAGAGATGTTGGTGTGTAACAGTATGTTCCTTTATGTTCCTTATCACTTTGTTTTGGAGCCGTATTCAGAAACAAATATTGTCCAAAACCTGAGGACCTGTTTCAAATTTCAACAAAATTTCTTTATAAACAAGCAAACGTTTATCCTTTGGGTTGTCTGTTACAACTTTCTCGATAACTTCGGGGCATATTTTTGCATCTGAATATCGTCGTTAATTGTGTGAATTTATTAATTAAGTGGTGCTCTATAATTCGGAAATTTAACCGAATTTCATTTAACTTGTGAAACTTAACTTCTGGAGCCGGCCCACATTGTAAGTTGTACTCGGTGAGAAATTTGAGTAATATTAATCTTCCACTCGCTCTCTAACTTTTTTAAAGCGTTTTTGCTGTAGGAAAACAGATGTTTTGAAAGATTTTCTAGAAAACTTGTTGGATTATGGTAATTGCCTAGATAGACATGATAAAAATACTTCTAATGATTTCACAGAGAATACAAGAAACGTTTTGATAGAGGTTTTAAGATTATTACTGGATTCTCCTATAGAGAAAAACTTAAGAAACGTCAAAATTAACTAGTAATTTTATCAAATATATATTATAACAAACCTTTTCAAAGAAAAGATTCCAACTCTTTACCCAAACTATATTCCTGACGTTAAGTTTCATCAAGATAAGTCTACTACTCCCATATCTCTATATCTACTGATCTAATTTTTGAAAAAAAAATGAGAAAAATATGTTATTTTAAATAAATGACGGTATAGTTCCCATTATAGTTATATTAAATGAAACAGGAAAAAAAATATTTTGTTTAAAACTGCCACAAGCAATCAACGTGTCGTACTCATTTTTAAAATATTCATATAATTAGTGAATCAAGCTTTTTTATAATTAATTTCAGTAAAGGAAAATAAATTTCTTATCTTTATTTACTACTTTTGCAATCAAAGCAAATAGTTGTTATTTTATTTTATTTTTTTATCAAAGATAAAACTCAATTTCGAGATATTTGCCGAGGTTTCTGAACTTTCAACTCCCAAATACATTTTTAATGCAAATTTTTAAAGACTACAAGATTGATGAAAAACAGTCAGATCATTTCTTTATCTCTAATTTCTGAACCATGAAGCATTAGATAAAAATCTTTATATTAAGTTTAAATCGGATTTATATGTACTAGATAATTTAATATATTATTCATAAATTTCCTATTTATAAAAAAATGAAAATAATAATATAGATTATCTGTAGTGTTTGTTTAGTTCTAAGGTTGACAGCCAAAGTGAGTCAGAGAATTTTTTAAATTGTACAAAATAATTTAAGCAGATAGGCGCATTTTTACGTAGTAAAATAGTAAAAAAATATTATATTATTTAAGTATTATTTAAGTATAACTTTTTGATGTACTTCTACATACATATTTTCTTAATCAACGATTAATTATGTTTTAGCGAAAGTTTTGAAATATAAACTCCTATATAAATTTATAAATGCATTTTGTATAGTAGTGAAAAATAAATACTTCTTTTTAACCCAAAAGCTTTTGGTTATATTTAGGTAGATTTTTTTTACAATTATAACCCTACAATATATATATATATATATATATATATATATATTATATATATATATATATATATATATATATATATATATATATATATATATATATATATATATATATATAATATATATATGTATATATATATGTAATATATATATATAAATATATTATATATATATATATATATATAGATATATATATATATATATATATATATATATAATATATATAGTATATATATATATATATATATATATATATATATATATATAATATATATATATATATATATATATATATATATATATATATATATATATATATATATATATATATATATATATATATATATATATATATATATATATATATATATATATATATATATATATATATATATATATATATATATATATATATATATATATATATATATATATATATATATATATATATATATATATATATATATATATATATATATATATATATATATATATATATATATATATATATATATATATATATATATATATATATATATATATATATATATATATAATAATATATATATATATATATATATATATATAAATATTGAAAAAAGTATATATATATATATATATATATATATTTTACTGTATTAAGAATTTGCTAACGTTTTAGTGGCAGATAACATTTTGGAACATTAATAAAAAATTACCTTTTTTGTAAGCATGAATGTAACATATTACTATCAAGGAAAAATTTATATCTTAAATTTCCAGAAGCAAACTTGCGTCCTTCATACAAAAGACGAATCACCATAACTGCAAATATCTGCATATCTACTTTGCATATTTTTATGAACACGCCATTTATTACTTGACTTCATAAAATGAATTATTAATGAACGTGAAACTAAAGTTCATATTTATGTTATTTTATGCCAGCCTTAATTTATTGCTAAAGTAATTTTTATTGAATTCTATCTTTCTGCATAATAACACGCATGTGAATAAAAATGCAATGAAATCTTAACATTCCTGAAATCTTATTTCCAAAATCTTGTATGTGTACATATTTAGTACCCAGAGAAGAATGTTATAGAATAATATAAAGGAGTTTTTTCCTTAATCCCGTAAAAAATAATATTTTACACAAAATCAAATTTATGAACTCTTTGGCAATTTTTCTTTTAATTCGGAAATCTTGATATAATTTTAAACTGCAATTCTTAAAACTGTATTTCTTTTTTATAACTAAGCTGAATTTTGAAAGATAATTATACTAATCAAATGTTTTCTACACTAAAATGAAATTTCAAAATGTAGAGAGTAAAATTGTTTTGAGAAAATAGAAAATATTATCCGAGATTGTAGAAATAAATATTAAAAATATACAAAATGTATACGAATTCTGTAACAAAAAAAGAAAGATGCTAAGGAGTCATTAATAAAAAAATAGCTAACGATTGATTACGATAAAAATTTAATTTAAAGAACAGAGAGAGAATTACATTCTATAAAAGTTTCAGAACATTTGATTGATTGATTTTTGAGTTTCATCCTTGTATAGGGGAGGTAGTCAATAAGGATTTGGTCAATGCGTTGTCTGGATGGAAGATCCGCCAAGCGTGGAATAATCTGATAATATTTTCGTATGACGCCATGTGTAATTTCTTGCAAATTTGTTTTCAAATTTTGGGTTAAATAGTAAAGTTTAAGGAATGGATTCAGTTTTCCTTCCACAAACTGTCAAATGTGCTTTATGGGAGAGAAAGTGGAAGACCTAGATGGTCAGGGATGATTTTGGAGAACTTCAAAACAATAAATAACACGGGAAATCGCGAACAGAATGGTAATACAAACAACAGTAGATTATTGTTTATATACCACTGTTCTGTAAGTATACCAGCAGTGCTTACTAAACGAGTTTGTATATCAAAGGAAATGTCCTTCTCTCTAAACTAGTACCATCAGTTAGGGGTAAGTTGGGCATGCAATAATAAGGGTAAGATCCCCATATTAATCTCGACTTCTCCTGATAAGTCCTTGCTTGTCGTCTGGGCACAACTGGACACGGAACTCATGACTAAAGACTATTCAAGTCAGGATAGTTCCTAGTTCCTGGAACCCAGTCCCACTGCAATCAGATTTAACGCTGTTCAAACGTGAGAGGTTAATTGCATTACTGTCAGCGTGAGTGTACATTCTGCTATCTCTTGTCAGAAGAAAGTCGTGTTGGACACATATGTGCGGCTCACTTGTTGAATAATCGTCGAATCCGTTGCTGTTACATTTGCTCTGCTTGTTCCGTATTTTATAGATCAAATCGACCATCGTCATCTTGACTTTGACACACTCTTTGAAGCATACTCTAATCACCGCAGCACTTCGACACACATATCAAGTTATTGTTTTATTTATCCAACCAGCCACTTTGAATCCTATTGCACACTCTTATTTATATTCTTACATGTATTTGTAACAATCATAAATTTTTATGTGACGTATTTTTACAGCCTACGTAAGATGTTCCAACTTTAAAGTAAATAGAAATCTGGAGCATTATGTAGTAACCAGCATATAGCACTTCATATGACGGGATTAGTCAAATTTTTAATTTTCCGGAATTGTAAAGTACCTTATGAGGCTGGTAAAAACTGGTTTGTTTTTTGGACGTGAATTATCTGGTACACGCTCAATAATTTGTTTATCTTCATACTCTTGTAGAGACTCCCGATACTGTGAGTGCAGTTTAAAATCATATTGAATTCGTTTAGTCAAACCGTGTGGTTATGTATAAAAAACAAACACAAAAATGAAAAAACTTCTTAATTTTCAAAAATATATAACTTAAACGCTAGATATTTATTAGTCCGGGAAATAGACTCCTAGACTTTTAAGAAAAGAATTTGTTGTAAATATCGGTGGTAAAATTTTCATCGCAACAAAAAATAACCTATGATTAAATTTAAAATTATCACATATGTACCTAATCTATTATTTAATCCAAATATAAAAGAAAATTATTTAAGTAATATCTAAGTTTAGTGATAAAACTTATGAAAATAATGTAGAAGGTACTTAAATAATTTAAAATAAGAAATGATTAATTGAGATGGTTAAAGAATGACGTCATAATGCTAGAAAAAATGTTATTTTTACTTATTTATTATGTGGTATATTGATAAATATAATCGCCTGCTCTTAACAGGGGAAAATAGGACTTTAAATAATGGCATTAAACTGTTGAAAAGGGAGGAAGAAATGTATTTCGAACGTTTTAAAGACCTTCTTTGAATTTTGCTAAACCTAACTCATAAAGAATCCAGTATAGATGCCCCTAACCCCCCCCCCCCTTATTCGAGGTCCAACCGCTTCATAAATTCGAGGACAGACGGGCAGATAACTTAGGCTTTTATTACAGAGGGGATGCTTTATATTCTTTATTTATTCATTAAATAGATACTAAACGATGTATAGATTATAATTACTGTTTTGCCAAAATTATTTGAAAACTTGATTATTAACAACAACCATTTAACTAATTAAAAGGATTATTTCCTTTTACAGTGTAAAGCGAACACTTCCTCATTTCTGTCTTAGACACTTCACTTCAAAGAAGTATGTTACTAATAAACCAAAACATCACATTTAATTCTTAATGTTAACCTTTTTTTAACTCTCCCAAATAGCTTTAATGGTTAACCGTAACACAAAAAGCGCTTCTGTACTATAGAAGAAAAAACAGTCTAATATTTATGTGACACCATGTTTTCGGAAAATAGTTAGGCACGAAAAATAAATTATTTTCTTTTATTCAATTAGCTGAATCAGCTCTAAAAATTGATTTATTTTATATATGTTTGCTGAAACTCGTATTTATGTTGTCTTTCTTGCGA
This sequence comes from Pardosa pseudoannulata, assembly GCA_032207245.1. Taxonomy (NCBI): domain Eukaryota; kingdom Metazoa; phylum Arthropoda; class Arachnida; order Araneae; family Lycosidae; genus Pardosa; species Pardosa pseudoannulata. Next base: position 49,290,048 of record CM063503.1, on the reverse strand, counting down.
AAGTTGGGATACTTTGAAGTGTTATAATTTTATAACAGCCGGTACAGTTTGAAAAGTATTTTTTTATTTAAATAATCTAACGAATTTTAAAAAAGTGTAGAAATGTTTTATTGAATATTATTAAGTTCTGTATTTTGTAAAATATTTCAAGAGCTTATTAAAGATTTTAAAGTGTGTATCAGCACAACAAAATTTTCTATGAAGAATAAAATTAATATGTATCAACAATTTGTGCACTTTTATAGTTACGTTACCTTATTCTTTAATTAATGGATGTATTCTTTCCGTATGATAAAGAGATTAATTCTTCTTTAATTAAATATTGAGATTGTGTAAATAGGTTACTTCTATTTGCCTTCACCAGCCTAAAAATCATTAATTAGAACTATTTACCTACAGTTCATAATAATGAACAAAATAACATGCATATAAGCTTATAATACAATAAAAAGCAAATGTACAAGAAGTTTAATCTATCAAAACAGTATCAAAATTAAGAATTTTATAAGATTCAACGATGTTTATTAAAGTTTATTTTAATTATTTGTTCACCACATACTGTTTGGTGATAAACCGATATTTTGGTTGTATTGGTAAAAGATTAATTACAGAATTTCTTCCATTTCTCTAATTTTTAAATTCCACTGAAACCCAGAAAATGCAATTTAAACATCAATATTGTAGATTGTCTATTAATTTAAGTTCAGAAATTTTAACTTTGGAATTTGACACGATTCCAAATGCTAACGTAAATATTAGTACATTAGCTTTTGATCAATAACACGTAAAATATATGTGTATAACTCAATAACCTTTAATTACATTTTAATAAATCTGTTTATTTATGTTATGAAACATATTTGGCAATATGTAAAGGAGAGTTTTTTACAGCAAAAATGAATATAAAAATATTGATTCACTGAGTAGAAGATTAAGATAAAAGATATTAATTCGCGGAAGAATTCTATTTGTTTAATGTTGCATGAACATCATTAACTTAACTGAGAAACCTATAATACAATTATGTGGGTCGCAAAAAAGAAACAGTAGCTTATCTCACTACAACCGGTAATGGATTTTCGAAATATATGCTTAGGATCAAAGAAACCTTAATATTTATTCTTTTAAAAGATAGAGATTTTTTTTCTACCGTTTTGCGGCTTTCTATAAACATAACGGTTCGATAATTTTCTTGATTAGTTAGTTTTACTTACGACGTTTAATGCACTATTTTTTAACGTTGGTGATTCTTACGCAAAGAGCGCTTTTACAATGTAAATATGCACGTAATATAAAACGTTTACCTACTTAAGAAACACATTTTAGCTCTGAAGTAAAGACAAATTTAATGTTTTAAGTTAAAAGAAAAAATTGCAAAGGCATATAAAACTATTCTATTCTTTAACATACTACTTGGTACAGTCCGCGAAGAGAATATGTTGGATTAAAACTGTTAATAGTATATTAAATCTGCTCAAATTAAAAATAAAAAACAATTTGTGATTGTAACAATAAGTTACATTCGGTCACCCCGTGTGTCTTCGAAGGTGACATGCCGGGGCAGGACCGGTTTGAATGCAGAGCGACTTCGGACTTCTCCCAGCCAATAGAGGTGTCCGTGAGTTTTGGGGAATTTTGACCCTCTCCCCCCGCCGTTCTGGAGTGGACTCTTTTTTTTTTGTCTCCTCAGAGAGTCGGAAAATTTTTGAGGGACAAGGTTTTTTTCCAGAAGGAGCGAAGGTGAACGGCTGGCATCCGTGGCGTGTGGATGAACCTCTTTGGAAGATAGAGCCATTTTATTTTTTTTTTTCAGAATTGACGCCGACTCGAGAGCAGTCTTCAATCAACAAAATGATAAGTTGATTCATTAGTATTCCTTAGGCATTTATACAATTATAAATAATTTAATCAAGACCTATTTTTCATGTGTTTCTTAATGAGTTTTAATTTCTTTCTCAAACACTAGGCCAACATAACATTATTATTTTTACAGTGATTTAGTATCTTTTACTCTTTAGGTGTAAATGCTAAAATTTAAGCTTACCCAACAAGAAAGAGAATATTTTGAATATTTTAATATGTTGAAGATAAAACTTGAGCTTGAAATTGTCATATAAAACATACACTAAGAAATAAACATGAACTAATTCTTGGAAAAGGACTAAAAAGACTGTGATCTTGCTTAATATGCTTGCTCTTATCATGTTTACATAGTAATACTGTCGGATAAAGGAAGGGATCAGAAATTTCCAAGAAAAGTAATTTTTAACTACTAACATATAATACATGACAATAGAACAAAATAACGTTTTGAAGAAGTGACTTACATGTTTCCAGCTCTATTGCTGACACAAGGGCTTGTAAGATTACTGTTATTTTTATTTAAGGTAATTTTTTAATAAAAATCTGATTACCGATTTGCCGAATTTTTTTAACATAGCTTAAGAGAAACAGTAGGTCCGTGGACATTCCTAGCTCCCTTGAATTTATGGCTAATTAATTCAATTCTCTTTATTGGGATAGGGAAATTGTTCCAGTAATAGAATTATCTGCACCATGGGAATACGATGAGAAACGAAATCGCTCAATTATCATCTTCTCCTCCGCTACTAAATACGTGTGTGTGATAGCTTTGGTTTCAGATTGAATTTCGACTTCTGAAACAATCTCTGTCGATGCAACTTGTGCAAAAGTACATAGCCAGGAAATAACTATTTGAAAATACTTCACTTTCATTCTTCCTTCATGTACGGTAGATCAACAGTATGTTCACATGATGTAGATCTCATGATCTATAGAAGGTAACACTACCAGAAATTGATGACTCTACAAAGGTTATATATATATATATATATATATATATATATATATATATATATATATATATATATATATATATATATATATATATAACACAGTCCGAGAGATTAAGGCATGGGAGACACATACTAGTTCGTGCATAAAAACTTCTTTGTTGTAATTCTTCTATCCAAGGCTACGCCATTTAGATATAATTTATTCACATTTTGAGACGACAAGCGTGAAGGATATCACCAGCCCAAATTGCGTCTTAGAAGTGTCTCTTTCGAGTCACTTACCTAAATAAATTCTTCTGATCCACTTCCAATTCAACTTCTTTACTCTGTATAGTTCTGTTCGAGGACGTGTGTCCCTCCTATTACGTTATCGTTAAAGAGTTCCAACTATTTTTATTTATAACTCATCTAATTCTTAACCCCCATTTTCAAGCTTTATATATATATATATATATATATATATATATATATATATATATATATATATATATATATATATATATATATATATATATATATATATATATAATATATATATATATATATATATATATATGTTCTGTAATGAGACGGACTTATCGATGAGTGGTTGCAGTCATGGCCATAAAAATGATACCATTTCAGCTAAAGACCTTTATTTAGATAACGTTGGAGGACGAGTTCCCACTTCATCATAGGGACAAACTGAAGTATCTGCTAGCATAAAGACACGTAAAACCTGGCTCAACATCTGTGGGGAAATATAGCTATCTCTAGAAAAATCTGTCTCCGACAGAGTGTATCTCCTTTATATTTGGAAATTTCCTAAATTATCTGCAAGAGCCATGTAAGTTTATAATTGGCCAGGCCCCTTCAGTCTTTTCATTAAAATACTTAGTTAAGGTGGAAAAATCGCTGAGCTTCATCCCAACAAAATCTTCGAATGTTACATTTTTTTCAACTTGGAAGTGTTCAATAAATATTTTCTTTATATCATCCCAAGTGGGAACCCGTCCTTCAAAGTTATCTAAATAAAGATCTTTAGCTGAAATGGTATCGTTTTTATGGCCATGACGGCAAAACCCCATCGAGAAATCAGTCTCATTACATATATATATATATATATATATATATATATATATATATATATATATATATATATATATATATATATATATATATATATATATATATATATATATATATATATATATATATATATATATATATATAACATATATATATATAAATATATATATATATATATATATATATATATATATATATATATATATATATATATATATATAATTTAATTTATCTGTAAGTATTTGCCAATATATTTTGGAATTTAACCGATTTATCGGTATTACAAAACCAATTGACACCAGTCCTTCTCCTAAGTTTTAATGCATGTTACTTCTAATAATTTTGCATTTTTTATAAATAATGTTATATATTGCTTGACGTGCTTTGTGATGTTAGTATATTATACACGCACACATAAATATGTATAGAAATCTGTCAATTTTTAATTGTTCAAACATATAAAATTCTCTTAAAATTTACATATAGATATTGATAAATGTATCACGATATAATAATCAGATAATTGATAAAACTTAATCTAAATAAACTTCTATCTATTTTGACATCATATGAAAGCTCTGGTTCGTATTTAATATTGATACATTATCATGTTTATCCTCCAATCAGCTGGATATCATTTATATGTCAAATTGTATAAAATAGATTGAAGAAGATTTCAGAATTCAAACTTACGTTAAGTCAGAGTTAAGTTTTTGTTTTGAAAAAAATGACAGGCAACACCTGTCTTAAGATAACCGCCTTAAAGCACGTTAAAGCATCTAATTCAACAGATTAAATTTATATTTTTTGATATGTTTTAAAATTTTTAAGCACATAATTTTGCAAAGAAGCTACAATAATTTTTATTAATGGAATACTCTGAATTTGAAAGCCAAAAATAGTCTTCAAAATAGTTATTTCCTTTTAAATGTTTGCAGTAAAACTTCTAAATGCTTACAGTAAAACTTGCAGTTATATTGCAATGAAAATTATTCATTTATAACCTAAATTTCTGACTAGTTTAGGAAATATAAGTGTAATAATATTGAATATACAAATTTCTAGTTTAATCGCAGGAAATAAAATTATTTTGACAATTCACAAAATTCACATTCAGTTCAGTGAAAGTCTTCTTTAACTATAATTTACTGTATATTCATTATATTCATACAGAAATATAATACAGAATAACCATTTATATTGAGTTATATTTTGTAATATTTTATCTCGAGAAATAGTGCTTTCCATACATAGACCAAACAATTCAATTAGTAGTCACTTTTGGATTTATAATATTTAATTTAGTGATAACACTTCGTAAAATTTTAGAACAAACATCACTCCGTTAAAATATTAATTACCAAATTATTTCTTCAGTGTAGAAAACTTGTGTATGAAACTGAATTGACTATTTTCTAGCATAATTCAGTTACATAATTACGACACGTATTTTCGTTAACTGACGAAACAAGAAGGGACGATCTTTTAATACATTATTAAACATTAGTTAAGAGTTTTAGTACATTGCTGAAAGCTTCACGTCTCCGAACTAAACGTATTTTACTATTAAACATCCCAAAAAATAATGTAAGATAATTTTTTACGCTAAACCACATAAATAATGCATAAAAGATGACTTTCTGGATAAAAATTCCCTCTTTCCTTTAGCTATAACGTAATGCATTTTTAAAAGTAAGAACTTCAGAAAAGTGTTTAGTGAAAATTATGAGAATACTATTTTAGAAAAATCACTTTTGATGGCACGTAATGTAAAAGAAATTCAATAAATTTTTCAAGATTCTTCAACATAAAATATTGACAGTCTCTTCCCTAAAAAATTATAATGTTGTTCAGTCAAATTTATCTGTTAAAAGAAGGATGAATATTTGCTATATTTTCGTAATTTAAATAGAACCTTTCTTTTGCAATTTTATCAATAAATCTATAATAAAATATAATATGTTTAGTGAAACAATAAAAAAACTATAGTATCTCATGCATTTATTTCAGTTTATTTTGGATAAAATAATAAGTAATTTTTGGGATAACAAGCTAGCATAAAGTGCGATATTTTAAATGTACCTATTTATACTTAAATACTTAAAATCTTGTGTAACCGGTATTATAAACTTAGTAGATATCTAAAGTAGAATATTTCACCAATTATATATATATATATATATATATATATATATATATATATATATATACATACACCGAAGAGCCATTAACTTATGACCATTCTCCGATTATAACAATGTGTTAGTCCAGGAACAAAACCAATGCACGTGCGTGCCTGATGTAGGAGTATGTAAAGAGGTTATGCATTTTCTTTTCAACTATACCTGGATTTGCGATATAATGGGAAAAGTAGCTGATTTATCGGACTTCGGTAAAGTTCAAATCGTTTCGGCTCTCGACTACTGGAAAGAAACATCAGTATCAGAAACGACGTCTTTAGTGTGCTGTCCACGTGCAGTTTTTGTGAGCACATATCAAAAGCGGTATGGATGGTGAAGCGACAAGTTGCTGGCCACAAGTGTATCGTTCATGGTGCACTGATTCCAAGGATTGCGGAGCTGCAGCAGAAAAAATCCCTACCAGCTAGAACAGTGGCAACCCAGACAGTGTTTCTCAACACTCTGTTCAGTGTACATAGCTGCATATGAGCCTACGCAGCTAAAGGCCGAAGCCTGTCTCTGCACTGACGGCACGTTATCTCCAGCTGCGCCTTGGATGGGGAAGAAACATCGGAATTGGACGTTGGAAGAGTGAACGTAAGTTTCATTGCCCGACGAATCAAACGTTTTCTGGGCCATCACATGGACGGCGTGTGCGAATGTGCAGATTTCCAAAAGAAAACCTTGCACAGTTGGAGGAACCCAAACCGAAGGAGGGGGTATTATGGTGTGGGCAACATTTTCATGCAGCATATTGGGACCCATAATCGTCTTAAAACAATCCCTGAATTCTGTGTGCTAAGTGAATATCATTGAAGACCAAGTTCATCCATTCATGACAGCAGAATTTCCAGCGGTGGATGGTATTTCCCAACAGTATAATGCACCATGTCATAAGGGTCGAATCATCAGAGAGTGGTACGAGTAACATTCCAGTTTCAAGTCATGTCTTAGCCTGCAATATTCACCTGACATCAATCCAGTAGAACATTTTCATCCCACTTGGAAAACCAAATTCGCCTTGCTACGCTAACCCCTAGCAATATGCGAGAATTGCTTGAGGAGTTGGTGAGCCCTTAGTACAGTTATCTCAGACTACCTATCAGCACTTTGTGAAGTCATTGTCTCGCCGGATTCTGGTGGTTAAGTGGGCTATAGGTGGTCCTTCATGTTACTAATAATATGGTCATAATGTAATGCCTATTCGGTGTACATATCCGTATTAGACACATATAATTTGTTGAATTGAAGCACTTATTTGTTTTTATTAAACTATGCCTGACAAATGCTTACTTATTTATAAAACAGAAAATTTTATTAATCCAATAATAAAAGTACAAATTTGTGTACCTTATCCTCTTGATATACAATGACGAGTTGGAATCGTCATTCATTTCATGTGCTGTTGAAAATTTTTACAGGTTAAAGAGCTGTTTTCGGCGGATGCTGTGCAGTATATTATTAAATAGCTCACTTGCTTCATTCATGTGTTGATTCTGATTTGTTAGCACTATTCAAGATGCTCCATTGTCTCACCTTCTCAGCAGTGTTAATAACAAAGCTACATCTACATATCAGTAAATTAGAAAAAGAAACACTGAAAGTAGTATGCAGTATAATAAGGATATCTCCCACTGTTAATATTATATTAGACAATATTTGAGTTAATGTTACATAACAATTCAAATTTCGAAATAAAATATTCATTTTCTGTTCGTATCTGTTCAGTTGAGACCAATTAAATATATTTTTCAAGCCCGTCATATTTTGTTTGAATTGTATGTTAAATGATTAGTTAAAGATCAAGTTTTGTATAATCATTGGAGAAATTGAGATGGTATTTTTAAAGCATCTGTCAAGGCCAACTGACGGCCAAGAGAAGGCCTGCGATGCAGCCCAAGAATGAATCCAGCGGAACTTCTAAAAAAAATATATTTATATCAGCTTTTCTATGTCAGATTTTCTGTAATAGAAAGTTTGAAATTCATAGATAAGTGGTACATACGATAAACATGTAGGTTTATTCTAAAAAGATACATTTTGTTTATTTTATCCATAGTAGCACACATATATATCATTGCATTGTCAATAGCATTCCATAGAATATCGGGTTAAATTGGTGAAATTCAATTTGAATATTGGATTAAAATGAAAATTGGATTAAAACGAAATCAACTAACAATGTGGATTAAAAATGTTTGGTTCAAGCTCAATGAAACCTGGATGCATTAACATTACCATCATGGATTATTCTGTATGTTTGCAACTACGAACAGCGATCTTTTTAATCGCTTGTATTGCATAAAATAAAAGGCTTGTTAAATTTTAAGTTTTTATCCAATATTAAGTAAAGTAAAACTATAGTTTGAGTTTTTAATAAGTTAGCAGACGTAAATGAAGAATATTTCTATAAAAACAGAAAATATAATAAATTATATTTCTTTTTAAACTTGTTAATATTATTTAGATGCCTCACAATAGTTTTCATTGTGAAATAAATTTTTCTATACAGGTTCCAAAACATAATTTTTATTTTCTTTTACTTTTTTACGTTTTTTTTTACGTTTTAAAGTTTCGTTGAATTTGCATACATTTATTAGGAATTGCTTACGTTTTAAGGAACGTTTCACTTTCTACAGGTTTAATTTGCTTAGAAACGGAAAGTTTAGTGAGTTTTGAATAAATATGTATCTTTAAAATCCTGCATCTCAATATATGACATGATGACTGAGGCTTTTAAATCCAATTGCCTCCTTCTGAACTATTTAAGACTGCTTTTGCCATAAGTTATTATTTTCTTTGCATATGAAATTTATCCCGCGATTTCTAGTAATATTTTGTGCTGTTGAAGTTTCCTTATGACACTTGATACAATATTTTTTATTTTCCATACTGAGCCATGCTGTATCTCTTTTAATTTTCTACTCTTCGGAAACTTATTCCATGATTTTAACTGCTGACACTGATTTTCCTTCAGAAAACTATTAGCAGCTGACAATGCTATATATTATTGATTTAAATGTGTACTTTCATTTTTGTGGATAAACAGAGCAATCAGGGAAAAGTTCCCATTTTCATCAGCTTTAATTTGCTTAGAAACGGATAGTTTAGTCAGTTTTGAAGAAATATGTATCTTTCAAAGCTTGCATCTAAAATTCTGACATGGTGACTAAGGTTTTCATATCCAATTGTCTCCTTCTAAACTATTTAAGACTTGTTTTTCAGTAAGTTATTTTCTTTGAATACGAAATTTGTCGAGGGACTTCTCGTAAAATGTTGGGCTGTTCACTTTTCCTTGTGACACTTGATAAAATATTTCCTATTATCCCTACTGATCCATGTTTTATCGCTTTAATTTTCTACTCTTCGTATACGTATTCCATAATTTTAACTGCTGACACTGATTTCACTCCTGAAAATTATTAGCAGCTGACAAAAATATATTTTATGATATAAACGTGTGCTTTCATTTCTTGCTTTGTGGATAAATAGAGGAATCTGGTTTAATTCTTACAACCGTCATCCGATAAATTAAAAGTATTTTTAGCATGAACTTCTTCATCAGGATTAATTTTTGAACAGGAATTATAACTAGAACAAAATTTTCAAAAACGTTCAACCTCCATTTTTTTCTTAGGTACGTTCTACCAGCTCTCCTGCGTTATACCCATTTACACATTATATACATTTCACACAATACCTAAGTTAAAATACTAATATTATTCGAAACGTAATGAAATTAGGTATAGCTTTATCCGTTAAAAGCTACATTTTTAAAACATTTGAAATGCTTAGTTAGATTTTTATTTATTAGTTTATATATTTCTTTATTTTTCGCTCCGGTTAAATGCGCAAACATTTTCGTGATAGGTACATACAGAATTAGATAATAAAAGCATAAAAATGGCATAAAAAGTTAAAATATATTAGTAGTCGTAACTCTAAGTAAGCAAAGTAATACTGGAAAACATATTTTTAACTCAATAAAATTAACTAATGTAATATCAATAAGATTTTAGGAACTGTAAAAAATATTCGCATTATATAAAAGAAAAAAATATATATATATTCGATTTCCGCTCAAAATTTTCCGAGATTCTATTACTAAAGAAAATGTGCAAAATCTGGAAAATAAATATTAAATAAAAAATTGTTAGCCTCACTGATAATACTTTTTAAATTCAAAAGAATTATACCCGGGTATCCGAGACTGACTGCCTATGATGTCTTAGGAAAGTACAAAATTTCGGACAAATCCAACACCCAGCCATATAATTTCATTAGTGCAAAATTGGTTGTCGGACAAAATTAATAAGTTGATACATGCACATGAAACTGAAATGAAGTGTTAATATATCTGGAGATGTTTTAAAAAAATTCTGGTTTAATGTTTTCTTGGTATAAGGAGTCGTTTTGACGAACCTAGATAGCCGCCCTATAAAATATCAGTCAAATTTTTGAGTGTTTATTATCTACAGTAGTGTCATTTGGATCGACATTTTATGTTTTTTCAAGACTCGCACATAAATGTACATTTTCGGTAGGCACATAGACTGTTAACAAATATGCTTTTTGTTAAATAGAAAGATAAAGTAAATTATTAATACATACGCCACTATTAATAGATGCAAAATAATTATAAAAGTAGTAAAAACATCAAAAATGTATTTGAAATGAGAGATAAATCACATGTCTTCATGCAATATTGTTTAGTAGGAAGTTCAATACTGAAAATTTAGTGTCATAAAGTTCTTCTGCCTTTTCAAAAATATATTTAGAAAATAAGAATTTATTGTAAAAACTAATATAACAATCCCTAGCTCATCCTAAAGGGAAATATATAGTAACAATCAATGAAGAATTAGTGTAATTAAATAATTGTAGTAACACAGCAGTTTATTTATCTATTTATCTATAAACTTAGGAAATAGCTCCGCTGACGTACAGAAATTCTAAATGAGATTAGTGATAATTGGAATGATATATTCAGGATATTTCCAATATTTTGTTACAAGTGTAAATTAAAACTATAAAATCCTCTCAAGTTTTGGTAAAATATTTTTAAGACGTTTAATCTCTATACTATCAATAGAATATTTAGAATTTTTTTTCAAAAAGAATTCACGAGCTTACTTTTAAAGGACATGACTAAAAGAAGAGAAGAATTACATGCAGAAAGAGATATATAGTGATGCATCTAAGTTAACTTCTAGTGATTCAACGCTCATCTGAAAAGAAATTGAAAAATTAACAAATTAAGTTAAAGATGAACTTTTGTATGTATACTAAAACAAAAAAAATAGCAAATAATATACACCCAAATAGAAAACTAGGTAGTTTTCATTAGGCAAATCTTGAGATTTTTCATATATTTTTGAGAAGTAAAAAGAAAAAGTTCCACACAATGTTAAAGTCTAAGTATTTAAAACATTATATTTTTTGGAATCTATTATCTACAATAATATCATTTGAATAGACATTTTAAGATTTTTCGAGCCTCGAACATAGATGTACATTTTCGGCAGGAACATCGATTGTTACACCAGATAAGCCTTTTGTGAAATAGAAAGATAAAGTTAATTATTAATACATACACCACTATTAATAGATGAAAAATAATTATAAAAGGAATAAAATCAGAAAGAAAGATATTTAAATTGAGAGATAAGTCACGTATTTATGCAATATTGTTTAGTATGAAGTTCAATACTTAAAACTTAAGACCATAAAAATCATCTGCCTTATCCAAAACATACTGAGAAAATAAGAATTTGTTGTAAAAGCTGAAACATGAAAAGACCTAGCTCATGATAAAGGGAAATATATAGTAACAATCGATGAAGAATGAGTGTAATTAAATAATTGTAGTAAAATAGTAGTTTATTTATCTATTTATCTATATACTTAGGAAATAGCTCCGCTCAATTGGAGAAGTTCTAAATAAGATTAGTGATGATTGGGATGATATATTTAGAATGTTTGCAATATTTTGTTACAAGTGTAAATTAAAACTATAGAAACATCTCAAGTATAGGTAAAATATTATATTTTTAAATAGCTTAATCTCTTTACTATCAATAGAATATTTAGAATTTTTTTCAAAAAGAATTACAAGCTTACTTTTAAAGGACATGACTAACAGAGGAGAAAAATTACATACAGAAAGTGATATATAGTGATGTATCTAATTTAACTGCTATTGAATCAACCCAGATCTGAAAAGAAATTAAAAAACTAACAAAATAAGTTAAGAATGAACTTTTGTATGTATACTAAAATTAAAAAAATTAGCAAATAATATACACCAAAATAGAAAATTGGGTAGTTTTCATTAGGCAAATCTTGAGATTTTTCATATATTTTTGAGACGTAAAAAGAAAAAGTTCCACACAATGTTAAAGTCTAAGTATTTAAAACATTAAATTTTTTGGAATCTATTATCTACAGTAATGTCCTTTGAATTGACATTTTAAGATTTTTCGAGCCTCGCACATAGATGTACATTTTCGGCAGGAACATCGATTGTTTAACAGATATGCCTTTTGTGAAAAAAGAAAGATAAAGCAAATTATTAATTCATACACCACTATTAATAGATGCAAAATAATTATAAAAAATGAAAAGAAATTAAATTTATACTATTATTAAATAAAAAGATACTGGGTAGTTTTACATACAGAAAGTGATATATAGTGATGTATCTAATTTAACTGCTATTGAATCAACCCAGATCTGAAAAGAAATTAAAAAACTAACAAAATAAGTTAAGAATGAACTTTTGTATGTATACTAAAATTAAAAAAATTAGCAAATAATATACACCAAAATAGAAAATTGGGTAGTTTTCATTAGGCAAATCTTGAGATTTTTCATATATTTTTGAGACGTAAAAAGAAAAAGTTCCACACAATGTTAAAGTCTAAGTATTTAAAACATTAAATTTTTTGGAATCTATTATCTACAGTAATGTCATTTGAATTGACATTTTAAGATTTTTCGAGCCTCGCACATAGATGTACATTTTCGGCAGGAACATCGATTGTTTCACCAGATATGCCTTTTGTGAAATAGAAAGATAAAGTTAATTATTAAGACATACATCACTATTAATAGATGCAAAATAATTATAAAAGGAATAAAATCAGAGAGAAAGATGTTTAAATTGAGAGATAAGTCACGTCTTTATGCAATATTGTTTAGAGAATGTTCAATACTTAAAACTTAAGGCCATAAAAATCATCTGCCTTATCCAAAACATACTGATAAAATAAGAATTTATTGTAAAAGCTGAAACATAAAAAGACCTAGCTCATGATAAAGGGAAATATATAGTAACAATCGATGAAGAATGAGTGTAATTAAATAATTGTAGTAAAATAGTAGTTTATTTATATATTTATCCATATACTTAGGAAATAGCTCCGCTGACGTACAGAAGTTCTAAATGAGATTAGTGATGTTTGGGATGATATATTGAGGATACTTGCAATATTTTGTTACAAGTGTAAATTAAAACCATAAAAACCTCTCGAGTATAGGTAAAATATTTTTATGTGTTTTAACCCCTGTAATATCAATAAAATATTTAGAATATTTTTTTCGAAAAGAATTCTCAAGCTTAATTTTAAAGGACATAACTAACAGAGGATAAGAGTTACATAGAGAAAGAGATATATAGTGATGCATCTAAGTTAACTGCTAGTGAATCAACCCTCACCTGAATAGAAATTAAAAAATTAACAAAATAAGTTAAGAATGAACTTTTGTATGTATACTAAAATAAATATAAATTAGAAAATAATATACACCCAAATCGAAAACTGGGTAGTTTTCATTAGGCAAATCTTGAGATATTTCATATATTTTTGAGACGTAAAAAAAAAAGTTCCACACAATGTTAAAGTCTAAGTATTTAAAACATTAATTTTTTTCGAATCTATTATCTACAGTAATGTCATTTGAATTGACATTTTAAGATTTTTCGAGCCTCGCACATAGATGTACATTTTCGGCAGGAACATCGATTGTTACCAGATATGTCTTTTGTGAAAAAAGAAAGATAAAGCAAATTATTAATACATACACCACTATCAATAGATGCAAAATAATTATAAAAAAATAAAAACACAGAGAAAGATATTTAAATTGAGAGATAAATCACATGTCTTCATGCAATATTGTTTAGTAGGAAGTTCAATTCTTAAAACTTAAGGGCATAAAAAGCATATGCCTTTTCCAAAACATACTGAGAAAATACGAATTTATTGAAAAAGCTAACATGAAAACCCCTAGCTCATGCTAAAGGGAAATATATAGTAACAATCGATGACGAATGAGTATAATTAAATAATTGTAATAAAACAGCAGTTTATTTATCTATTCATCTATAATCTTAGGAAATAGCTCCGTTGACGTACAGAAGTTCTAAATGAGATTAGTTATAATTGGAATGATATATTCAGGATACTTGCAATATTTTGTTACAAGTGTAAATAAAAGCTATAAAAACCTCGCAAGTATCGGTAAAATGATTTAAGTCTTTTAATCTCTCTAAAATCAATAGAATGTTGAGAATATTTTTTTCAAAAAGAATTTACAAGCTTACTTTTAAAGGACATGACTAACAGAGGAGAAGAATTACATACAGAAAGAGATATATAGTGATGCATCTAAGTTAACTGCTAGTGAATCAACCCTCATCTGAAAACCCTCATAGAAATTATAAAATTAAGAAAATACGTTAAGAATGAACTTTTTTATGTATACTGCTGTGGTGTAGTACATTGCTGTTGTTATTTTAAAGCTATTAATAACCCAAGTTAATCGTCATTAATAGTAAAATGACACTGATCTATATTACAACATTCAAATATAGAACAAAAGACAAGGAAATATGATAAAAAATATTTTTAAAAAATAAAAAATTAAAAGAAGCACTCCACGTGCTACGCCTGAAAAAAAATTGAAGATGTCCAAGAGAACACTAAATTCTTTTCCTTCCTTCTTTCTACTCAGGCAAACCTATACTTTTTCCATTATCCTGTGCTGATGCGTTCGGTGTTCCATTGTACTTTCCCATCTCTGCCCAGAAGGACCGGGACTCCAAGGATGGTCCTGAATCGCCTCCTGAAGATCAATCACAACTCTCCAAAACTTGGTGAAGTTTAAGTGCAATCATTTTCATTGGCCACACCACACGCTTCCTGGAGTCGAGAAAAAAAATGAGCATTCAACCCACAACGTGTGAGTGCGGCGAGCAAATCAGTTTCGCAAACCTTATATCAAACATAGCTGCACTCTCCCATATACTAAAATAAAAAAAATTAGCAAATAATATACACCCAAATAGAAAACTGGATAGTTTTCATTAGGCAAATCTTGAGATTTTTCATATATTATTTTTGAGTAGTAAAAAGAGAAAGTTCCACATAATGTTAAAGTCTAAGTATTTAAAACATTGACAATGAATACTATATCTAAAGATACAAGATTTTATAAGTTTAAATACTCTGTTATATACCTTTCAAAAAGTTTGAGAAAATTCAATTAACACTTTTAAACGATATTTTATTTTGTTCAAAACCAGTTGCCATCAATTAATTAAAAATGAAATCAAATGACTTGTTGGAAAAGAAAGTACATTGTAGAAATAGTTTAAATGACTAGTTAGCCTCGAGAGAATGAATGATAAGTTTTATTTGAAAAATTAACATCAGTTACCAACCATGTTCATCGAAGATCAAGATTCTAGTAACTGAATTAAAAATAGATTTAAAGTACTATGAATAATGAAACCTAACAATTCAGAGAGAAGTTAAATTATCTTTCAACTGCAATTAATTGATATTTCTAGAGTTTATTGGCCTTTTCTGTTAAAAGTTCTAAAGAAGATAAATTTATCTTTGTTCTAGGGATATTAACAAATAGCAAATTTCTTGCATCAGGTAAACAGTAAAAGAAATATTTTGTTAAAAGTTATATTTAGGTCATAACGTGTAAATTATTTTCAATGAAAGTTAATTAAATAGTAAATAGAGCATTATTAAAGACTAGTATCTCCTCTAAAGTCTCCCAATAATGTGAATGCAGTTTAGAATCACTTGGAATTTATTTAGAAAGATAATTCAAAGTTTTTTTAGCTACGTTGAAATTATTGGTAAGTTCTTCCTATTTTTTTGCCACAGTAATTAATGGAAGTAAAGGATAGAATTTATTGTTAATACCGGTGATAAAATTTTCTTTGCAACAAAAAATAATCGATGATTAAATTAAAATTATCACATATGTACCGAATCTATTATTTAAACCAAATATAAAAGAAAATAATTTACGTAATATCTAAATTCAGTGATAAAACATATGAAAGTCATGCAGAAGATATTTAAATAATTTAAATTAAGAAATGATGAAATGAGAGGGTTAAAAGAATAACGTCATAATACTAGAAAAAATTGTTATTTTGATCTACTTATAATGTGACAAATTATAAATTTAATCTCCTGCTCTTATCCGGGGAAAATAGGGGCTTGGATAAATGACATTAAATGATAGAAAATGTGGGAAGGGGTGGATTTCGAATGTTATTAACACTAACTCATCAAGAAACCAATATGGATGACTCTACCTATTCCAGGTACAACCGCTTCATAAATTTCATGACAGACGTACAGGTAACTTAGGCTATTATAATATAAGTGATATCATTTTTAAACACAATTACAACTGTAACATTAATGTTTATTCAATTTTTTTTTCAAATTTTAATGAAGCATCACATCAATATATTGTTATTATTTTCATTAGAAAATGTAAAAATAATACTAAATAAAATATCCTTGTAAGAAAGAGGAGATACAATGCTTTTAGAAATCAAAGGATATCGACTTAAATGAGTTTCTTATTCACATCGAACGGAATATATGATCAATCGTTAAAAGATTTAAATAAAATTTTATAAATGTATGCATTAATTTCTTTGCTTTAAATGACAATTTTTCAAATACATTTTATCAGTACTTAAACTTTTTTAAATCTCATTAAACTAGACACTTTTTATGCAAATGAAAACTTAAAACATAAAATAAAAAATGTAGATTCTTCATAGTAAAACATGCTAAAATGAGACTGGAGTCATGATAACAGCACCTCAAATTGGATTTCACTCTATTAAATAAAAGTATATAATATTCCCACGGATTCTTCTGTTCTAATAAAATGGATCATATTAAAATATCTATTTCACGATTGATTTTACTAATACTGCACTACTCTTTTAGTTATTCGAGTTGAATTCCATGTCCATCTTTGATTCCAACGTCTGACTTAATTTAGCGTACAATGGTAAGTCTGAGGATGCAATGTTGTTCGCTATGATTTTAATATTGCAAAAAAAAAAAATTAAAAATGAACATTTAATTGAAATAGTTAATTTACAGTTAGTTAAAATATGACTACAAATACTGTAGCTTATATAATGTATGGTGTTAATCAACAATCATATTTTTGATTTAGGGATATTTGTATATGTGTCACACAAACCAAACTGTTTGTCAAAATTAACACTTTATGGAAACCATTAGGATAAAGCTACATATATATTTTCAGGGGACAAAAATACTTTTAAATTTTAAAAAAAATCAGAACCGGAAAGTTTAAGGTATCCTTGTCCATCTATGATTCCAACGTCTGACTTAATTTAGCGTACAATGGTAAGTCTGAGGATGCAATGTTGTTCGCTATGATTTTAATATTGCAAAAAAAAAATTAAAAATGAACATTTAATTGAAATAGTTAATTTACAGTTAGTTAAAATATGACTACAAATACTGTAGCTTATATAATGTATGGTGTTAATCAACAATCATATTTTTGATTTAGGGATATTTGTATATGTGTCACACAAACCAAACTGTTTGTCAAAATTAACACTTTATGGAAACCATTAGGATAAAGCTACATATATATTTTCAGGGGACAAAAATACTTTTAAATTTTAAAAAAAATCAGAACCGGAAAGTTTAAGGTATCCTTGTCCATCTATGATTCCAACGTCTGACTTAATTTAGCGTACAATGGTAAGTCTGAGGATGCAATGTTGTTCGCTATGATTTTAATATTGCAAAAAAAAAATTAAAAATGAACATTTAATTGAAATAGTTAATTTACAGTTAGTTAAAATATGACTACAAATACTGTAGCTTATATAATGTATGGTGTTAATCAACAATCATATTTTTGATTTAGGGATATTTGTATATGTGTCACACAAACCAAACTGTTTGTCAAAATTAACACTTTATGGAAACCATTAGGATAATGTTACATATGTATTTTCAGTGGAAAAAAATACTTTTAAATTAAAAAAAATCAGAACCGGAAAGTTTAAGGTATCCTTGTCCATCTATGATTCCAAAGTCTGACTTAATTTAGCGTACAATGGTAAGTCTGAGGATGCAATGTTGTTCGCTATGATTTTAATATTGCAAAAAAAAAAATTAAAAATGAACATTTAATTGAAATAGTTAATTTACAGTTAGCTAAAATATGACTACAAAAACTGTAGCTTATATAATGTATGATGTTAATCAACAATCATATTTTTGATTTTGGGATATTTGTATATGTGTCACACAAAACAAACTGTTTGTCGAAATTAACACTTTATGGAAACCATTAGGATAAAGCTACATATGTATTTTCAGGGGACAAAAATACTTTTAAATTTGAAAAAAAAATTCAGAACCGGAAAGTTTAAGGTATCCTTGTCCATCTATGATTCCAACGTCTGACTTAATTTAGCTTACAATGGTAAGTCTGAGGATGCAATGTTGTTAGCTATGATTTTAATATTGCAAAAAAAATTAAAAATGAACATTTAATTGAAATAGTTAATTTACAGTTAGCTAAAATATGACTACAAAAACTGTAGCTTATATAATGTATGGTGTTAATCAACAATCATATTTTTTTTTCATTTAGGATATTTGTATATGTGTCACACAACCAAACTGTTTGTCGAAATTAACACTTTATGGAAACCATTAGGATAAAGCTACATACATGTATTTTCAGGGGTCAAAAAATACTTTTAAATTTAAAAAAAAATCAGAACCGGAAAGTTTAAGGTATCCTTGTCCATCTATGATTCCAACGTCTGACTTAATTTAGCGTACAATGGTAAGTCTGAGGATGCAATGTTGTTAGCTATGATTTTAATATTGCAAAAAAATTAAAAATGAACATTTAATTGAAATAGTTAATTTACAGTTAGTTAAAATATGACTACAAAAACTGTAGCTTATATAATGTTTGATGTTAATCAACAATCATATTTTTGATTTAGGGATATTTGTATATGTGTCACACAAAACAAACTGTTTGTCGAAATTAACACTTTATGGAAACCATTAGGATAAAGCTAAATATGTATTTTCAGGGGGAAAAATGCTTTTAAATTTAAACAAATTCAGAACCGGAAAGTTTAAGGTATCCTTGTCCATCTATGATTCCAACGTCTGACTTAATTTAGCGTACAATGGTAAGTCTGAGGATGCAATGTTGTTCGCTATGATTTTAATATTGCAAAAAAAAATTAAAAATGAACATTTAATTGAAATAGTTAATTTACAGTTAGTTAAAATATGACTACAAAAACTGTAGATTATATAATGTTTGATGTTAATCAACAATCATATTTTTGATTTAGGGATATTTGTATATGTGTCACACAAAACAAACTGTTTGTCGAAATTAACACTTTATGGAAACCATTAGGATAATGTTACATATGTATTTTCAGTGGAAAAAAATACTTTTAAATTAAAAAAAATCAGAACCGGAAAGTTTAAGGTATCCTTGTCCATCTATGATTCCAAAGTCTGACTTAATTTAGCGTACAAGGGTAAGTCTGAGGATGCAATGTTGTTTGTTCACAATGATTTTAATATTGCAAAACAAAATTAAAAATGAACATTTAATTGATATAGTAAATTAACAGCTAGTTAAAATATGACTACAAAAACTGTAGCTTATATAATGTATGATGTTAATCAACAATCATATTTTTGATTTTGGGATATTTGTATATGTGTCACACAAAACAAACTGTTTGTCGAAATTAACACTTTATGGAAACCATTAGGATAAAGCTACATATGTATTTTCAGGGGACAAAAATACTTTTAAATTTGAAAAAAAAATTCAGAACCGGAAAGTTTAAGGTATCCTTGTCCATCTATGATTCCAACGTCTGACTTAATTTAGCTTACAATGGTAAGTCTGAGGATGCAATATTGTTCACTATGATTTTAATATTGCAAAAAAAAAAAAAAAAAAATAAAAATGAACATTTAATTGATATAGTAAATTAACAGCTAGTTAAAATATGACTACAAAAACTGTAGCTTATATAATGTATGATGTTAATCAACAATCATATTTTTGATTTTGGGATATTTGTATATGTGTCACACAAAACAAACTGTTTGTCGAAATTAACACTTTATGGAAACCATTAGGATAAAGCTACATATGTATTTTCAGGGGACAAAAATACTTTTAAATTTGAAAAAAAAATTCAGAACCGGAAAGTTTAAGGTATCCTTGTCCATCTATGATTCCAACGTCTGACTTAATTTAGCTTACAATGGTAAGTCTGAGGATGCAATGTTGTTAGCTATGATTTTAATATTGCAAAAAAAATTAAAAATGAACATTTAATTGAAATAGTTAATTTACAGTTAGCTAAAATATGACTACAAAAACTGTAGCTTATATAATGTATGATGTTAATCAACAATCATATTTTTGATTTAGGAATATTTGTATATGTGTCACACAAACCAAACTGTTTGTCGAAATTAACACTTTATGGAAACCATTAGGATAAAGCTACATACATGTTTTCAGGGGTCAAAAATGCTTTTAAATTTTAAAAAAATTCAGAACCGGAAAGTTTAAGGTCACCTTCAAGACTTAACATATAAACATTTTCATCTATGTTTTCATAATTTAGGAATCGGCGATACACTTACATCTATGTAAGCAAAGCCATTTTTCCACTTTTGACGCAGTTCTCAATTTTTGTTTGTATCTTCCAACAACAGTTTACTTCTCAGACAAACTGACTTTGTTTTGATACTGTGTTTCAGATTTGAAGATTTTCTTGCTATGAAAAACTGTATATCAGTATATATTTTTCAATATTAAATCAGTGTACCCGACAATAAAATGGGACAGTTAAACGAATGGAAAGGTAACTGAGAGAATTGAAACTCACGTTTGTTAGGCATTATGCTTTTATGTAATACACTTCAGATACTTTATCAAGGTTCATTTTCTTGTTTTATCGGATTTAAATTTATACTCTGGTTGAATAAAAGTTTATTGTTAAAGTTAAATACATCTTCCGTGACCTCTGGAATCACCTGTATTGTTACATAGTACATTAGGTCATTGGTGCCCAACACTAAGATATTCTATAAAAAAAAGGCATGCCTTATACGTATCTGAATTACTAGATTTAAGTAAAAGTTGTCAAGTAACAATTGTATTAAAGTAGATCAAATGTAGTTGCTTCTTGTTATCGTTATCTTATTCTTTCGTATCTTTTTATTGTAGTTTTTGTAAAGATTTTGAAGTTTTTTACGCGGGACAAATTTTATGTATACCATTTTTTTCCCTTTGATAACATCATGAGAAACATTAAATAGCATAGAAAATGAATGTAACTCTTTCCAATTTGTTTTTGTTTATCAATTAACGTATTTAGAAAAATTTCAAGTGATATTGAGTTATCCCAGGTATAATAATGGCGCAAGTTATCTGTAAGTCTCTCCTCGAATTTATGAAACAGTAGGACCTGGAATGGATAGAGGCATCCATATTGGATTATTGATAAGTTAGGGTTATCAAACTTCAAAGCAAGTAAATTTTATCTTTTCCTAAACTACCAATCCGTTTTTAAAACAAACTATTATAAATATACTTCAAAGTGAAATATATTGTGGTCTTTAAAATGTTCAAAATCCACCCCTTCCCCCCTTTTCGAGCTTTTAATGCCATTATTTCAAGCCCTATTTTCCTCGGTTAAGAGAAGGAAGTTAAATTTATCAATTTATCACATAATAAATAGGTAAAAATAACATTTTTTAGAATTATGACGTCATTCCTTTAACCATCTCATTTAATTATTTCTTATTTTAAATTATTTAAATATCGTCTGCATTATTTTCATACGTTTTATCACTGAACTTAGATATTACGTAAATAATTTTCTTTTATATTAGGCTTAAATAATAGATTAGGTACATATGTGATAATTTTAAATTTAATCATCGATTATTTTTTGTTGAAATGAAAATTTTATCACCGGTATTAACAACAAATTCTTTTCATAAAAGTCTAGCAGTCTATTTTACGGGCTAATAAATATCTAGCGTTTAAGTTATATAACTTTGAAAATTAAGGAGTTTGTCAGTTTGTGTGTCTCTTTTTTATACATAACCACACGGTTTGCAATCGATTCTCTACATTTTGGACATCATTCTTATATACCGCCAAATAATCGCTGTCAATATTAAAACCTCTTCTGTCCATCCTATCAGTTAATAGGACAAGATAAATTAAAGTTGGCAACTAACATGCGGTCATTAAAGATAAACAAATTATTGAGCACTTATCAGAAAATTCTCAGTCAAAAAACAAACCATTTTTTTTTGCTTGTCTCATAGAGTATTTTAAAGTTCTGGATATATAAAAAATATTTTCTGATCCCGTCATATGACGGGCTATATGCTAGTATGTTATATATTACGTTATTTGTGGCAACCTAAAACTTAAAAAACTACTAGACACATTTTGTCACTCATGTGTTATAAAAATGTATAATGTTTTGTAAGACCATATCTATTTTGTTATGAACAAATGCAAAATGTGATAAATAAGTTTTAAGTTACACAGATTGCTTAAATGCTAAGACATGGGGTTAAAGAGCGATAAATGACCTAAAAACTGGCTTTAGAAGTCAAAAGAACTGATTTTAAATTGATTTTTTGCAAATGGTTTATGGACGATCATTAACTAAATATATATATGTATATATTTTTAATTTTATATTTCTTTAGAAGTGATACTGTGTATTTTGTACTTCACAAGGGCTAAAGAGACTGGATCCTAATTCTTAAAATTGATTGAGATGGCTGCAAACAGCTGAGACAGTAGTGCAATTTGAACCAACTGGATTCAGATACAGAAAGGAAGAGAACGTCCATTTGGGCTTTGTACACCTCATTTTGATAATAAAAGCAGAAATATTAAGTTCAAAAATAGAGTTGAAAGAAGAAAACGTGTTTAATAGAGTATATGATTATATCATGGAAGATAAGAATGACATAATAAAATTTATAGAAATGAACATTGATAGAAATCATCTTATCAATGCTTCATAAAATATGCTATACATATGGTTTTCTATAGCTAATAAATAAAGTAGGAAAGGTGATCAGTGATGCGTATTTTGCTTTCTCTTAAGTTACACTGAGTGAGCTGTTAAGGGCTCCCTTATTAAATAAGATTTCAAATAACCTTTCTTGGGTGACCTTGAAAAAGTTTTTTGAAGCTTACTGAATAATGAATTCCTATTTCATACATGAGACAACATCTGAACTCTTTGAAAAACATTTCATAAAAATAATTCTAAGAATTCTTCACCATAACCAGAATATGTCTTTTGGCTGAAGCTTCTTTTATTAACTGGTGTACAAGAAAAAAATCATGTTTTAAAGATTAATACTTGTGTTTTTACATCATCTCTCTTTCCAATCCTTTAAAATTTGAGTTTATTAAACTGGTGTCCTATTTGAAGATTTTTGTAAGAGTTTTTGAGAGTTTGATACTTAAGTACTTTCTCTTATCAGTTTTTACTCCTTTTTCTATTTTACTCTCGATTTTTGATGTCAGGTGTTTGGTTTTCATTTCTTACAAGTTATTATTCTTTATCACGTTATTTTTTTATATTACTTTCAAATTCTTTTTTTACCTCATACTGGATATCATATTTCTGGTAAACATGGTGAAAGAATTTAATCTCGATTTTTATACCGTTGTGAAACTTCCGAGTTTTAATGTAAACTCAATATGTATTCTTTACTTTCCACAAAAATAACTTAATTGAAATATGTTAACATTCAGTGTTAAAGCCTTTAAGCATATGCTTGTAGCTAAATTTTCACTTTAAAATGTGTTTGAGAAACAGCTGTTTTAAGCTTTATATCTCATTTTATCAAATTTAAAAGCGAGTTGTAGTCATTTAAACTTAATTTGATAATACCTAGCAAATCCGATACTAGCATGACATAATTATTATCTATTTTCCTATCTAAAACATCGCAGATGAATATGGTAAATGTAAGAAATGTTAAAATTGCCTGTCAAAAATTTAAATTGTTAAGGGCTAAGCAAGCTCAGTCAAAATTATAACCAATGCTAAATTCTCTATATTAGATTGTTTCCAAAATATCATGGTTAGTAATTGTAAATAATTCACATTTGATTGAATATATTGGAACGTATTCAACAAAGTCAAGACGTTTTAAGAAAACAGAATAAATGTTTTCAAACATATTTCTTATTTTCCTTATCTCTCACCTCTTGTTTGGTTAAAGTATTTCATGTTTAAAACACATGATTACTCTATTAATTCAGGCATTGGAACAATGTAACATCGTAGACTGCAGCTATTATTTACATCTGATCGTTGAAACTGTTGCCATTCGAAATGAAGAAATATATTGTATTTTAAAACCACTTAAGTAGGCATTTTATATTGTATACATACATCATATAAGCGTCTCTCTGTGTGTGTGAGTGTAAGTAACCAGTAAAAATTATTCATCGCTGATCCCACTTGGAAAAAGCTGTAATTGTTTAGTTACTAGGGCTTTCTTGGCACTATAACTTTACTGTAGTCATGCAATAGAAGGCACTCACTAAGAACACACAAGACTAGAAAAGATGCTTAGAAACAGTTACTTTCATCTTAAAACTCAAGGAACTGATGGACACGTCTTACGCAAACAAGAAAAAACCTGTTATCTCTTGATTTTCGAAAATGACGTCTAAAGTATAGGGAAATCAAGTTAATAATGTCTCATTAGAAAGAGTGTTAAGCAGCGGTTTCGCCGTGGCATGTAAAAATATTCATTGTGGTATAATTGCATGCAATAGCATAAAATAAAAAAATAGAAATTTCTGTATGGAAATCAAACAAAATAAAGTTATGGAAGCTAAACCAAATTATAAACTGGTAAAAATTTAGAATGGGATATCAAAAGCAGAACTGTCCCCTATTAAAAGAAAACTCAATTTCATATAATGTAATTCAGTGTCAATTTATAAATTTCTTTAAACAGATCTTGTACTTAGAAAACTTTGCATGTCTGAAATGTTATCTACTTCTCAGATTTTGAGTTCTATTTATTGCAATTTCCCTACATTTTAAAATCGTATTCTTTACTCTACTAAATTCTAATTCATCTGTTAAATATTCGATGCATATATTATATTAAATTTTCAACATTAACTTAACTAGTCTTTTTATTGCAATACAGCTATTTCATTTTTCCACAGTGGTATTTTATGATAAATGATATAAAATATATGTCTAGTAAATAATATCATAAATAATCGCTAGTCCAGCATTGTTATTAAATCATAAATATTTTTGGCATAACATTAAATACATAATGATTTGTACTTTATTTAACATAAAAAACATTAGAAAATTATACTGAGTAATCTTTAATTTTGGTCTAAAGGCATATTAAAACAAATTGACTACGGTATCATTTTGATTTAAAAACATATTTATTACAGTTAAAACTATTAGAAATGATTTGATACATCATTATAAAAAAGTACCGCATGAGTGTTTTACAAATATAATTTTTTTCACTCTATACGTTTAATGAAAATTTCCGAATTTCTTCTTTTCAAAATTACTTTTTCTTCCATAAATAAAATCAGCTAAACTCTAAAAGAAATTACCAACAGAAAGACTCTGCAAAAAAAAAAATGCTTATTCATTACTTGATATTATTTTAAAATTTACATGAGTTTAATGGTGCTTTAAAATTTGCGAATTAATATTTATTTTAACATATTTCTTTCACAAGAATATTTTTATAGCGCATTAATATTCCAATGAATCTTTTAAGAAAAAGTAATTTCATACGATGGGGTATAAAAACAGCTTAGAGATATTTTCATAAGAAACCTCTTTATATAAAAAATATAATATAATTTAATGCAACATCTGAATTTATTGAAAATTTAAATTATGGCCTATTCGCAATAAAGTTTAAAAATATTTTTAAAGAAAAAATATTTAATACTATTCTTTTATGTTTTTCAGATTATATATCGTATAAATTATATATATATATATATATATTATATATATATATATATATATATATATATATATATATATATATATATATATATATATATATATATATATATATATATATATATATATATATATATATATATATATATATATATATATATATATATATATATATATATATATATATATATATATATATATATATATATATATATATATATATATATATATATATATATATATATATATATATATATATATATATATATATATATATATATATATATATATATATATATATATATATATATATGTATATATATATATATATATATATATATATATATATATATATATATATATATATATATGTATATATGTATATATATATATATATATATATATATATATATATATATATATATATATATATATATATATATATATATATATATATATATATATATATATATATATATATATGTATATATGTATATATATATATATATGTATATATATATATATATATATATATATATATATATATATATATATATATATATATATATGTGTGTGTGTATATATATATATATATATATATGTATGTATATATATATATATATATATATATGTATGTATATATATATATATATATATATATATATATATATATATATATAATATTAAAATCCCTTATTTACGTATTTTAATATTAATTTAATAACTTTTGTTCATAAAGTAAGTTCGGGGTTTGTGCGGTAATTCTGACTTTTATCTCCAGACACGCTATTAACTTAAGCCGCCTCTGTACAGCCTCTGTCTGTACCACTTTATCCAATAGTTAGCGCGTTGTCTTTAAACATAGGTATTTTTTATCCCGTGATCAGTTGTGCTTAGGGATTACTCATAGTCTTTTTACCTGAGGAATCCCTACATGAAAAGTGTATGAGCGGGATCACATTGTCTGGGTACACGATGTTGTAAAAGTGCTTGATTGTTGTATGGATTTCATGTATCTCACCAGAAATAAACTGTGTTGTGATTTTGAAAAAAAAAATCAATCGTTGTCGTGTTTTTTACATTTATTGCTTTTTTAATGAATATACATTATGTGGATAAAATATTTTAAATGTTTCTTCAGATTTTTTTACTTTTAATTTTGCATTTCGACAAATATAAGTTGTATATGCTTGTGTTTATGCTCGCTTAGTTTACTAATATTATTTAGTTTAACAATATTATTAGTCTAGTATTATTGCTTTTTTAATGAATATACATTATGTGGTGTTATTAGTTAAGGAATAAAATATTTACTTCCATACTGTAATACTTCGTAATCAGTTATAACACAATTTTAGACATACCGGGTGGCCATAATTAAACTGACAGTGCTCACAGTGTTCTGTAGTGCGATCTATTTACTAGAATGATGCTACATTTTGTAGGAAGATTAAACAAGACGAGGGACGAAGGATTCCGAGAAAAAACAAATTATTTCCAAAAGTAAAGGGGAATATTTGGCGCTGTGTTATAGAAAATAGTGTGTTAACGAATGCAAATTAACACGGAATAAAATTACCTTTTATTATGCACATTTTCTAATTTAGGTCAAGTGCAATAAGGCAACACTTTTAAAAAAGCGGAGAATCTACATAACCACCGATAAAGTCTCTTGATCTTCAATATCAAGAGACGCTGAGCAGAAGAAGACATTCTTTATTCAAATTTCACGTTAAATCCATTGACACAGTTAAGAAATTAATTTCCGTATAAGGCATTTTGTCGCAACGTCACGAACTACTATAATGCCTTTCCCATTCATTTTCAAGTTTACAACAGTCAATAGACAAACAATAAACTGCCCTTCGTTCGAAACTAAAGCCAGAATTGTCATAATTTGAGAATTTGTAATACTGTGTGAAATAGCTTTATTGATTTGCATTTGTTAACACTCTATTTTCTATTGCACAGCTCCACATATTCCCGTAGCGGTGACTTTTGGAACTAATTTGTTTTTTTCGTGGAATACTTCGTCCCCCGTCTTGTTTAATCTTCCTACAAAATGTGACGTCATTCTCGCAAATAGATCGCGCTACAGAACACTGTGAGCATTGTCAGTTTAATTATGGGCCACCCGGTATATATATATTGTTTGTAATATATATATATATATATATATATATATAATATATATATATATATATATAAATATATATATATATATATATATATATATATATATATATATATATATATATATATATATATAATATATATAATATATATATATATATATATATGCGTGTATGTGTGTGTGTGCTAGGTTTAAAAATATTAAATTAATAATTTAGGCGTTTAAACGCAGAACACCCAGTGCACTCTATAAATGCGATCTACATAACCACCGATAAAGTCTCTTGATCTTCAATATCAAGAGACGCTGAGCAGAAGAAGACATTCTTTATTCAAATTTCACGTTAAATCCATTGACACAGTTAAGAAATTAATTTCCGTATTGATTTGCATTTGTTAACACTCTATTTTCTATTGCACAGCTCCAAATTTTCCCCTAGAGGTGACTTTTGGAACTAATTTGTTTTTTTGCGGAATCATTCGTTCTCCGTTTTTTTTAATCTTCCTACAAAATGTGGCGTCATTCTCGCAAATAGATCAAGCTACAAAACACTGCGACCACTGTCAGTTTAATTATGGTCAACCGATATATCTATACATTGTTTGTACCTAGTTTGAGAATGCAAATGTAATGGATTAAAGATCATACACAAAAGGTATTACGTAGAGCTTCGTAAGCAATTACTTTTAATATACAAGCTAAAACAACTTATATTCTATTAGAAATATAATAGCTTATATAAAATTTAGATAATATATTTAAAGAAATAACTTGCATATTATACGTATAAAAAGTAACTTAAAATTTTAAAAAGTAAAATTTCATAAAAGTAGAAAGACATCTCTAAATGGAACGAGACAAATTAAAAGTAAAAGAACGTTGAATCTCAGTTTTTTAAATGTTTAACATTCTTAAAAAACATAAAATGTTGTTACATGAAACACATAAGACACTAAAAGAATCTATTACAGTGTCAGTTGGAAAATATATTTTTTAATTATTATTAGACATTGGTGGCGGCATGAAAAAAAGTTTCAGCAACTTGACTTGGAGACAAAAGGTCATTCTCACCACTGTCGATTAACTGCTAACCAGTGATTCTCAATTGGGGCGCGATAATGGGGGCGCGAGCACACTAATGGGGGGGCGCGAGCATATACAAGAGAAAATGTTATTTAAAAAAATTGATTGACTGAAAGGAAAGAACACACACACACATACAAAACAAAATACATTTCGACATATTTAAAAATTAACTTTTAAATTAAAACAACTTACTAAATTACAAATTTAATAATATTAAATTCCTTTCTTTGACGAATTTTCGAAGGAGGGTTTAATATTAGAAATAGACACTCTCAGATCTTTTTCTATATTTAACTGAGATCTATATTTGTCATCAAAGAAGCCACCACAGGAAATCCAGTTTCACAAATAAGATGTTGAAAATGTAGTAGAATGCTAATGCCCTTGTAGTGCAGAAAACATATCCACTCCTGCCCAAAATTCAAAGAGTGATTTATTACTAAATTGTCTGTTGGTTTCGCCGCTTGCCGTGAAGTCTAAAGGTTCTTCCTCTTCAATTGAGAGTCCTTCGGGAGTATTTTGAAATATCCCTCACCCACTTGTAACTGATATCAGTTTGTCGTCAGCAAGAAAGTACTTTTTTAAAATTATTTGCTAGCATTGCAATGATTTTCAATGGTTGCAAAAAACAACTTTTACATGTTGTTCTTCAGCCTTGTAAGTTTTTAATACAATCATTCAAATTTGCAAACATTGTTAAATTTTCTTGCTTTAAATTTCTGCTCCACAATTCCAATTTCCTACAAAAAGCATTAATTAGCACTCGTATCCAATATATGTGTATTTGCTCCTTGCATGAAGATTCAAGTTATTTAATTTCTCGAATATGTCGGCCATGTAGCTCAATTTCATCACAAATAAACTATCGCGAAAATTCTCAGCTTCGGTTTGTTTTCCTCTTCTAGGAAAACGGCGATTCTTCTTTTAATTCATAAACACGTTGCAAAATTTCCCTCGTGATAACCATCTTGCCTCGCAATAAAAGTAACGCTGAATGTACTGCACCCATGTCTTTACAAAGTGCGGAAAAGATTCTTGATTTCAGGGGTCTCATTATATAATTTACTACGGTTACAACCGTAGTTAACACAATATTCAAACCAGGACTCATTTCTTTGGAAGCAAAGCTTCTCTTGGATCATGCAATGTGTCCAGATACTGTGGCGATTTTTGTTTACAAGTGCTTGAATACTTTGGAATCTTCCGGACATAGAACGAGCACCATCGGTGCATATATGACGCAATTTTCCATTCTATGTTTGCCTCGTTCATAAAAATCATTTAATAGCAAATATGCGAGTCTTTGCTTTGAGTTCTATTTTTGCAGAAAAGTAATTTTTACTACTGACAAGTCATCACAAAATCTAACATAGGCAATGAAATGAGCATCTTTTTAATCTGTTGCCTCATCGAGTTATTAAAACAATTTGTCACGCAACTTCGACAAAAGCTGACACTCTACATCTTCTGCTATATCAGCAATTCGACGGGCAACAGTATCATTTGAAACAGGTATAGACTGCAATTGTTTTGCAAAATATCTCCAAACAGAATTTCTACAATCTCAATTGCGGCTGGCAAAATAAGCTCTTCACCAATGGTGTGAGGCTTTTTACATCTGGCTATTTTATATGAAAGTTTGTAAGAGGCAATTAAAGCTTTTTCATTCACAGACAAAGTTTTTTTTAAACAAGATTTTTGCTTTTCATATGATTTTAATTTTTAATTCGAAGAATTCTCTGGGTTTGTTTTACGAACTCACTATGAAGCGTTTCCAAATGTCGTTTAAGTTTATTAGGTTTCATGCTGTGTGCCGCCAACATTTTTGAGCAAATGATACAGCCTTTCTTCTCCATTTACTTCAGTACTAGTGAACCCAAAATTTAAGTATTCTTGAGAATATTTCTTGATTTTATTCGGAACCATGCTCGTGTGTGTACTTGTTGATGCTTTTTATCGTCTAATGCTCGCTTACGCCAACTTAAAAATTTATCCATGATTCTGCATAAGTCTGCTGCCGTGAATATTAATACCGTGAATTGCAATTACACGAAAATATTATTACACATTAAGAATATTCAATAGCGATAAGAAGGATCGACTCGAATGAGATTGTCTGGAATTGAAATTGGCGTCATAGAACTTTCTTCTTCTACCTATGAGCATTTGTTCACATCTGCGCACGCTCCTAACTTAACTTTTAAGCTGACCAAAACATCCAGACAAATCGAAACTTCTCGCGAAACCGTGAGAATGCCCGACATGGCAGGACGCAAGAGCATAAAAAGGCATAGGATTTTGTTTTCAATGCTGAGTAAGTGTTGAAAATGTCAATAAATTTCCGTATTCTTGTAATTTGCAAAGTTTAATTAATTGTAGTGCATTTACGCCATAATGCTCAAAATACATTATTATTGTATACTTTTATTACGCGGTCCGATGAAAATTATGATTGAAAATTCGTGAATACTAAAAGGTTGAGAAACACTGTGCTAATCACAATTAATTTTTGTATAATTGAGAATTGCTTCCAATCATTGGTTGGCTTCGTGGGTTAATCGTGGTTAGCCATTAAAAGACTTTGGTAATACCGGCCCTAAATGGTGAAAATGAAGGTTCTGAGTAAATCTGTTTCCTCTTTTACTAAAAGAGAAGTTTAGCTGTATATGAAGCAACATTCTCTACAATTTGGTAAAAATTCCATTTACTGACTAGTTAATATAATAGGTATATTAATAACATTTATTCTTTTAAAGATTTCTATTACGAAACTGACAGAAAAAGTAAAAATTTATGTTTATACCTAGGTATCAAAAGCTTTCTATATATCAAAATTATAATATCGGCCAAAGTCAAATGGACCTCCTTCCCCTAAATGATATCCCTGAATATCGTTTTATTCAGCAATTTTGACCAATACTCCAACGATAAACTTGAATATCATTTTTTAATATATAGCTGTATGTCAATACACCGACGATATCTCTGAATATTATGTTTTGACATTTAGCAGTTTTCTATAGTTGATAACGTGAAGATTTTTCCATGACACATGATAATTGCCATTTGATAATTTTGTTCGAACGGATTGATTAATTTCCTTTTGATTTGGTTTGGTTTGGTTTGGAGCGCTACGGTCTACTGTTCTGCACACGAGGGCTAATGAGACCGGGACCTACTGCTTAACCCATCCACCGGCCACCCTCCCCACCTTTTTCCCTTTCAAAACAGTCACCCTTTTCGTAAATTCCAGACGGGACTTACCATACCATACTAGAGTTGCCGGTTTAAAAGTTGTCAGGCTACTTTTAAATTATTTTCCCTGCAAGGTAAAGGAGTTCCGTTACTCAAAATTAGTTTCTTTCATTTATTATCGCTTTGAAATATTTTTTTTCCTCAAAAGTGTGCCATACGAGTTATACGAGTGTGAACGAGAAGGGTTCGACAGGTCCGTTTTCGAACAGGAATTCGCTGTCGAATCCCCGTCGACGAGTCCGTTCAGTGGGTTAAAGCCGATTCCGAACGGCTACGAACATCCATACCATATTGGGATTCGAACCCACGAACTCAGGTACCGACGATCAGCGCCCTAACCAATCGACCAGAGTTCGGCTAATTTCTTTTTGAAGTAACGTTTATTCCTTTTGCTTAAAAATTTTACTTTTAGAATTTGTAGTATCTGCCATTTACCCCCAAAACAAAATCTTCGTCTGTCCAGATCTACGTTGCTTGGATCAAAGCTCTCCAAAGAAACGCAATAATTACAATTAGTCGTAGTACACGCACAGAGTGCATCACTTCTGTTCAAATTCAGTTAATGCAACATTGCTTGTTGTGCTGAATATCATAATATATTATTTAACGTCAGAATATATGTTGATGAATATTGATAGATATCGCTGGATAATATTGAAATATTTTATGACATCACATGGCACTGTTAACAACGTTAAAAACATTAAAAAATACGTGTTTAGAAAAAACTGGCAAATCTATTAATTTTCAGTTTTTAGAGTAATAGTTCTCTGATAGACAATAGAAACAACTTTTTAAAATGCTTTCTATTATACAATTTATAATTTTATATAATTTTGATCACTATTGGCATATGTCCTAAATTTTATATCCGGCATTCAACCAAATTTAAACTACGAACCAACACTTGTAAAACATTCAACGGTATATTTGTGCTGCGGAAATAATAATATAATTATAATAAGGATATCATAATAATAATTGTTATATCATTATAATAATAATAAATACTTAGATAACCCACACCCACATCCAACTCGAGGGTTTATGGATGCGAAGGGATGGAAAACATTTAAACATTATTAATTTCAAAATTATACATTGACTAGCATATAGCCCGTCATATGACGGGATCAGTAAAATTTTTAATTTTCCAAAATTGTAAAGTACGCTATGAGGCAGGTAAAAAAAATGGTGTTTTTTGGCTAAGAATTATCTTGCAACAAAAAATAATCGATGATTCAATCTAAATGATCACATATGTACCTAATCTATTATTTAAGCCAAATATAAAAGAAAATTATTGACGTCATATCTAAGTTCAATGATAAAACGTGTGAAAATGAGGCATAATTTAAATAATTTAAAATAAGAAATGATTCAATGAGATGATTAAAGGAATGACGTCGTAATGCTAGAAAACTGTTATTTTTACCTATTTATTATGGGATAAATTGATAAATTTAATCGCCTGCTCTTAACCGGGGAACATAGGAGTTGAAATAATGGCATTAAAAGCTCGAAAAGAGGGGAAGGGGTGGATTTCGAAAGTTTTAAAGAAGACAGTATTTTTCGACGTGATATGAAGCATATTTATACCAATTTATTTTAGAATCGGATCTATAGTTTAGGAGAAGATAAACATTACTCTCTTTGAATTTTGCTAACTATGGATGCCTCTATCCATTCCAGGTCCAACCGCTTCATAAAATCGAGGACAGACGTACAGATAACTTAGGCTATTATTATATAGGAGATTAATTGACTTAAAATTTAAATACTTTTTATTTTTGTTTAAATCAAAATTTAAATTTAACAAAAGAGTATTTTTTATATAATACGCCATAGATTTTCTTTAACTTTATAAGATTTTGATTATTATCTATTCTTTTAAATAATTCGATTTATGTTTCATTTTCGAATTTTTTAATAAACATACGAACAAGATTAGATTTTACTTGCATATAATACTGCAGGTTACCTACCATTCCACATTTAAAAGTTGATGAATCTAGTTTTTTGATTTTATGCAAATAGGTTGGGAAACTTCCCTGACCGGTGATGAAATAGTTTAAAATGTTATTTTCGTACTTTATCTTTTATTCAACTTTTGAAATTATAGTATGGGCAGCTCTGCCTTTTTCCCTTTTATCCCAATATTCTTGACAATCTTTATTTATATTATTTATATTTTCTTTTGTATAAATAGTTTTTTTAATTAAGCTGCATAGGTTTATAGTTTATGGATTTAGTTTCGTTCTTTGCTAAAATATATGCATATTCGTTTCCGGTATTCCCCATATGCGCTTTGATCCAAATTATATTAATTTCTTGATTATTCACAATTTTGCATTCTTTTTGTATCTCGGTAGTAATTTTGATTTTGGTACTAATTATTCCAGGTTTTTAATTACGAAAAGATTATCAGTATATAAATTTATATTATCTTCAATCAAATTTTTTATCCTTCTGAGGTAATCAAGAACTGCCAAATCCTCAGACTGAAAAACAGTATGATTATAATGCATTCTTTTGCAAGTATATAATATCTTTTTATTTTTAAGGTTACATACATATAATCCGTTCCTGTCTTCATTTTACTTCGATCTGTAAAGATTTTTAAGGCTTCATTTATTTTATTTTTTTGGATATTTTCTGATATAATTTTAAATTAATGGAGATATCTATTAGATTGATGTTTTGTTTCAAATTTCTAATTCAATATTTACTTCTTGTAATATATTGCTTTGATAGGCTTTTTTTAATTTGTATTTCAACTTATACTCTTTTCTAAAAAAATTGGTCTGCGATAAAATTTGGTGGGAATCCTGTTAATAAGTTTAAAACTGGGAATGTTACTGTTTAGTATGCAGGAAAGATTTTACTAGAAATTTACATTGTACCGAGTAGAGTTTACCCAGGCAGCATATTTAGTTTGCAGCAAACTTGCAGTAGTCTTGCTTTGCAAGCCTGTAAACTTGCAGTAAGTTCAGCATGACAAGTCTGCAAGTTTGAAACAAGATTGCAGCAAGTCTACACAAACTTCGAATTCACCATACCTCCAACTTGCAGCAAACTTGTCATGCAAGTTACAGTACACTTGTCATACAAGTTTGCAGCAAACTTGTCATATCAAACTTGTCGCAAGTTCAGCATAATAAGTCTGCAAGTTTGAAACAAGACTGCAGCATGTCTACGCAAACTTCAAAGTCACCATACCTTCAACTTGCAACAAAATTTTCATACAAGTCACAGTACACTTATCTTGCAAGTTTGCAGCAAACTTGTCATATTAAACCTATAGATTTAATATGTCCTAATAACCGTTCTTGAAAGCGAAAACATTGCTTAGTGAATTAATAGAGTTAACGCATCTATTAAGTTTAATAGAAATTTTAGATAGTTGCAAATTATAGAGAAATGCTACTTTAAAAAATAACCTCACTTGAATATTTAAAATAATAAATGACTTTTAAAAGATCCATAGCAGCTTGCGGAATGGTATGTTTGCCATGTTGTCATTCTTGTCTTTGGACGGGAAAAGTTTGAGCATGTGCTCGTTATCTTAATTCTCATGCAATGATAGGAATTTTGTCTTAAAAAGATTGGCACAGTTTTGCAGCAAAATTGCGTTGCAAAGGAGTGGTTGCTTTATGATCCGTCTAACTTACAGGAGTTTTGCTGCAAAGTTGTCGCATCAAATTTCTTATGACAAGATATTATAAAGAAATAATCAAACTTGCTGCAAGTATGCATGCTATATGGGTAGTAACTCCCTGATGTAACAGGAAACCGTGACAATCCTCTCTTTTTTCTCCACTACAGGGATAATAAATACTTTTGAAAATTGAGAACGTTCCTTTTACCAAATTTTGTACTCATATTTGTATGCAACTTGCCGTACCACTCACCAGCATATTGTACGCCATGATAACTCAGGGAATATATTTTATCCTCTAAGTACTTAACTGTAAGAGTGTCTTCTGATTTTACCAGTTACAAGGCTTCTTTTTCATAAGCAAGCGACATAAAATGTTTTGAGAATATATAAAAGAATAACTGCGAAAAAGTGTTGTAAAAAAATATTTTTATATATAACTAATAGAGAAAAAAACTTATTTACTCTTTATTTTTTAAAATTTTAAACTCCAATAAAGTTGAAACTATTTCTTTGCATTCATTTTTAAGAAAGAAAAGTACTTGTCTTAAAAGAAATAGTATTTTAGTATTAAAGAAATATTTTGAGATAAATGTCATTTTGAAAAAAATCTAATGGTTCTTTCTGTCATAGGTTTGTAAGAAATTTGTCATTTTTTAAAAGCTATTGGGAAAAAGTACTGAATTATGGATGGTTATGTTTTTTAGTATGTGTAGGATTATGTTTAAATTTGACAAAAATGTTTTATGGTTGTATCGACTGTTAAAGATTTATTTCAAATTTTATTCATCGTATAAAATTTTCAATAAAAGTTTATAGAAATTTTCTGATGAATTTAAATCATATTTTCAAAATTGTATTCCAGATGTAAGGCGTAATCATAATCCATGAAATTATACATATTCTATGTATAATTATTTTGTTAGATTTTTTATGTTTTTATATTTCTAAACTTTTTATATTTCTAAAAAGTAGCTATCAACGGGTTGTATTATTCTATTCTTTTCATGTTCGAATTTTTTTTTAGATGAAACTATAATTATTTTAATAATTTCATACTTTTTCCTTTTTAAACTTAAAGTATTTAACAAAAAAATATTTTTATATCTTTAAATAAATTAAAAATTAAAATATAAGTACATGTTTATAACTACAGATTGTGTTTATTCTTGCATCTTACATTTTTAATAAATTTTGAGGGATTAGTATGTTTATTTTTTTATTTTTCTATGTTTAAATGTTTCTTTTTACAAGTTAAAATCATTTCATCGGTTTGGTTTTTAAACTGTATTAATAAATATATATTAGCAAAATGGGATAATATTTTAATAGCTTTACAAATTATTCATTTTACTTCTTATTTAACTTTCAACATGCATTGGAAAATAAATTAATATATATTAATATATTATTGTGAATGTATTATTTTAATTATCGATCATTTTAAAAGTATAATAAAAGCTAAAAAAAAGATTTGTGGGTAAAAGCTTTATTTTCCCCACATAACCCCAAATTTATTCGAAGATTATCTGTAACATATAAGAATAAAACATAAAATTTAGTTGAGATCCTAAGCATTCTAGAAAAGTTGAGATAAAAAGTAAAATTAATTACACCCAATTATCCTACTTAAAATGACATCATATTTTTTATATTTACATAATTCATATATATATAATGTTTTGGAATACATTAATTTGAACTAACATTTCTTTTATATACTAATTTAATTGTTATTTATGAATGACGGATGTTTTATATCATCAAAATAAAATATTCTATTGAATTTTTTACCAATTTATTAACTGATTTTTTTAAAGACGAATGATTGTTTTTTCAATTTTCTATGTCTTTCACATTTTAAGTTAACAACAAATGTATCAATGCATTTATTTTTCCTTTTGTAAAATACCCGTTTAAATTTGCTTTAAATAGAATAGTACACAATTGAATTTGCTTCACCAATGGCATTATATCTGTCAAATAACATTTATAAAGTGATTAGTTATATAAATATAATGCCGTCTTAGAGATATTTACTCCTTAATCCCAATAAAATTTAAAAACAAGTACTTCCCTGCTGTATAAAGGATGTCTTCACGATTAACTGCTCTAAAATGCCCCCAAGGACTGATTGTTTTCATATATTCACAGTTATAATTATCATAGTTGACAGTTATATATATATATATATATATATATATATATATATATATATATATATATATATATATATATATATATATATATATATATATATATATATATTAATACAAAACAAATTTTAATCTGGCCCTACTAAGCATCAACCCGTAAATGCTTCTAGTCCATTTTTAGAGACAGCTAAAATTAGTTTGTATAAATGTCATTTTCTTTGAACTGGTTTCCCGGTAAAGAGAAAATAGATGCAATCTTATTAATAATCTTCCAAATTTTCGAATAACTACTATTGCTTTTTCCATTTTTCCTATTAA
The DNA here is from genome assembly GCA_032207245.1 of Pardosa pseudoannulata. Taxonomy (NCBI): domain Eukaryota; kingdom Metazoa; phylum Arthropoda; class Arachnida; order Araneae; family Lycosidae; genus Pardosa; species Pardosa pseudoannulata. The sequence continues at coordinate 49,250,970 of CM063503.1, read as the reverse complement.
TATTTTATAAATTTTGCGAACCTAACACAAAAATTTATTTTTACTATTCACATGTGTGATACCTGTTGCGAAGTAAAAAGGTTGTCCGCAACATTTCATGGTGTATGGTGGGATCTCAGACCAATTTGAATGTAAGAAGGTATTGCTTTAGTACATTTTTGGTCACCTTTTAACCTTTCCGTTTTCTGTAGAAAAGATTCATTGTAGTGTTCCCTTCATGGGTACTCTAAGGAATGTCTCTGCAGCTACAGGACACAGCTGTCGAGTCCACAATTGGCACTGTTATGAATTGGCAATCCCGGTGGCAAAAAATGAGTGCACCTATTTTAGGGCGCGCATTTTTGGGTTGAAGCAGAGGAAGTGACTGAAATTAAAATGACCCCACGTTGAACAGGTGGCTGGCAGTTATGTCCCCTGATGGTATGTAAGTATATATTCTTAATATATTGTTTTGACCAACGCATTTATGTTCAATAAAATACTTTCAATTTTTATTTCTTTCCCTGAGTCTGTCCGTTCTGACTTGGTATATATTAACCATAGCGTGATGTTTTTTTTATAAGTTTACTCCTCACAACGCATTGTATTTTTTGTAGTCCCCGTCACTTCATTCCCATTTTGTTACAAAACCATATTGTAACAATACCAAATATTGTTCACATATCTGATACCAAATATTGTTCACATATTTGATACTAAATACTGTTCACATATGTGATACTAAATATTGTTCACATATGTGATACAAAATGAATCTATTATCACGGGGTTTCTCTATTTTTATAAATTGTATCTTGTAATGTTGAAAGTGATAGCTATTCAGTAATGAGGACAGCCTGTGATATTCAAAGTTATTTAACTTTCATATTTGTTTTACTCCGTGTAGTCCTTTACATTTTAAATTTAAAATATTCATCAATATGCAAGAATTTTTGGCAGAAATTACAGACGAACTACTCTAAAAAATAGAAGTATCTTACAAATTTGCCCGCTGTTTGAGATATTAGGCATCTGGAGTAAATCAGTAAATAAAGAAAACAACCACATACCTTCATCCGAGCAGTAGCAACCTGCAAACTACTTTACAAAAAGGAAGTATCTTCTGCATTTGCGCTGCGATTGAATCATTAGGGTTTGAATGAATAAAGAAATAATAAAAATAAATGTAACCTTATTACCTTATTAGAAACACGAAACATAAAATAATAAATTTCAGCGCTAAGTTTTCTGAAATAATGGTAATCAATAAAACCCACATCTTTTAACATCGTTATGAGTTTAAGTACGCATATCTAAAGTCATTAAGTTTTATAAATAAAAACCCAATAATGTACAGATTATTATCCTTATAGCTACGGAATTAAGTATTAATAAGAAGTCTTGTACTACTACACTATTTTTTCTTAAATCAATAAAGTCGAGTATGTGTTTGAATTGACGTCCTTCACACGATTATGTGTGCATTTTATTTTTAATATTATTCAAGAAAACACATGAAAAAGATTTAGACATTCCTAGAACATACATTAAACATTATGAATGATGATTTAAATGATATTAAGAACTGATATTTCTTTATCAACTTCTAGTATGTGTCCTTAAAAATAGTTCCCAAATGTTAAAACTGATCTTTTAACATTAATCAAGAAAATACATCACAAAGATTTAGACATTCCTAACCTTTTGGATGGGGCTCTCTAAAGAACTAATTTATATGCGGGACATATGCTGTCCCAGCGCCTGAAAACGTTAAAACATACATTAAAAGATTATGAATGGTGATTTAAATTAAATTAAGAAGTGATATTTCTTTATCAACATCTAGTATGACTCCTTAAAAACAGTTCCCAAATGTTAAAACTGATCTCTTAACATTAATCAAGAATACACATCAAAAAGATTTAGACATTCCTAAAACATACATTAAACATTATGAATGATGATTTAAATGATATTAAGAACTGATATTTCTTTATCAACTTCTAGTATGTGTCCTTAACCCATATTGGACCGCTGTCCTATAAACAGGACAGCAAATAAAATTTCATTTAATAATAAAATTATAAATATTTTCTGAGTGAATTTTATTTTAACACCTTTAAAACAGACACACTTTAGCATAGTAACAAAAAAACTAAGAAATCAAATTATATTGTATTGTAAAATTTATTTTCAGCAACCTTTTAAAAATTGTCATTTTTTAATCTTTAATTTATATTTATTATTATTATTATTATTATTATTATTATTATTTAAACATTGTGGAAGTTACTTTTATTTTAAAAACAGAGCTAATAATGTAGCTGAAAGTTTTTGTTGAAAAATATATTTTACATGTGTATTTTGTAAGTATAAAAAAGGGCCCTAAAATTAAGACGACGGTTCAATCCTGGTTATTTTTCTATGAATTCGATATTGCATTGATAGCGCGCATTCTTTTCTTATCTTTCAATGAAAACCAGTTCAAAAACCTGTTCACACACTTGGACACAACAAGGGGTAAATAGATGTCTATTCTATTCAGAAAACTAGAGATTTTTTGCAAGATAAACTTACTCTCTTACTGCCAGTTCAATAACTGCAAGAGAAAACCTAGAACAGTATGCTTAAAATGTAATGTTGGACTTTGTTTTGACTGTTTCCCGAAATTTCATCTATGAATCAGCCTAATGCAATGTAAGTGATATTTGTTAAGTTTTAGTAGTATATTAGACCGTTGTCCTATTTATAGGACAGCCAATTACATAAAAATTAAAAATATTTTTCAAAATTTTGGTTTTATATACTTAATTACACCAAATTAATGATATGGACTGAGTTTTAATAACTTACAGAAATATTTAGTTGGTGTGGTACAATATAGGTTAAAAATAGTCCCCAAATGTTAAAACTAATCTTTTAACATTAATCAAGAATACTCATCAAAAAGATTTAGACATTCCTAAAACATACATTAAACATTATGAAAGATGATTTAAATTAAATTAAGAACTTATATTTCTTTATCAACATCTAGTATGTGTCCTTAAAAATAGTCCCCAAATGTTAAAACTAATCTTTTAACATTAATCAAGAATACTCATCAAAAAGATTTAGACATTCCTAAAACATACATTAAACATTCTGAATAATGATTAAAATTAAATTAAGAAGTGGTATTTTTTTATCAACATCTACTATGTATCCTTAAAATAGCTCTCAAATGTTAAAACTGATCTTCACGTACTTAATTATTGTATCATTTAAATGATATTCATTCATTCATCATACTCCCAAAAGAATTAAATAACCTTAAAAGAATTTTCCCTTTATGCAAGAGGGTATTTCGCGGATAACTCTCCAACTCCTTAAGGAATGTAATTTATGCTTATCAATGCTATGCAATCATGTTTATAATGATCATAGCTAACGTTTATAACCTAATTTTATTATTTCCCAAAGCAATTTAAATCTGTTCCTTCGAATGGTTAAAGCATATACTAAACAGAATATACATTCATCAGAGCAATAGCAAACCACGAACTACTTTACAAATAGAACACATCAACTACTTTATTTTACCACCTATTTGTGTAGCGCTTGAATCAAATTTTCAGTGAATGAATGAAGAAATAAAGAAAACTTAAATGTAGCTTTATTACCTTCTGTGAAGCACTAAACATAAAATAAGTTAATTATTAGCACAAGGTTTCTGAAATATTTGTGATCAATAAAACCCACATTCTCCAAGATCGTTATCCGTTTAAGTATGCATATCTGAAGTCATTAAAGTTTATAAATTAAAACCCCAATACCGGATAGATTATTATTTAATAATAAATATCAATAACATACATAGCTACAGTATCACTTTATTAGACCAATAAAGCGGAGTTTGTGTTGCAAGTGGCATTCTTCAAAAGGTTATAAATTTATTTAATATTTAATATGAATCAAAAGAATGCATTAAAATGATTTAAGCATTCTACAACACCATGGTAATTTTCCATGGTTATTTGAGCCATTTTTAATTATAAAGAATTGCTGCTGCTTTAATTAATACCACATGTTCAAAAGAAGAAAAGATCGAGACTAACTGCTGCTTATATTATAGACCCAAAAATGATAATTACACCTCTTCAACAGTGCGTCATTCCACAGTCAAATTTAGTGATCAAAATTAGTGACATCAAAATTAGAACATAATTTACATCAAAATTAGTGACTCTTCCATCACTCTACACTATATTTAAATTATGAATACATCAAATATCCTGATCAGAGTAAAGTGAGTTTTATTTATCGAATTTAAAGTAACAGAACTCTTGCTATTTTCTGGCATTTCATATGTATGGGATGATTTGTTAGTAGATAACTTCGTCAATATTGAATACATAAAAAAAATTACACATATATTGAGATAATTAAATTAAGGATGATATATTCATAACAATTTTAAATATTAATATAAACTAGATTTATCACATCAGTTATAACTAACACATTCATACACACACATGCACTTACTTTTATATACATAGGTAGATATATCCCTTAAAGGGTCTTCTATTATTTATAAAGACGGCTGCTTTTATCTAAAAAAAAGGATCTGAAAAGTGTTATTAGGTATAAAGTGTCTGTAGATTAGGAATCCACTAGTATGCAAATTTAGTAATTTTCATATAATTCCTTCCTAGATTACATATTTCCGGGATTGCTTATTTATTTTTCTATACACAGATCAATAGATAAGGTTCTTCCTTTCACCAAAAAAGGAAACCTTCGTTAGATATTGCTAATATGATTATATTGCTCCTAGATACAAAGAAGAAAATTAATTGAATCAAACTTTATTTAGGTAATACGACAAGAAACGTGATTGTAACTTTATTAAGTTAACGTAGCGAGAACACACTTGATTGAAAGGTAGACTGTAAATGATGAAAAACTCTCGTTTCCAAATTCGATAAAGCAAGCAATTTATTTACTTATTTCCTCTTCTATGACAAAACATTACTCCTGTTTGTGGAATACAAAACATTTTAGAAACCATTCAATAGTTATTTATCATAATCAAACAGTATTTAGTAATATATATTCTGTGAAGCATTTCGCCAGGAGGCAATACATTTTTAAGTTTCGTCAGTATATTTTAGGAGATATCAATTATTAACAGAAATATCGGTTTTGTATTCTGACGGAGCTATGAAAAATATTGAACATTTTCGTTATTTGTTAATAGATATTGAGTATTTTAAAATATGATCTATAAAGTATAATTAATTTATTTTCTTTCTCAAGATAAAAATTCCTCCTGTTTGCGAATATAAAGTAGTTTAGAAATTATTCAATACTTATATATCATAATCAAATTGTGTTCAGGAATTGATGAACAGTGAAACATTTCCTCAATGAGATATTGCCATTTAAGATTTTTTTTACTATACTAACATTAATATTGGTTAGGTTTTATGTTGTAAATTTTTAACATAGTAATTTTTATTGTGTTGATAAATATTAACACTAGATTGCCCAAGGCAGTTATTTTGACTGTTTTTTAATTTCAATTAGAAAAACAATTATGAAATATAATGACACAATTTCTTAGAATTTGGTGACTTTTTCTATAACATATAAATGGGTTTATGAATAATTGTAGTTACTTCCGCCCTCCTTTATTATATAATATTAAAAATTAATTTTAAACAAATTTCTTTACATATTTGTTATTTTTTCACAATGCAGTCATTTTGATTGTTTTGGGGCAATATAGGTATACAAGAAATCTCGGGCAATCTAGTGTTAAGTGAATATTAGCATCAAAGTATTTAAAATAAAAGTATATTTTGTATTCATTTTAATAGTCTAATCACTAATAACTGTTTAACAAACTTATAGTAAGATGTTTATTAAAATGCTAGCACTCACTTTTTAATTTGTTTTCTATTGTATTTTAAAATCAATTAAAAATGTTTTATTGGCATATTCATTCGAATTTAGATTTTTAAATGCTAACTAATTTATCCAAGTAAAATATCATTTATATTATAAATAAATTTTATTAAACAGAAATATTTCATTATATACAAATATACTGAAATCATTAATCGTTTTTAAATAATTCTCATATTTGAAGTCTTCCCATAATTATAACTTATTATTATTCGATATATTAGCTTACCTATGAAGTTATGGTTTACCATTAAAGAAAAAAAGAATTAATCTTAGTTTTGGATTCAATTTCGTTTGGTTTTGAGTTCTACGGCTACTGTTTTGCTGCACAAGTGCTAATGAGAATTGGACCAACTTCTGAAAGCAGAATCTGTTTGGTTACGAACATGATTGTTAGTTGCAGGATTTCAACGGACGACTCGAACAGCTTCTTCCCATTGAACTATCGGTCGTCATCAATAAACTTGAAATAAGTTTAAGAAGATATTATCACTATGCTTTTATGCAACATGAGAGATCTTACCAGTATTATCCTTAAGCCGTAACAGCATTATGCTTTTACTGCTTCCTTTATGTAAATAATACAGTACGTACATAATACAGTTGAGTTTAATTTTCCAATGGTGAGGGGGTGTAAATAATTCCCCAGGCGTGTACAATCTAATGCTGACATCTGAAAAAAAGTTTTTTTGTAATTCATAATCGTGGTACCTGCTGCAAAATTGTGGTGAAAATCCGAAACGCATTTCAAGCAGTTTATTTGGGCTTATTAACCTCTTCGCGACCAACGTCTCGTATACGTGACGAAGCGATATCACTCTTATCAGTCCAGCGCCTCCTCCACTCCTTGATTTCCGGTTGATATCCATAACACAGCGTCGCTTATGCGTAATAGGAGATTTGAAATTATTTTAATTTATAAATGCTAGATTTAATTAGTAGATGACGTAAACAGGCAACTGTTTTCTCAACGGTCGTAAAGCATTTACGTGCTGGTCCTCAAGGGGTTAAGGATGTTTTTTGTTTTCTGGTGTAAATATTAACTCACAATTTTACCACACACTAGAAACTTTAATTCATTTTGACTATAAGTAAATGTATATATATATTAGAATATTCAGTAACATTTCTAGTTTACCTTAAAAGTGTTTAATATGAATTCCCCTTGTAAACGACTCAGAAATCTTTTTGTTGTAGAGTTACCATGGTCGTTGCTGATGCTGTCAAGCAGGAAAAAGGGAAGCTACACACATTCATATGACTAAACTGAAACTATATGCTTAAAACTAAAACTGAAATACAAAGTGCTTTTTGCTACAGAGTCGCACTATTTGTTAATGACTCTGCCAAATGGGAAAGAAAAGAAAACTATCTGCAAGCATGCGTACCACTATGAATGCAATTTTAAAACTTCCTCTTGATTTCTAGCATGTAAACTACGTACACCATCTAATCAGTACTTTAACGAGTTCACACTGTTATAATTTTTAACTGTTCATTCTAAAGCGTTTTCTTTCTTCGTAGTCTCAAAATGCTTTAATATGTTTATTTAGTTCATCTATAATTATTGGTATTCTTACGAGCTTACGAATTCAAGGACTGAATGAAGTTTTGGAAACAAAACACACCAAAAACTTTATTCCAATTTTAAATAAAGAGTATTATACACTCTTAGAAAAAACGACTCACAGCGATACAACTAGAAGATATAATGCAAATAGGACACTAATTGATATGCATTCAGGTTTCGTAGGAAAATTCATGATTTTAAAATTGACGGCCAATAAATGACCATGTGTCGCTGCAGTGTGTCTTACAGGTGCAATCGGCAGGATAATTAAAAGAAGAAATTTCAAGTCCAGGTTATAAATTCTTTGCGAATTTTATTCCATGTACTCCGGTAGACAGTAACTATGCCTCGCATACAGATGCGTGAAAGATATTCGCAGATGCCAGCATTTTAGAGAGTACCAGTAGTTGAACTCAAAGAAGCCGGTTGGTCTAATCGGTAAATCGGCAGACATTTGGGTAGGATTTATGCCACTATTAGATGATGTTGGCAGGAATAAATAAACCATGGCCAAACACAATATCAAGAAAGACCTAGAAAAACAAGAGGACCGAGCAATCATCAAAGTTGCACTTACAGACCCAGATATATTTCATAGCAATACCCCTTTGTTAGTCATTCGTAGCATCCTTTCAGCACAGAGGTACATCGAAGTTCTATGCCCCAGGTGTTGCACTTCATACCACGCCATCATTGGCTTACATTTCAGCAAGATATTGTCCGGCCCCATACTGTACGTGTATCTACTGCTTGTCTTCGTGCTTCCCGACAGCTACCTTCGCCAGCAAAGTCGCCGGATATGAAGATCTAACTTGTCAGTTTGACAGAATTTGGCATAATATCCCTCAGGAGATCATCCGTCACGTTTATCAATTAATTTTTATCCGAATAATTGTTTGCATACGGGCCAAAGGGGACAAAAGTGTTATTGAGTTTTTCACTTTGTGAAGTTGTATCACATGAATAAATAATTCAATTTTTCTAAAATTTTAATCATCTGATTTTCTGCACATGTGCATTCCATCTACTGATTTTCGTCCCATTCGGATAACTCCTTCCTCATGTCTTTTTTGTTTGTTGTTGCTTTTTGTCTAATAATGTAAATCAGAATTACTAATAAGAGCCTTGTTAAAAACAGAAACATTGTATAGAATAACACAACAGGTGTGGTACACTTCAACTAGAGCTCCATCACATCTCAACGAGATACCTCAATAACACAGATCTACACTGAAAGACACCTTGAATGCGAGAGAATTGAACTGAAGAATATAGAACAACTTTAAAGGGCAAATAAAAATTTTTTAGGTATAGACCTCCAGGTTGGGAAAAACCACCACCAACTTGGAGATAAAATAATTCGGCAAAATTATCGATAACTCAATATGCCACTACTTATTTGAGTAGCCACTTTTGCCAGATACCATAAAATTCAACCTTAGATACCGAATTAGTAATCTTGGTGATACATTTCATGACAAAATAAAACACCATACACATCGACAACAAGCCGATATTTGCGAAACTTTTCCGTTTGCCTATTTATTAGTTATCACCGTAAAACTAATTAAACATTAAGTCTACGGAGATCCATAACCGAAGTACTTAATTGATCCAAGTTCCTAACACAATTAACTTTTTCTGGTTATTTCGCCTCTAAATTTAAATTTCTTAAAGGGCAAATCGGTCATATATGTTAACCTTTTTAACATAAATGACAATACTTTACTTTTATAAATAAAATAAAACATTTCCTGTCAAGCAATGATATTTGGTGGCCCAAATATAAAACATCTTATAAAGGTAGTTAAAATTGAGGAATTTTTTATTACAGATGATAAAAGTATTCAATCTAGTTGGTCTTTTCTACCCTTGTTGCCTGCCTAGTTTAAAACAAAATGCTTATATAGTTCAGATTTCAGTATGAATATTAAGAAAAATACCTATATTTTGTCACTCAAATCTGATAACACATGAAAAAATCTTTTTCAAGAAAGGGAAATTTTATAAATTTTGTTATCCACAGAAAACCTATTTCAACGAATAAACTTTAAAAGTATTCAAGTTTTATTAAATTATAAATTCTCTTTTTAACTTAAAATGGGATATGTTTCCCCATAACTGTATTAGGAAATTATACTGTGGAGTTCACTTACGGAATTTGAAATATTTTAATAAAAGGAGGAAAGACCCTCAATGACAAGAATTTTAGAATGAAATATTTGCTTTTATAATGGAATAAATATTACGTAGTAAAAAATGAATTCCCTTCGACATCATTTTACTCTTCCTTTGTATATTAAGGTAGATGCCCTCAAGCATGCTTCTAAGCAATAGAATGTGAGTGGAATTGAATTTGATCAGCGATTTGCGTCGACGTTTTGTCATGAGAAAAAGAAGATATATAGAGTGATACAGATTGAATACTTTCGTTTAAATATTTTCATCATATTGTAAGAGAAAGGCAATATATTATTGTTTCTTACCATATTTAACATCACATTCATTTAATAAAAATATTATACCTGAATAGACAGCAAAGAAGACTGTACATTAAATACTTAAGATTATATACATATATATTTATAAAAAAAAGTAAAACGATTAGTGTATGTATGAATTTAAAAATTGTGTTAATAAAATGAAGTGAAAATTAATAGTAAATATTATATCACTAATAAAAAACTATATCACAAAACTAATATTAGTAAATCAATATAAATAGAAAATTGATGTTTAGAGACCATATTCTATAATATTTCAAGGAATATCATTTTAGGTCTGGTCTCACCAAAGTCGTTTACCGGCTAACCGTGATTAACCCATGTCGTCAAACAATGGCAGGACTCAATTCTCCATTTAAATAGAGGTTAATCATAGCTGTTAAACGACTTTGGTAAGACTGGCTCTAAAGTTTTTAAACGATATCTACGAGGTTTGGAACTTTAATAGTGGCAACTATTTATTTACATGGAATACAAAAGTGATTCATATCCCCATTTTTTATAGTCCTTCAATATAGTAGCCATCATTGTGTATACCCCTTTCCAACGATGTGGAAGTCGCAGAACACCTGTAGCAGAGCCTGTTCTGTTCATAGTTCGAATGGACCGGTCTATTGCCGCCGGAATCTCTGGTACAGTTCTGAAGCGAATGCCACAAAGTAGTTTCTTCATCATAGGAATTAAGACAGTCACAAGGGCTTATATCTGGGGAGTATGGTGGATGTTAAAGCACTTCCCAGCCCCATCGATTGAACAAATCAGTCACAGTTAGCTCTATATATGGCCTAGCATTGTCATGCAGAATGATAGTGGCGTTCTGCAGAAAGTTCAGATTTTTTCTCATGCTCAGGCGTTCCTTCAGAATGTTCATCACAGTCTTATGTGCAAATCCTGTCTTTCTGGCCAGACATAGTTTGGTATCGATCCCTGTACATCTTGGTACGAGCACATCTTCTTGGTTTTCATGGTAGTGCTGCTGCTCATAAGCCTTTAATCCCAAAGTCCAATCGCGCTGCTTGGTTACTGTAGTGCAAAGACATCAAAATTGGGCGGTAGATCAGTGGAAACGGGTTCTGTAGAGCGACGAATCAAGGTTCACCCTTTACCGTTCGGATATCAGAGTCTGGGTCTGGTGTCTGCCTGGAGAACGTCTCCTGTCAGAATGCATTGTGCCAACAGTCAAGATCGGTGGAAGTGGAATTATGGTCTGGGGGTGTTTCTCCTGGTATAGACTGGGACCCTTGGGCCCTATTCATGGTAAGCTCAACGCCGATGCCTACTGCCCTATTTTGGATGAAAATATGCTTCCTACGTTGTGGCAGTTTTACGGGTTGGACCCCTGTTTTTTCAGGACGACATTGCCAGTTGTCATGTTTGGAGGTTAACCAAAACTTGGCATGGTGCCAATGGGGTTCATCGAATGTATTGTCCTGCCTAGAACTGAACCCTATCGAGAACTTCTGGGACGAGTTGGATAGCCGAATTAAGGGGTGCACTACCCGTCCAAAATCGGTGAAGGAACTTGTCTACTCCAAGCCGAGTGGAAGACAATACCACTAGCTGTAATACAAAGACTTGTGGAAAGTATGACCCGGAGGTTTTACGCTGTAATTGCCTCTCGTGGAGGCTCTACCATCTATTGATTTTGAATAAAGTTAGATTTTCTTTTCTATTACAGGTGTCCAAATACTTATTAGTAGACAGTGTATCATTACATTAAAAACTTTAAATATGCATAATTACAGTAAATTTATTTTAATTATTGCATTTACTTAGTAAAATGGGTATGTTTGCTGCAATGGAATGTTCATATATTCAATTAAATTTATTCCGTAAACATTATTTGTAATTTATATTAGTACTACACTTTTACATTGATTGGTTTGGTTTGGTTTGGAGCGCTACGGTCTACTGTTTTGCACACGATGGCTAATGAGACCGGGACCTACAGTTTAAAGCCGATTCCTAACGGCTACAAACATCCATGCCTGCAACGGGATTCGAACCCGTGAACTCCGGTTACGAAGAGCAGCGCTCTACCATTCGGCCATCGTTCGGCCACTTTTACATTGAATACAAACATAAAATATATTCATTTAAACGCATTTTTTGTCACAAATACTGCAATAAGAATTATATTTTTATTTAATATATTAATACATTACATAGTTTGGTAAACATATCTGTGAATAATTAAATGAAAGGAAACATTTTCACTCAGGAAAAAAATAAATCAATGTGTCTTATGGTATAATTCTAGCTACCCCATTTTTAGTAACTCATCGTCAATAAAATTTCAATTTCTATAAGAAGTAAATATCCATTTTATAGAGTTTATAGAAGAAAAGACAGGCTATGAAATATGTAGTGCATGCATTTTATATTTACTTTCTCAAAACTTTCAGTGTCTCTTGATTTTAAACGCATCTTTAGCACCTACCAGCTATTATAATTTATAAACCCGTTTCTCAGTGTTTAAAACTTAGTTCCATCTTCAAACAAAATATAAATTCTGTGATAAAATTATTCATGACATTTTACTGTGAATAAAATAAAATATATTTTTCACAAAGCTTTACAAAAGATTCAGTGTTATATATATATATATATATATATATATATATATATATATATATATATATATATATATATATATATATATATATATATATATATATATATATATATATATATATATATATATATATATTTCTATCAGAAGAAATTTAAGCAAAAATATTGGAATCATATATTATAGTGACCATAAAATTAGATATTTGACTTCGTAACTAAAAGAGGAAAAATGACTCTTTATTAATCTTCAATAAAATAAAAATGTTATATCTCTGACATAGTTCAACCGCGAATTTGGATTGAAGAATAATATGAATTTCCCTATCACACCTTCATAATTTTTCTGTAAATTAGGATGAACGAGGATGTCTATAAATCATTTACTTGAGTAAGTAATCTTTTCGTTGATATCTAATATATATATCGTATTTGCTTTATGAATTGCAATTGACTATCATGTGTTTGGATATGTCATTTTAAAAAAATATAAGAAGACTTTTTAGAATACCTGATTTTTATGATTTATTGGGATTAATTTATTTATGCTTCAATATACAAAATTTTATCACTTAAAATAATAGTTAACTAAAACTTTTTTAATGTGCAGGAAACCATTTAAGAATGTATTAAATGGTTAAAGTTGGGGTAATACAACTTTTAGAAGGAAGGAAACCTAGGTATTGCACCTCTAAGAAAATGAAAAAATACTTGTTTCAATAGAAGAAAAAAATGAAATAGCCAGAATATAAACAAACTAAATGTTCAAAGAACTCATTAACTTGTAAAGATATAACTGAAAGCATTAAAATGTGTTTTATCTGTTACCTAATTTGTTGTTACTCATTAAAGTGTATGTTATTTTTTACAGAAATAATATTCCTACAGTAAGGAATCGGCTTTGCAATACGAGCTTTCATGTACGATGTCCAGATCAAAAGCATCATTTCATGAAAACTAAAGTGTTGTTGTAAAAAGCAAGCATAAATACAACATATATGCATATCATTACATCGCAAGTTTCTTTATTAACTAAATGCACTCCACAGATCCGATATATTCATATATAGTGTTTAGACAAATTATTTTTAAAATGCTAGAACACACTATTTGGAGACCAATTGTTATTGTAAGCAAAGAAATATTTATTTGAATGTTATGTCACATGTATAGCATATAAATTAAACCATAATTTTAAAACTAGACAGAAAGAAAGATTATGGTAGTTAGATTAGCAAGTTACTAAAACTACTTTTTTTATTGGCTGATAACTTCACTAATAAGCATCAATAAGAGATGAAAAGTGAAATATAAAACATGTTTTTGGAAACACATGGATGAAACCCTACAACACAAATTCAATTAAAACTTAAATATAACTTAAGAGGCAAGTTTTTATAATGCACTAGGGCTTCTTTTGACACATTTAGAAAAGATGTCTTAGACAGTTTTAATCTGGGATTAGTGCGTAGGACTGCATCATCGGTGCAACAAACACATTTAGGTCTTAATAGGTTTCCGAATCGGAAACTTTTTGAGAATGCTGGGTGAGTTGGTGGGTCTAATGGCACTTGGTTATACCAAGCCCGAATGAGCTCTACTGTTTCGAATTAAAGAAGAAATGTGCGCCTTTCGTTGTTAACGAGCACCTTTAAGGTGAAAGTACGATTTAGATCGAGCACACAAACTTTTAAGGGCAGTCGAACTAATCCATTTACAAGTCAGAATTTAGATCCAAACCAGAGACCGATTCATCCCTGATTCAGTTTACCCAGAGGTATAATTTGTTATGGGAACTTGGAGGATTTTGAAGTCACGACATATTTAAAATGTCTCAACTGCCATTAAAAACACGCGGGTCTTTGGCCAAGACGAGGACAGAACTCGCCACCTTTCGGTTACGAGACTGACGCACTACTTGAGGATGCTTGTGGAGCTAAGTATTATAAATTTTCGATAGTTTTTTTTTTATTAAAACAAGAAGTATAATTTTATGCCAAATCTAGAAGAAAAGGATATATACTTAATATTCAAATTTGCTCCAACCATATATTTAAAAACTTTGTAAACATATATTAAAACTTCAATAGTGGAATAATGATAGTTATTAACTCCATGAATATATCTAAAAAAAGCAATATCTTTTAAGTTTTCATTAATATCTATATTTATATAACTTATTACTAAGATAATAAGTTATGACTAAGTGAAAAGAACTTTTAAATCAAATCATATAAGTTTATATATATGTACTTTGAATTCTTTTGATGGAATATCTAAGCTATATAATTCTCAGATTCCTTCGTAAATAAATTTCTCTAACTTGTCTTTAAGTATTAAAGATAAAGAGAGCATGAAATATAGATCCAAAACTTTAATTGTGTTTGGCATCAAAACTTCAGGAACACTGCAACAATAAATTTTTATTTCAGATATGAAATATTCACTTCATCTATAAATATAGCCATAAAAATGCAAAAGTGTTACTTAAAAGCTACAGTGAAATTTCTGGGTAAAAATAAAGAAATGTTGATTGAAAGTTATATAAGCTAAGCTTTTCAGTTTTCATGAGTTCTATTGCTTTTGAAAACTGCATTGCTTTAATAGTTTCTTCAAGTTGTCTGAACAGTGTTTCCTTTAATGTGTTTGACATTAAATTTTATTTTTATAGTCGTTACAAACATAAAATTCTTTAGAAGTATATTACCCATTACAGATAGTCTCTAAATCTATGTGCATTTATAAATTTATTTTCACTGTAGGTAAACAGTTTATCAGAATCATTAAATTTATGTTTGAATCTCATATTTTATGTACTTATACATAACCACGATAGAAAAACAAGAATCCGTTTTGCTATCAATGTAAAAACATGCAATAAAAACAGTCTTTAAGCTGCAGTTACTGTTATCTGTTTATAGCCCTAACGAAAATTTCATGGCATAGATATAGGGAAACACTTGTACCGAATTTCAGTAAAAAGCGTTGGTTAAAGTAAGTGCGAATACATACTCGTTATTTCGCAGTATGGGAGCCAATATCATGGCTAAAGGCAGTAAAATAAGCATTTTAAAACAGATTTTCTCCTGTACCTACCTCAACGTTTGTAATGCATACGAAAACAGCTTTAGCATCTTGAAATGTTTCTTGGAAATGAAAGAATTATATTTCTGGAAATTCTTTTCTTGCTATGTTAGACTCACTAAGAAAATATAACCTTAGAACTATTTTTGTATAAAGCTGAAAAGAGTTTTTTAATAAATTAATTTCTCGATAAAAAAATGTATTAAAGAGTAAATGCTCATAAATAAAAAAAACTTACATTTATACTTGAATACTGTGTGATTTCATGTCATATTTAAAGCTTTAGAACAAAAAAGATATACTAAAGTAATTTTTACAACTTCTTCAGACATGAAAATCTGGCATATTATTTCATAAACTTTTCCTCATATTTAGACATCATACATAACAAAAAGTATTTTCATGAAATTGGTGATTCAGGTAGTTAGAAATTTAAGGTCTTTATGTGAACGAAGTCAATTTTCGAAAAACTTATTGAAATACTTAGATTCAACCACTTAAAGTGACTTCAACCATTCATTCATTCAACCCCATTCACATCATTCATTGAAACTTCAACCATTGACTTTTTTATAATAACTGTTATAATTAATATTAATATTTTACAAAAATGTAAATGGAGGCTTTGGTATTTGAATATATATATTTATTATATAAAATGACAATTTTAAAAACAATTACTATTACTGTACACAAAAAGCATAACACATATAAAATTATTATCTTTACTAAAGATTATTTAAGTCTTTTAACTGATCATAAAATTATCGCTATTACGATATATGAGATTCAGTAATCTAGACATTTTAATAATGTTCTACACCCAACAAATAACAATACTATGAAAGTAAATTTTAATGCAATTATCTATCTCTCTATTTATCTCCCACCTTCTCTCGATCTCTTTTTTCTCTTTATACATACATACATGCATATATATATATATATATATATATATATATATATATATATATATATATATGTATATATATATGTATATATATATATATATATATATATATATATATATATATATATATATATAAATATATATATATATATAAATATATATATATATATATATATATTATATATATATATATGTATATATATATATGTATGTATATATATATAAATATATATATATATATATATATATATATATATATATATATATATATATATATATATATATTATATATATATATATATATATATATATAATATATATATATATATAAATATATATATATATATACATATATATATATATAAATATATATATATATATATATATATATATATATATATATATATATATATATATATATATCTATATATATATATATATATATATATATATATATATATATATATATATATATATATAATATATATATATATATATATATATATATATATATATATATATATATATATATATATATATATATATATGTATATATATATATATATATATATATATATATATATATATGTATATATATATGTATGTATATATGTATGTATATATGTATATATATATATATATATATATATATATATATATATATATATATATATATATTATATATATATATATATATATATATATATATATATATATATATATATATATATATATATATATATATATATATATATATATATATATATATATATATATATATATATATATATATATATATATATATATATATATATATATATATATATATATATATATATATATATGTATATATGTATATATATATATATATATATATGTATATATATATATGTATATATGTATATGTATATATATATATATATATATATATATATATATATATATATATATATATATATATATATATATATATATATATATATATATATTATATATATATATATATATATATATATGTCCATTTGCAAAAGATGAATTCTAATCACAATATAATTAAAACCGCAGAACTAAGATTTATGACTTTCACATCTTGAGAAAATTATATTTTTTCACCTCATTTTTTAAAAAATCTCATAACTTTCAAGTATGAAAAAAATCTGTTAGTATTTTAAAACCATTTTAGAATTTAATAATTAAATAATTACAGCTCAACAGAATTCTATATCAAACGCCAATAAATTTAAATTATAAATTCATTATCTTATATAAGGGAACATACTTCAAATCATATATGTTAATCATTATAGTAATGTACGTTAGTACTGGTTAGTACTGGTAAAGTTATTACTGGATAAACTGGTTTTTTTAAATTTTTAAATTAAAAAAATATTTCTGTAGTTTTCAATTTTGCATGTTATGTTAGCGGTTTTATTTGTTTTATAATTATTCAAACATTTATTAGTATTACATTACTGGTGGATTAAACATTCTTAGGAAAGCTTTTTAAATTTACAGGAAAATTTTTGAAAATTATATATAGGTATTGATTTTTAATCATCTAATTTAAATTAATTATAATTATTCTCAAATCTATTTTAAGATATATCAGAAAGATTCATAAAATATTGGTATAATCTATAAAAAAATATATTTATGAAAATCATTTAATCTTATTAATTATAATTCAATATATATGTTTACAAGTTCTATAATACATAGTACATACTAAAGATATCGCAAGTTCTAGTACCTCTTTTAATGAGATACATCAGCTCTCTAAAGTTAAGACTTGCTGCTGCATTTTAGATATTTAGACTTCTAAATTCCTAAAGTCACATTTCACAAACTTAATGCATATTTTTTTTAAAAATAAGTGAGCTAATACTAGGTTTTATATCCGTTATAACAATACATTTTAAGCAAAGTTTATTTGACTTAAACTTGTGTTTCATCATTTATAAAAAGTCACTTTTATCCTAGAAAAAACTGGTTTTATATTAAGTATATTAAAACAACATTTTTGTGAGATAAATTTAAGAAGATAATTTATATTAAAAAGTGTGTCGCTTAAACTTATGCACATAACTTTAAAAAGATAAATCTTAAAATTTCATTATATATAAATATGCTTTCTTTCAAACCATCATTTTAATTTTTACCGTATAGTTATTTTTTATCCTAACACAAAACTACAGTATCGCCATGCTTTTAAATAACATGTTTCTTTTATTTATCAATAATCTTATTTATCAAAAGCACCTTGTTTTACAGTTCCTATAATGGAAAAAGATACTTAAAGTCATTAATTTCTCGGTTTTCTATCTAGTATTTTTAAAGTGGCATAACAAAATTAAAATTTATAACAAGTATTTTATCTTCTTGAATATCATAAATTACAGTGGGACGTAAAACAATATAAATGGAATGAAATATTGTTTATGCAAAGCATGTTTTATCATTTGTTGGGGCATTGAAGTCTCTAAAGGCCTCGGTAGTTTCATTAATTCCTATATCATATAAATGTAACTATGATTTTTACTTAGACACTTATATCTTGCAATCAAATTCATATCTAACGATTTATTTTTCTCTTGACACCACAATATTTTGTTGCTTCTGTTATATTACCCATTTCATTTTTACGATTTATTATTTAATTTATGATCTTTTTTAATTTTGAACGAAACATCATCTTTATTAAGTTATTCTAGAAAAGTTTGGACATATAATTTATATCATAAATATATAATTGATGTTATAAATTTATAGTAT
Organism: Pardosa pseudoannulata; assembly: GCA_032207245.1. Classification (NCBI taxonomy): domain Eukaryota; kingdom Metazoa; phylum Arthropoda; class Arachnida; order Araneae; family Lycosidae; genus Pardosa; species Pardosa pseudoannulata. The sequence continues at coordinate 49,231,628 of CM063503.1, read as the reverse complement.
ACTTTAATTATATTCTATAATAATTATATTATATTAAGTTTTTTTACAGTTTTCAGATATATATTATTCTTATTCAACAAAAAAGCAATTTTATCGTAGAAATATTTATTATATATTAAGTGTATTAAAAACATTTTGCGAGATTAATTTATATTTATCAAGTTATATATCTGGAAAATGCATTTCACAAGATATGAGAGCCTTATACCTTAAAACTAAAGAAATTAATTTTAGTCAAGTATCAATTTTACATGCTAAGGGAATTTCTATATAAAAGCTAGAGCGAGTCTAACAAAAAAGTCTGTCTTAAAAAACTCCCAGAAAATTTTCTTAAGGTTTTTTGCATCCTAGATGTAAATTTTCTTCAGAAGTAAGGAAATCAAACTATCGAAGAAAGTGTTGAAATCCATTGATAAAAGTATGCAAACCAAATTTTATATGACTAGTGTAGTTTCGAAGTGTGATTTCTCGATATACAAGTTCTAGGAAAATAGAATTCTATAGGTTTTGTTTGAATGCATAGTAATAAACTATTACTAAAAAAATCCTTTTGAAAAAAGGTTTTTGAGATCAAAGTAATAAGGATTGTATGTTTAAACAAAAATCTTGTGTTACTGAAAAATAGTTAAGGCTACAGCAAGGAAAAATCTTTTAGAAAATTTTCCACTTATTTGTCAATAAATTATGAGACATAACTAAGAATAAAAACCAACGATGTTATCTAATAACCACTTCCTTATCATAATTTAATTATTACCACCAGCCACAAACGAGTTATTTCTTATAACTACCTTAAAATTATTTATAACAAACGTTTCCGGAATTTAAAACAATCTAGGAGCATTTTTGACTATCATATACTACCAAAAATTACCAACGATTTACCTTGTACAGTATAAAATAAATAGTTAAGGCTACAGCAAGGCAAAATCTTTCAGAATATTTGCCACTTATTTGTCAATAAATTATGAGACATGACTAAGAATAAAAACCAACGATGTTATCTAATAACCATTTCCTTATCATAATTTAATTATTACCACCAGCCACAAACGAGTTATTTCTTATTACAACCTTAAAATTATTTATAACAAACGTTTTCGGAATTTAAAACAATCTAGGAGCATTTTTGACTATCATATACTACCAAAAATTACCAACGATTTACCTTGTTCAGTATAAAATAAATAGTTAAGGCTACAGCAAGGCAAAATCTTTCAGAAAATTTGCCACTTATTTGTCAATAAATTATGAGAATCACTAAGAATAAAAACCAACGATGTTATCTAATAACCACTTCCTTATCATAATTTAATTATTACCACCAGAAACAAACGAGTTATTTCTTATAACTACCTTAAAATTATTTATAACAAACGTTTTCAGAATTTAAAACAATCTAGGAGCATTTTTGACTATCATATACTACCAAAAATTACTAACGATGTACCTTGTACAGTATGAAGTAAAAATTACTTAAATATATTTCGAACTAAAAAAATATATTCTTTTATTAAATGCATTACACACGTAGAAGTAATACAGCAAAATCAGATGAAAACTAAATAGCTATATTTTACTTCATTTATAATATTTAGCAGATAATTATCCCATGTGAATTAAATTGCATTAATGAAAGAGGAAAATTCTTAAGACAAATTTTAATCATAAAAAATATACGAATGATGAGAAATGAAAGGAAAAATCAAAATACTTCATGACAAGTAGTTTATTCAGCTCCAGTATCGACTATAGGGAAAAGCATAATAAAACCTATTTTTTATTTAAAGGATCATTTTTACCTTTACACAACATTGTCAAAGGCTTATTTGTTTAATATTGTACAACACTTTTCACAATGCTATAAGGTAAAGGGTGTCATTGAAATGAATGTATGAATATTGCGGTGAGGTTATACGATACAAGATTTCAGTTCTAGCCAGCATATAGCCAGTCATATGACGGGATCAGTAAAATTTTTAATTTCCTAGAATTATAAAGTATTTATAAGGCAGGTAAAAAATGGTTTGTTTTTTGGTTGAGAGTTATATTGCAACAAAATATAAACAATGATTATTTTAAAATCATCGCATATGTACCTAGTCTATTATTTAAGCCAAATATAAAAAAAATAAATCCAACCACGTCATATCTACTTTAAGCAATAAAATATATGGGAATAATGCAGGCGATTTTTAAATAATTTAACATCAGAAATGAGAGGAATGACGTCATAATGCTAGAAACAAAATGTTATTTTTACCTATTTATTATGTGATAAATTTAATCGCCTGCTCTTAACCGTTGAAAATATGACTCGAAATAATGACATTAAACGCTCGAAAAGGGAGAGAAGAGGTGGATTTCGAACGTTTTAAAGACGACAGTAATTTTCGCTGTGATATGAAGCATATTTATTATACCAATTTATTTTAGAATCGAATCGATAGTTTAGGAGAATGTAAACTTGACTCTCTTTGAATTTTGCTAACCCTAACTCATCAAGAATCCAATATGGATGCCTGTAACAATTTCAGGTCCACCCACTTCATAAATTCGAGTAGAGATAACTTATTCTATTGTTATATAGAGGATATTACGTAAATGGTAAAACAAACTTAATATGTAATTAAAAAGTATCTGAAAGTAAGTGACAAATTTTGAGCAAGCTTATATGCTATCTTGGATGTTGCATATCAGTTTAGTAGTGTTTTCTATCCATAATAAAGGCAAGTCTTTTCGTGTTTACTGAAAACTTTGTAATTATTTTTAGATTCAATTTATAGAATATTCCCAACTATTCAAGTGTATGTACGTTTTAGGTCATTTTCGAAAAATATATCGGCTCTGTAGGCATGCAATCGCTTTCATTGATGGAACATTCCTTATCATCCATTTGTATTAATAATTGTACTCTACATTTTATTTAAAATAGTTAAAATGTACAAAATAATTATTTTTTAAAGTCTTTTTAAATCCTTTTTTCAATTCATTAACTTTGAAAGCAAATTTATTTATTTTATATTAAGTATACTCTTAAATGTCATAATTATGAAATGAAATCCAGCAAAAAATAATTTTCAATGAAATACTTCTGTACGAAATTAGTTTTAAAACTGTTTTTTTTTATAATATAAGGATATAAAAAACTGAAAAATTAATTTTTAAATTAATTCGCTATCTCAATATAACTTTTGCATCGTTAATATATCCTTTATTATTTCAAAAACACGGATATAAAATTAAATAGTTAAAATGTACAAAAAACCGTTAGTATTAAAAATACCTTTCAAGCTTTTTTTCAATTTATTAACTTAACCCGTATTGGACCGCTGTCCTATAAATAGGACAGCAAATAAAATTCCATTTAATAATAAAGTTATAAATATTTTCTGAGTGGATTTTATTTTAACACCTTTAAAATAGTCACACCTTAGCATAGTAACAAAAAAAAAACTGAGAAATCAAATTATATTGTAATCTAAAACTTATTTTCATCAAACCCTTAAAAATTGTCATTTTTTAATCTTTAATTTTATATTTATTATTATTTTTTTCAAGCATTGTGGAGGTTACTTTTAATTTAAAAACAGAACTAAAAATGTAACTGAAACTTTTTGTTCAAAAATATATTTTACACATGTATTTTGTAAGTATATAAAAGATGTCCTATAAGGTGTAAGTCTAAAAAAGATTAGTACGCAAAATATATATTGGGAAAATGCTCCCGACAATAGCACTACATTTTAACTCTAAGTTCAAAAAACGATTTTATGACAATAAGCATTTTATTCCTTTTAAAGATATTCCTTCAATTGATCCACAAGATCGTTATTATAATATTCAACCTTTTTATGACAAAATCAACATAACCTTGAAGCTATTTGGTATATTATCTGAAAATCTCACCATCGATAAAAGAATGGCCAGACACAGTTGCAAGATATTCATGAAAATTAAACCTTTAAAATTTAGATATAAATTATGGATGTTTGCATCCTACGACGGATATTCTTTTTCTATTATTCCTTACCAAAAATGCCAGTTCAAGAACTGCAAGAGAAAACCATCAACAGTGTGCTTAAAATGTAATGTTGGACTTTGTATTGATTGTTTCTCCAATTTTTACCTATGAATCAGCCTAATGCAAAATAAGTGATATTTGTTAAATATTAGTAGTTTATTGGACCGTTGCCCTATTTATAGGACAGCTAACTACTTAAAAAAATATAAATATATTTTTTCTAAATTTTAGTTTTATATGCTTAATTACATCGTATTAATGATATGGACAAAGTTTTAATAACTTACAGAAATATTTAGTTAGTGTGGTACAATTTGGGTTAAAAAAACATTTGAAAAAACAGTTACTTTATATATTGCTAATCTATACAATGAAATACTTCTCTAAGAAAATAATTTCAAAACATTTTTTTTATAATATTCGGATATAGAAAACTAAAGAGTACATTTTTAAATTAATTCGCTATCTCAATATAACTTTAACATTAGCTAATAAGTTCTTTATTATTTCAAAAACGCAGATAAAAAATAAAATATTTAAAATGTGCAAAATTGTTATTTTAAGTATTTTTTTTTGCATGCTTCCAATTCATGAACTTGGAAAAAGAACATTTGAAAAAAAAATCACTTTATAATATTTAATACAAAGTATACTCTTAAATGTCATAATTATGAAAGGAAATTCAGTAAAAAATTCTATACAATGAAATGCTTCTCTACGAAAATAGTTTTAAAAACATTTTTTTATATAATATTCGGGTATAGAAAACGGAAAAATAATTTTTTAAACTATCTCAATATAACTTTTACATCTTTGATTCTTTTTTATTTCAGAAACGCAGATATAAGAATTTGGAGTTTAGCAATCTATTACATTATTCTTAACTGATTTTATTCACTTTTTCATTATGTTGGCTATCTATCAGTAATTTTTCTGAGATTCATTAATTTAGTACAGACTTTATCAGTAGCGAAAATACTTTTCTCGTCTCTGATAAAGTATTCTCAGATTGGAAGCTAGATAAGACATCATTAGCTTCAAATGAGTTCGTAATGCAATTTAAACAAGCAGTGAGTCAACAGATTTTTCATTTCGAATATTAGTAAGACGCACATTTAAAAATGTATATCAGAATGTTTGTGTAAAAAAGTTCTTAGGAGTTCAACTAAATTAATATTAAAAAGAAACTTTTTAAATTAAGTACATTTGCTTCACATATAGAAAATTACTTTCATGCAATATGGAAATCCTATATTTTTACATTACATTGCTGAAAAGGAATAGCGTTCATTTAAAGGTTCGGATTTGAGAAACGTTTTTATGGCTGTCATCTACTTTTGGCTTGATTAGTGTCAAATTTGTAATGTGACCCCCAAAAATAAAGCTTAAGTCTTGAGCTGTTTAGGCAGATACATAAAGTATATTGTAGATAGATTGTAAAATATATGTTTTCTAACATCAAAAAAGGATTTTCTTCCAACTTCAAGACAAGAAGTATAATGTACTTCTTGTACATTGTAATGAGATTTACAACTATATGGTATAACATTAGTAAACACAAACTTATGTTTTACTAAAACTAATTGTTTTTGAGATATGCGAAGTACATACATTAGTACATGCAGAAATAAATAATAAACTAGCAATAACCAGTTCAGAAATGGTCAAATTGTATAGTTAAATTTAAGAATTACAGTATTTTTCTAAAGTAGAAGTATAATGTACGTCTTGTACAACGGATGGATTTCTGAAATTGTACAGATTGGGTTATACCCATGTAATCCAAAATAAAATGTTCAACATATTCTTGGATGGATACTGTTTTATAAACGTATTGCCATATTACTGTTATACAAATCGCCGTTTATTTTTTTAATAAAAGTGTCAATTTTTTTAATTCTCTTATGATCTGGTTAAACGTTTAAGACAAATCCAAAGACTAAATATATCAATGACTGAAACATGCATAGATAAGACACAGTGTGCACTAACTTATATTTAAGTTGTGCAATTAATAAGGTTAAACGTGCTTTATAATTTTCTATATCTCCTTATGAAAGACATTTTATCGTAATATCTAGACTTAACTATAATACGTTACTAAAAATACAAATAAATTGAATCAATAAAAGAATATATTTCTCAAAATTAGAGTTTAGCCACTAATATAGAAGTAAGAAAAATATATTGTATAATTTTGTAATTTATATTATAGAAAATAATAAAGCTTTCTCCGATTCGAATCATGTTGATGGCATGGTTGTTAGCATGCTTTTGGATTCGGCTTTAAGAAGTAGGTCCCGGTCTGATTAGCCCTCGTGTATCAAAACAGTAGATCATGGCTCTCCTATATAAACCAATCAGAAATATAAAATCTCTCTTAGATGTTTTAACAGTCCTCAGTAAAACTTTTCAGCGTTTTACAGCTAATCGTTTCTGATTTATACACCACAGCGTTTATAGACGTTACATTGACATTTTTCTTTATCCAGAGTTCAGATTGCAATAAATATTTGAGATTTACAAGTAGATGTTATAACATTAGTAAACACAAACAAATGATTTTCTAAAACTAATTGTTTTTGAGTTATACGAAGTACATACAGATGTGAATAATAAACTAGCAATAACCAGTTCAGTAATGCTCAAATTGGATAATTAAAGTTTCAGAATTAAAATATACTTATACATACTTACAAACATAACACTTAAGCTTGTCAAAGTCAAAATAAATATTTCCTTTGAAATTTAAGGTCTGAAACTTATCAGGCTCACAACTAAATGTTATAACATTAGCAAATACAAAATAACGACCTACCATGACTAATTGTATTTGAGTTATGTGAAGTGCATACATTAGTACATAAAAAACATGAATAATAAACTAGCAACAACCAGTTCAGGAATGGACAAAGTGAATAGCTAAAATTTCAGAATTAAAATGTTCTTCTACCTTCTTACAAACCTAACACTTAAGCTGGTCAAAATTGATCGTCATTGTCAAAATAAATATTTCCTTTAATATTTAAGCCCTAAAACTTATCAGGTTCACAGCTAGATGTTATACCATTAGTAAATACAAAATAACGACCTACTAAGACTAATTGTTTTTGAGTTATGTGAAGTACATACATCAGTATATAAAGACGTGAATAATAAACTAGCAACAATCAGTTCAGTAATGGTCAAATTGGATAGCTAAAATTTCAGAATTAAGGTATTCATCTACATACTTACAAACCTAACACTTACTCTGGTCAAACTTCAGCCATCCATGGTCAAAATAAATATTTCCATTAAAATGTAACCCTATAACTAATCAGGTTCACATCTAGATGTATAACATTCGTAAATACAAAATAACGACCTACTAAGAATAATTATTTTTGAGTTATGCAAAAGACATACGTTAGCATATACAAACGTGAATAATAAGCTAGCCACAGCCAGTTTACGAATAGTCAAATTGGATAGCTAAAGTTTCAAAATTAAAGTAGTTTTCTACATTCTCAAAA
>CM063503.1:49189089-49219089 GCA_032207245.1 Pardosa pseudoannulata | reverse complement strand
TTAAAAATAATGACAACATTAAATATTTTTAAAGCTTGGAATAGATTAGCATGTAAAATATTTGCATTTTATGGCATATTAACTGTTTTATAAGGACTGAAGAGAAAATATATTATGACATAAATATATATATAATCCTTTTGGTAAATTAAATAAACAAATAAATACCAATATATTAAAGCATGTTTACAGCGAATGTTGCACCTCAAATTTAAATGTAATAAAATAGTTGCAAGAATTACAATGATCACGATATGAAATGACTCAAATAATTATATTATTGTGCAGAGTTAAGGGGTTTACATATGAGTTATTGATATAAGGTTGTTAAATATGATAAAATTAACATTTAGCGAAAATTCCTATTTTTATCACCAATAAAGATTCATATGTCAATTGAGTCATAAGTCATCAACTACTAACATTTTCTTTACTTTTATACCTACTCTTTGTATAATTCAATATTGACGAAATGTGGTAGTCGGCAAAGGCAACGGCCTTGTGGTTGGTTTGGTTTGGACTGCTACGGTCTACTGTTTGCAACACGAGGGCTAATGAGACCGGGACCTACAGCTCGGAGTTCGGAATCGGCTTAAGCCGATTCCGAACGGCTACGAACATCCATACCACTGAGGGATTCATACCTACAAACTCCGGTACCGATGGCCAGCACCCTAACCAATCGGCCATCGTTCGGCTGAACACCCTTGTGGCTGAAGAGTTGTAGGTTCGGACCCCTAGCCAGTCTAAGATCCTCCGTCTTGACTAGCGCACCTAAAATTTGTTCGTGGTTACAATGTCCTCCAAGTTCTTAATCAATACCTCTGGGGATATCAGGCCAAGCTATGGGTCTTTTGATTGGTTCCTGCTTTAAAATTATGAGGGCCTACTTGAGCAAAAGTAGTACTTTCACCCTTGAGTTTCAGTTTAAAACGAAAGTCGTACCCCTTTGCTTTAATACGAGTAGCGTATTGCTCAATCGTACTTGTTTTGAACAAGCGCTGAATGAGAAACATAAAAGCAATGAACTGCTAATTAGAACGGTAAATATGTTAAATATTATAATTCAGGTACTTAGATATTTAATCTTTTACTCTGATAGCTACATATCAATTCCAAGAAGGAAATTTTCTACCAATGCATATTTTGCGTGTCAAGTCTTGTTTAACTAAATTTTATCACTCTTACTAGCAATACAAATTTATTATTTTTGGATAACATTTCACTAAAGTATTATAAATTTCTAAATTCATATTAAACTTTAAAGTTACTTTATTTTAACCTTGTAAATTCAAACAAAATATCACGAGAAATTTTGTTTCTATGGCAAGAAAGTATTATATAAAAATTTCTTGTTTTTACAAACTCTGCGTCACTTCACTAATAACAACACATTCTTTCGGATAAACTGATCTCTGAGAAAGGTATGAAAATATATCATATTTTATAAATTTTCCTTCATTTTGATGCTTGTTTACACATTTTTAAATTCAATTTGAGGTAAAACATGTATATATTTTATAAGACAAACTTGTCTCAACGTTAAAGGTTAAACTTCTTTTAAATGAAAGCTTTTAAAACTTTATGATTTGAAATCAATAAATCTTTTTAGTTTAAGAATCTAAAATTCTATATGTGGAATCATTTTAAGTTGCAATTAATAAAATCATTGAAAATGTATACCTCCCAAAACAACGAAAATGAATATTTAAAGAATAAGAAAAATTAGCAAACTGATATTTTGTAAGGAAACTAGAAACAGTTATTTTGGCCTTCTGAGAAAATTATGAATTACAGTATTGTAATGATTTTTTCCTTTTAGTAAATGGTAGTAGAGAATCCCGATTCTTGTAAGCCATTAATGCATTTACAAATGTAGATATGTATAACAAAAATATCTAAATCATTTATACATTTTCCATTTTACTTCTACCTTTATTAACGAAGTTGTTGAGAATTAATACTCATTGTAAGGAGGGGTGGCGAAAAAGTAAGGTTACAAAAAAAATATACCTGGAGTTTTGGTATTTTGTCTTTTATAGACAATTTAATAATGTGTAAATCCGGTCGGCAACTTTGCAGAGTTTCACTAATCCCCCACTTAGATAGCTAGATGTAATGTTAATAAAATAGCGAATAGTTTGAGAAATTGGCCTCGCAGAGAACTTCGTAGTTATTAGATTCTTGGTGGAGAAGCCAGTGACCTCGGGTGAAATTACCAGGTAGCTGGAACTTTTACCAGGTGTTTACAAAGAGACTGTAACTTCCGACTCATCAGTTTATCACAGAAGGGTGTCGAAAGTTAGTAAGAGGTAGAGACATGATCACCGACAACATCTAGGACATCTTCGTTAACACTTAACAGGCCGTAGTCTTTTACAACATCTGGCTATATCTTAATTAGCAAAGTCTATAATCTCTGTACCTTTCAGTGTTTAAAAATCTCACTTGGTAATTAGTTCACACAAGTGCTTAATGAGGATGGTGAAGCTTGAAATAGTTTGTCATTATCACTTTTGCTGACTTAAATACAGCTGTCAGGTATAAACAAACTAGCATTTTGTCTCTTATTTCAGATCTAAAAATCACTAGTCTCTTATTTCAGATCTAAATTCCTTTAGATGGTTCCACAATGGCACAGCTCAGTACAAATAATTTCAATGAACTGAAAATAAAATTAGTAGCATTTCACATAGGAAACTTTCTGGTACAGAGGACCAGATAAAATACGATCTTAATTAATTTGTGATAATTTGCCATAAATTCAAATAATCCCAGAATTCTGACACCCTATTCATTGTTTCTTCAATTTTTTAGCTTGATTAATCATATCAGAAGATCGTTTATATTTGATGGCATTATTAGTGTTCTTGAACTTAAAACGTGCTTATGCATTTGCCTTGACAGAATAAAAACTCAAGCAGCAACATTTGATCAAAAATAAGTATACAAAATATATTATATACAACGAAATGTAATAGAACTACATGAAAAATCTCAATCATTTTAACTTGCTCTCATGCTTTGACATAGGAGTTAAAATTACCTCCTTCTGTTCTCTGATTTTGGGCATATTATGATCAAAATATTCAATTTTGGTGCAAAATCGGCATGTGAAATTTTATACACTTATATTGTTGCATTTCAGCCATTGTGTTAATGGAATTTGCAACTACTGTATAAAGAAGATATAAAAATATCAATATTCACCAAAGCTTCGATGTAAAATTTGACGATTATTAGTTCTACATGACAAATCTAAAGAGAAAATATGCATAAAATTGCAATAATTTCTCTCCCTAAAATATTACTCATTTTATAGTATAAAAATAAAACAGAATACTTGGCATAAGTAGAATTCCTTATTATATTCGAGTTTCGAATAACGTATAAATAAAATCTTGATTATTTTTGTTACTTTTAGTAACAGCTCAGCATTTGTGCATTTCTTTAGTTCAAAAATAAAGTTACCCTTTTTATCAGTTTATTAATTTTTTTTACAATCTTTTAAACAAGCTAAATAAAAATTTTAAGTCCTTTTACTACCCTATAAAGGAAAACAGAATTAATATTATGCTATTTATTATATTTAAACAGAATTATTATTATAACTATTAATATCTAAAGCTATTATCTTTAAAACTTATTACACTAAAAAGTAGTTTCTGTTGCACCTTAAATATACGAGCTATGTAATTCTATTTCATTACCAAATATTGGCTTGACTTTAATAATTAGGAAAAAATAGAAAGCATATTTATTATATATTTTTTAATATACCTAAAAGGCTATCTAATGAAATCTTTAAAGGTGCAACATAATTTTAGGAAAGTGAAGTTTTAAAAGTTAAGTAAAGAGTAAGAATTACTTAAAACATTCTTCATATGTTTTTTTTTAAACAGCAAAACCGTAAAGTAACTCTAAAAGCAATAACGTTTGAATCGAAACCGAAAACTCATGTATTGCTTTACATTATAAAAACATACTTTAACATTATAATTTGCTTAAGGTTCTTAAATATTTTTTAGAATCATTCATTTCTACTTCTTTATAATTCCAACAAATAGTCCACAAACAATTCTATGATTAATTCGAAACTTTATTTTTATTCATAGAAAACAAAAACAAATTTTAATGGATTAAATCATAAATATTCTCAGTTTCCTGTTTTGGTGCATATAAGGATACAAATTTTCAATTCTGGTGCAAGAACTATACGGAAAACATAAAGTTTTCCGTGCAGTTTTTCCGTATAATTCTTGCACCACAATTGGTTGCACCAGATTTATTCATCCATTTTTTTTTTATTTTAAATTTGAGTTTATTGTGTCAAAATTTTGAGATGAAAATTAATTTTTCATATATATTTGATACGAATTAATGTTTGATTTATGTCAGCTTACTACCAATCAAGCAATTTTATTGGAGTAAATCAAGTATGATTAGTAATTCTTAAATTAAAAGTTAGTGTCGATCCATACTCGATATTGTACTTGATACAAAAGAAAAATGTGAAATTAGACTAGACATTAGAGCACAAATGATTACTATATAAGTACAAATAGACCTTTCATACACTATTAAGAAGAAATAAAGCGTCAATTTCCAAGAAGACATCTAGATAAACTAATTTATCATTACTTTATTTCGTATATAAAAAGCTAAAAACGAAATAAACCACATAAATAAGCCTTTAAATTTTCTCCTGGAGAATTAAGTTCTAAAAAATACTTTAAGATTTAACATCATATTTAAAATTCGAATGATATATAAACAAAGTTTTAATTATTCCTGATTATCTTGAGTAAAAGATTATCCTTTGTGATTTATTTTAGTTAGAAATGAAGTCAAACTCTTTTTAATTTACTCTCTTTAAAACCTAATAAACTAATGATATAGATTTGTAGTTCTCTTACTGCCCGAGGAAAGAAAACAGAATTATTAATCGCTTCAATACGATTAAATTTTTAACTAATGATATAAAAAAATGACTTCTATTAAACTTTAAGTAAATCTACTAGTCAGGTAATTTGATTTCTTTACCAAATATTGTCTTAGCCGTAGGAATATAAGATAGAATACTTATTCATGAGTAATTCCTTAATATTTACCCAGGTATCCAATAAAATATATAAAATGTGTAACGGTTTTTGTAATAGAACATTTTTAAACTGAAGAAAGAAATACTTAAGATTTTTAATTTAATTATTATATTTTTAAATGTTATAAGCTTGATACAGTATCAAACATCATCTGATTTGTTATCTTACATTCTAAAAACAAACGTTTGCATTATACTGTTTCAAAGGATTTTTTTATTTCATTTCTTAAAATCATTTTTTATTCTTCATTTTTGAGTCTTTTTCCTAAAAATGGGTTAGGGAAAAATGATATTAGTAATTTTAAACTTCTTTTATTCATATCATGCAGGATCATGTGGCTTGTGCAATATAAACTATTGCTTGTATTATACTTATATTTGCATAATAAATGTATATCAAGTAGTTCAAACGTCTTTATTATTTACCTTCCGATAAAGATAAAAAGATGTGGCTAATACCAAATAAAAGGACATAAAGTCGACTTTTTTGTGGGGTAAGCGGGAAGTACTACAATGAAAATGTCAGTAAGAACTAGTACTTAGCTGAGGTTTTTTTACTTCTAGATGACTTTACCACTTTTATTAAATCCATATTATGTAAAGCAGGAGGTAATTTAAAAGAACATCTGAACAAAAGACTAGCATCCAATGCTGAAAAGTTCTCCTTAAGAAAGGAAACCGCTGTGTGGGAAGCACGGATAATTGTCATCGCAGTATTGTAGGCATTTTATTCATGTGTGAGATACAAAGAATGATTGGCGTCTCTGCATATTCTAAAATGATTGTGAAATTTTTCATTAATAGGTTCTTTAATGTCACATACAAAAAATGTCTCCAGCAAAAACATCTGCCTTTTCGAGAAAAATATTGCTTACTGTTGTGAATGATGCTGTCTGGCCTCACAACCTTTCTACTGTATAACGGAAAGCATATTAAATGTTTGTAAAATAGTTGGTAAGAAATAGTCAATGAACCGTCTGTTAAACCTTATAGGAAAAACTGCAAATCTTTGCAATCTTTATTCCCATAAAGCATTTTACCACCACGATTTTTTTAAAAAGCCACAAAACTGCTGCTTCATTTATCTTTCCGGGGAAATTAAGCATGTTATTACTTATTCCTTAGAATGGCATTTTTACAAATAACCAGATGCCAGAACAATAAAAATATATTGTTAAAAAGTCCCTGTCAACTAAAACTAATGGGATCTTATCCCCTGTGATCGATGAAGAATAACTGGTTGAATGTTAAATTATATTTTAAAAATTACCAAAATTTCTCAAAATTCTCCCAGTTGACAAATATACTTTTAATATTTAGTTTCCCACCCACTAAAAGCAAAATAGGAGATAATTCACTGAGATTATAAATGTCAAAATGCTGTCCTGCTATATTTTTTAACATTTTTATCTGCCAGGAAATTAATCACAATTGCTGTAAATGCAAGTATGTGCATTTGAGGCTATAGCTTTCCAGCACAAATTCACAACTACCAACAAAGAAATTTTGGCTCCAGAATAATCTCACAAAAATTAAGAATGACTTGATCAGACTTTGGTGTTGAGAAATATTTTACATTTTCACACTTTTGATATAACTCTTCAAGTTCATTCAGGTTTGTCCGAGAACTCAGAAGAGGAAATAAATCGAACATTTCGTGAAGTCTAAATTATTTAATAGATGCAACTCTTTATAACTGGGAAAATGGACTACTGTTAAGCAAGCCCTGCCAATTTAAATATTTGTGCTACTACCATAAGTAAGAGACTAAATGATTATTTTCTCTTTTTGTTTTTAAGACGAAAATAAAACATTTTTGATAAGTAATTGTCTGGTACAATAAGTTGCCTTCCATAACATGCCTACAATAAAAATGCATTATTAAGAAGTTCATTTCAACTTAAAAATAATGGGGTCACATCCCGTGTCATCTATGAAGAATAACTGGTTGCATGTTAAACTATATTTCAAAAATTTTTCAAAATTTTCAAGTTTACAAATATACTTTTTATATTTAATTTCCTACCCACTAAAAGCAAAATAAGAAGTAATTCACTGAGATTAAGTTCTGAAAATAATAGACTAAGTGTAATAAATGCCAAAAGGCTGTCCTGCTATATTTTTTAACATTTTTATGTCCCAGGAAATTAAGCACAATTGCGATAAATACGAGTATGTGAATTTGGGGCTATAGCTTTCCAGCACATATTCAGAAGTACCAACAAAGAAATTTTGGCTCCGGAACCATCTCAGAAAAATTAAGAATCCCATAATCAGACTTTGGTGTTGAGAAAAATTTTACATTTTCAGACATTTAATACAACTCTTCTAGCTCATTCTGGTCTGTCAGAGAACTCAGTAGAAGAAACATATCTAACATTTCACAAAGTCTAAATTATTTATTAGAAGCAACTTCTTATAATTGGGTAAATGGACTACTGTTAAGCAAGCCCTGGCAATTTAAATATTCGTGCTACTACCATAAGTAAGACACTAAATGATTATTTTCTTCTTTGTTTTTAAGATGAAAATAAACCATTTTTGATAAGTAATTGCCTGGTACAATAAGTTGCCTTCCATAACATATTTACAATAAAAATGCATTGTTAAGAAGTTCCTGTCATCTAAAATATAATGGGGTCATATCCCATGTGATCGATGAAGAATAACTGGTTGCATGTTAAATTATATTTCAAAAATTAACCAAAATTTCTCAAAATTCTCCCAGTTTACAAATATACTTTAAATTTAATTTTCCATCTACTAAAAGTAATTCACTGACTAAATGCGAGTATGTGCATTTGGGGCTACAGCTTTCCAGCACAAATTCACAATACCAACAAAGAAATTTTAGTTCCTTAACTATCTCCCAATAATCAAAAATCACGTGATCAGACTTTGGTGTTGAGACAAATTTTACATTTTCACACACTTTATACAACTCTTCAATCTGTCGAAAATGATTCACGTCTGTCCAAGAACTCAGAAGATGAATAACTCTAACATTTCACGAAGTCTAAATTATTTAATGGATGATCTTTATAATTGGGTAAATGGACTATTGTTAAGAAAGCACTGGCAATTTAAATATTTGTGTTACTACCACAAGTAAGACACTAAAAGATTATTTTCTTTTTTGTTTGTGTGGGAAGGTTTATCCTAGTATTTTCCACATTCTATATTAAACAAAATTCTGAAACTCAAAAAGCGTTTCTCAATGTGCTGCCATATCATATCCAGCATAATGAGCTGCTGTTCCATAATAAAAGTATCCCTTATCTTTTTCCATAAACTCTACAAATCAATTTTACATTTCTCCTAAGGTAATTTTTAAAAAATCAATATCTAAATTACTTACTGGAGAAATATTTTCATTTTATTTCTACTTTTTCATCACAGGCAATAGGAGAGGAGCATCGTCATTTATTCAACATCGGGAGATAGGGAAATTATCTATTTAAATACATTTTATTAATTTTTTAGTAGAAGAAATTGACTAAAAATATCTGGAAGAATATTGATGTATTTAGATTTACGATATGTAAAATTTTAAACAAATAACTTTAACTAAGTAAATAGCTTTAATATATTTACTAAACCTAAAGCGAAATAATACATTCGGACAAATTTAGAGGTTAATATTTACAATCTTTTGCTTTCTTAATTTCTACTACTATGCATTACATTTTTTTATTATTAAAATGAGATTTTATTATTAATAAAATTATTGATGCAAATTAATTAGGTATTAATAAATAATAATAGATTTTACTTACAAAATTGAACAATCTTCTTCGTTTAAGGTATACCCTTTTTAATCTAAATCATAACTTCCAATGGAAAATAAAATTCAAAAATAAATACTAATTATATTCACAGAATATTTAAATTCATTATATATTATCACTTTGTAAATTTTTAGTTCATGTAGAGTATTTTCTATTCTCATTCCTCAAATATTTCATTTATTATAATGCAATCATTTCCAAATTTATGAAATGAATATTGTTTTAATATTTGCAAAATGTCTTTCTTTTAGTTTTCCATATGAGAATTTAGAATTTGAGCTGTTTAAAAATTTAGAATCGAAATTCAGTCTCCAGATTAAAAAGCCGCTTTCCCGCATTGGGGTTGAATATTTATCCTAAATTATAATAAATTCCATTAATAAAGATAAACCAATTAACATAATTCTGTGGTTTTTCAATGTCATTATCTTGTGTTTCTCAATGGAACTTATTAAATAGGAATGTACTCATTTTCAATGCATTTTTCGTGAAATGAATTCATGCACTATCTCTTTTAAATATATGATTTTAAAATAGGAACTATTAACTATTTTGCAATCAAACTTCAGCCTCAGGATAAAGTGACCTAAATTTTACCCCATGATACCTAGTTTGAAGGTTTTTATTTTTATGCAGTAGCCAGAATAATATAACTTGCCTTAATTAGGAAAATTAAACAGGGGCACCACAAGGGATCGTTTAACGAGCATATATGTTTAATATGAAACAGTTGTCTCTCAGAAATTATTTTATATGCAGAGTTATTATGTTACTCAAGATTTAAATTAATTCAAAACATTCAACTAATTTCATTGATTTTGTCAATATGGTTATGAACTCTTATTTTTGGTCACAAAAGCTAATAAAACCAATGCCGTATCAAGTTAGCAATGGTATTCAATAAACAAACTCCGATACCATTAGATAATGGTATAACTGGTACCATTATCAATCGTATAATGGTATTACCAAGTTAAATTATTATCCAGCCAAAGAGAAAATTTTAAATTGCTGAGAAAGGATTGAATTGCCACGAAAAAATTATTACTATACAATAAATACTGTATAGTGCTGAATAATAGTACTGTACAATAAATATAAAAATATATTCTATTAAACAACCTTTTCCGAATCCAGCATTTTATATTCACAAATCTCTAATTTATTACTTATTGTGACAATGCAAAACACAATAATGTAATTTTTCATTCCTTTAAGCAGTGAAATTATTTTATATGCAAAGTGCTTATGTTACTCATGATGTAAATTAATTCAAAACATTCAACTCATTTCTTTGATTTTGTCAATATTGTTACGATCTCTTATTTTTGGCACAAAAGTTAATAAAACAAATTCCCTTTTAAAGTTAGCAATGGTATTCAATATACAAACTCCGATACCGTAAGATAACTGTAGATAACTTTGTGATCACCATCCGGTGATTCACAGAAAACCAACAGTATTATCAAATTAAATTATTATCGGGCAAAAAGCAAATGTTAAATTGTTCAGAACGGATTTAATTGCCACCAAAAAATTTGTAATAGTACTATACAGAATGATGTACAATAAATATAAAAATATGTTATATTAAACAACCCTTAGAAAATCCAGCATTTTATATTCACAAATCTCTAATTTATTCCTCATTGTCACAATGCAAGACAAAATAATATAAATTTTCATTTCTTTATGTAGTGAAATTATTTTATATGCAAAGTGTTTATGTTACTCATGATGTAAATTATTTCAATACATTCAACTCATTTCTTTGATTTTGTCAATATTGTTACGATCTCTTATTTTTGGCACAAAAGTTAATAAAACAAATGTCCTTTTAAAGTTATCAATGGTATTCAAAATACAAACTCCGATACCATAAGATAACTATAGATAACTTTGTGATCACCATCCGATGATTCAACGAAAATCGACATTATTATCAGATTAAATTATTATCGAGCCAAAAAGCAAATTTTAAAATCCTCAGAAATGATTGAATTGCCACCAAAAATTGTTTATTAGTACTATACAGAATTATGTACCTCACATATATTGTATTAAACAACCCTTTCCGACTCCAGCATTTCATATTCACAAATCTCCAATTTATTGCTCATTGTGACAATGCAAGACACAATAATATAATTTTTCATTTCTTTAAGTAATGAAATTAGTAGTTATTCAAAATATTAACATAACTAAAATATGTAAGGAAGAGACGTAGATAATATAATTTTTACACCAGTTTATTTTTAAATATAAATGCTTCTAAGTTCAACGTATTTTAAATAAAATTGTACTAAAAGAATAAATCACCTTAATTCACAATCATTGAAATTTTAACTATATGTATGTTGCGAGTATCAATAATATATTACAGAGAGATAAGAAATTAAGCAAATTTAATACTCCTTCGTAAGGTTTGGTGTGATTTTACGGTCTATCTCTTTGCGACACAAAGGTTTATGAGACCAGGACCCACTGTTTAAATCCCATAAGGAATGGCTATAAGCATCCATGTCTTCATTCGGACTCGAACTTGCAAATTTTGATACCGAATAGTATCTCCCTACCCATTCGACAATCGTTCGGATCTTAAAGTTTGATTCCAACAATATTTAAAAATTTTCTTCCTGTATCGCCTTTTCATTTTGGGCCTTAATTTATATATTCATACTTACATGAGTTATGTATAAAAAAACTTGGTAGTGAATATCAATTATGTTAAATTATAAAACTACTTTAACCCCTTCCTTGTTTTGCCCGTACGTCGTACGAGCACAGCTTTTGAGTCTTTAATGATTTGCCCGTATGGGATGCGGGCAATCTGATTTCTATTTCGCTAGCACTGTTTCCACAGTATTTTTTCCAATATTAGTAACAAATTTTTTATATTGATACAGAAAATGATAGCTTGCAGTTTATTGTATTTTCTACTATGATTGGTTCAGAAACGCGGGTTTTTTCGAATGTTTTGTATCAGAAAACGAATTGTTATCTTTCAGTGTATAGCTTTCTGGTTATATTTTACTAACCGCCTGATAATTTTATTGATGTAAGAGTTGAATAATATATCTTTACTTTTAAATAAGGGATAATTGTGAGCGTATGGAGCTAATTTCTTGTGATTCGAACTGAGACTCGGAATCAGAAACTGAATTCTCTGTAAATGATGGTAGCGAAAGTTTACTAGATGACCTGAATAGCAGTGACTGTGATAGTAGTACAGATGGAATCAGTCAAGCAAAATAATTTTTTTAATTAATTGTGAAATTAATCCTTCGGATCCGCCTCCTAGATTTGCTTTCACTGGAATTCCAAAAATTAACTTGGATATCGATGAGACTAAAGGTAAACTTCAGTTCTATGATGCTTTCATAGAAGGAAAAAAAGTTGTAATAAAGGCTTAAAGATATTAGAAATGTTACTTTTAATACCATATCTTTACTTAAAAATGTAAAATGAACAAAACAATGCAACAAAAAATAAGACTTTTTTTGACCGAATTCTGGAAAAAAATGAAGCTGTTAAAGGGTTAATATATAATGTTTTTATTAATTTGTTTGTTTTTTTCACTGTATGAAAGTTGGTAACCCAACAACAAAAATAATATTTTTCTAATATATATATATATATATATATATATATATATATATATATATATATATAGTTTTGTATCAAGTCAGCAGTAAACTATAAATGTTTAACAATTTAGAAGAAATTCAAATGAAAAAATGCTTTTTAAGCCAATTTTATAAACCAAAAACTTTATAAAACATTATCATGAATAAATTTATTTTTAAGTATTAAAGCAAGAATGTATAAGGAAAGGGGAATTTAAAGATAAAATAATCATTCACTAACAAAGCTTTAAGTTTATTAAATGTCTGTTTTAATGTTTTTAAATATGATTAACAAAAAAATATACTTCGTAGATTTAATTTATATTTGTCAATTTCAACACTTTTTATTGCCTTAAATATGTATAGGAGTTTGCTTATAGCAGGGTATTTTTTACTTTCTATAGTTCAGTAAACAGTATAATCTCTTTTTATAGAATAGGGATTTATTCTGTAGTTCACTGGTTAAAAATGTTTATCAGTTATATATAGTTAATAACTTGGTAGTGAATATCAATTATGTAAAATTACAAAACTACTTTCATATATGATGTTTTCATTTTTTGTTGTTCTTGTTGTTGTTGTTGTACAGCATAAAAGTTAGTAACCCAACAAAAATAATATTTTTAAAAATTAATACATAATTTTATACTAAATAAGCACTAAACTATAATGAAAAAAATTCAAAGTGAGAAAATGCATTTTGAGCGTATTTTATAGACTAATAAATTTATAAAACATTACTATGAAGAAAGTTATTTTCAAGTATTAAAAGAAGAATTATAAGGAAAAGGGAATTTAAAGAAAAAATAACCATTCAGTAGCAAAACTTAATTATTAAAATTATTAAATGTCTATTTTAATATTTTTAAATACAATTAACAGAAAATATACTTATTTATTTGTCATTTTCAAGATTCCTTATTCCCTTTAATACACATAGGAATATTTTTTAAACATTCTATAGCTCAGTAAATAATATAATCCCTTTTTAAAAAATAGTGATTTATTCTGCAGTTTATTGGTTAAAAATGTTTGAATTAAATAAAACTATATAATAAACATAAGTTTCATATAAATAAAATTAGTTTTATAATCTACGCTTCATTTAGCATATTTTCTAGGTCACATTCTTTAAAAGTAACAGAGCATTAAAAGCATTAAAATAGCAACAGCAATTTTTTAAAGAAATCTCAGAATATTTTTCAACTTGTTACTGCTAGACCATCATGAAAATAGAATTTCCTAAAATCTTAGTGTAAGTATTAATAATATTTGACCTCGTAAACGTGTTCCTGATAGACTAATGACAGTCATTATCGAAGTACCAGCGAAGCTTTCTAAGTTCCGTTAAGTCATACATCCACTGCTTTCAGGAAAGTCTTCATTAAACTCCCAGCATTAAAGGATGTATAGACTTGACCGTCAAAACACTTAATAAATTAGAACACCTGGAATTGACATGGAAGCTTTTCTCTGTATTCATAGTATACGAAGCATAACTTAACAGAAATGATTTTAATAGAGGCTGAAAACGCATATATAAGACTTTATTTAAATAAGGAGTATTTAGTATTATATTATACGTAAGAATATATACTGGATGTTCTCAAATTTCTTTCCATCCATATTATATGCTCATTATTAATAAATTCGTCTGTAAGAGTGCTTCAAATTTATTCCGTGTTTTTGCTAATGTCATGAATTGATAATTCTTTTTATTTCTTTTTAGATGTGTTATCAGCAAAATATACTTAACTCGAACATATCACTACATAATTCACGCTCGAGTTAACTCGAGCGCTCTAAACTGGCCAAACTGTGCACACTCGAGATAATTCGAGCGGCGTTGTGCTTTATGTTGCTATAATTTTTCACACTAGAGTGCAATCGAGAATTAAAAATAGCAATGTGAAAAAAAAAAAAGAAAAAAAAAACAATCGTTTTATTGATATTTATCGTTTACATGGTATTGTAAGCTATAACGCTTACTTATTCAAGTATAAAAAATATATATTTTTTCTAAATTCATCGTTTTAAATTGGGTTTTTTACATTAAAAAAAGTTGGGTTTTTTTGGCCTGGCCGTTTAAAAAAACTGTACATTAAGGGGTTAATTAATCACAGATTTACTTCACGAACTTTACACTGGTTCATCATACAAAAACGACATTTTTCACAAACCATCATAAAACCGGAAACCTTCTCCACGCGAAGTCGAAGTTCCTTTCACATCCTATGGGAGAAGTAAAAGTTGTAGATCTTTACACTAGTCAAAAATAAAATTGATCTTAAATAAATAGTAATTCCTTGAAGCGCAATATATTTGTTGAATTTTCAAGTAAGCTACATTTACAATTTTACACTTTGAATTCGGTAACTATAAAATTCACCTAAAATACTTTTAAATCTTCAACTTATTATAACTTTGAAACAATCCATGAATAATTTTCCAATTATTTAGACAATGACGTAATGAAAACTTAGACAATTTCTAAGGCCTCAGTATCTGTGTTAATATTTGACCAAGTTATAGACTAATGACAATCATTATTAAAGTACGGGGAAGCAAGAGAAAAGATTTATAAGTTGCGTTAAGTCATACATCCAGTGTTATCAGGAAAATCTTCATTAAATTCAAAGAGTTTAAAGGACGTTAAGACATGACCGTCAAAACACTTAATAAATTAGAGGAGCTGGAATTGACTTGGTAGCTTTTCTCGGCATTCAATCTCATCGTAGACGAGGCATAACATAAGATAAACTATTTTAACAGGCGTTCAAAATAATTAATACAGCTTAATTTAAATTCTGAATTCTTAGAATTTATAAGAATACATACTAGACATTTTCAAATTTATCTATACATTTTCTACCTATCTAATAAGTGTAAATATGTCTGGTGTGACATACTGGAGTAAGGGTAGGCGAGGCCGTCAAGGATACAGGTTTAACATCTATTTAATCTTGATTATATGATTTATTCATATGAATAATTTATATAATCTATATACAGGATTAATTAAATTCGATTGCTTCTAAAATCTCGTGCTGAGATAAGCATTAAAAATATAAAACACGTACACGTACATACAGTGAAGCTGGTAGTGCGAATAAAGGACACAGTTCGCTAATTAGTTCAGGTACGGGACTCTGACACTATAATCTACCGATCTGATGATCAGAACAGTTGCCTTCTATAATTAGGCTTGAAGCACTCAGAGTATGTATCTCGCTGGAGTTCGTTGGGTATCAAAGGATGAAAGACGATTCAAAGATGAGATTAAGACTTACTCTCAGCGATCTACTTCAAAGCCCGAAGTAAAAAAAATATTAAATGTAACGTGACGAGGGTGAACTTCCTAGCGGGAATCAGAGATGCTGGTGGTCTCTGAAGAAAAGCAATCTCCAGCAATTTGGAGAGACAAGTGGACTCTTCTCGAGCTACACAAAAACCCACCCCTTCTCCACTCAGCCAATCTTCTTATATAGGGATCCCGGTTGCCCCTTGCCTGATTCTATACGGAACCTTCCAGATTCAGGCTGACTCAATTTTGCTGTCAAACGACCAGCTTGGCCCAGCTGACGCGTTTTCAGATGTGTCCGAAGTTCTTTAAGTTAACCGACCAACCATCATAAATATATTATCGGCACCATTAACTTGGTCCATATGTGGGGAACAGTGGAACCAACTGTCATTCGATTTATAATTATTATCACAGTCTCTTGACGATAACAGACATCATAAACACGTAGACAAACTGGCTCCGGCATACTGACAGTTTTTAATTTACTTCCACTTAAGCAACTACCTCTGTTTTGTTGACGGAAACCCGGTACACAACGGCTTTGTTCGGACCACGTTTTTCTACCTACCTTTATCAATAGGTGTCGACTCTGAAGGTTTTTTTTAGGTCGCCTCTCTTTCTTCTTTTTAGCCCTCGTGTTTCAAAAAGTAGACCATAGCGCTCCAAGCCAAACCAAATCAAACCAAACCGCTCTTCTTTCTTTCGGGTCATGTAACGGATCATTACATTGGAAATTATCCAACCATATCATTTATTAAGTTAATTATAATGTAGTTTTTTAATTACAATATTAATCTTTAATAATTGGTAGTTTATTAAAATAGAAGAATAATCCATTAATCTACAATGCAAAATTCAGTGGCATTTGACCCACCAATGCCTAAGGTTTTTAAGGTACAACTAAAACTGGTTCTTAGAATTTGTCTTCTCGGAACGAGTTTTCATTTCCACTAAAGATAGAGCGTATTCCTATAAACAATCTACTAAATTTTCGAGTATTTGTAACAAATAATTTTGTAAATTGGAAAGAATTTTTATGCTCTTTTTAACCAAATAAATGCATTTATTTTCTCTGTAGGTACATTGACTGAAATCATGACAATCAGATTTGCCTATTTCCAACTCTCCATTTATAGTGCTGTATTTACATTTAATACCAAATAAATCCTTATAATAAGACAATAGCGCTCTAAACGAAACCAAGATATTTACTACAAACGACTCGGGTATTAATGTGTTTACTTTTCACAGACTTCATTCGTTGACTATAAAAACTACGCAACATACCTTTCATTCGATAAAATATAAATATTGTTAAACATTAAGCAAATCCAAGAATTCAGTTCTTATTGCAGTAATATCATTAAAATCTAGATATTTACTCAGAATGTTCAGTGTCATTATAAATAATAATTGACCACATAAAGGTGATTCTGACAGACTAATGACAAACATTCTCTAAGTACAAAAGAAGCTTCACCAGTTACGTTTAGTCATATTCACAGCTTTTCAGAAACGTCTTCATTAAACTCGTAGCATTTAAAGGACTTAGGGACTTCACCGTCAAAGCAATAAATTACAACAGCTGGAATTAACTATTCTTGGAATTTAAAGTATACGAGGTATAACTGTGTGTAAAGTGTAAATGTGTGTAACAAGGGCTTAAAACGCGTTAAGAATGGAATAAATGAAAAATTTAATAAAATATTCAATAATTGATATTGAAATCCTGCATAAGAATTATTACTGGACGTTTTAATTTTTTTTTGTTTCAGATAAAAGCTATATATCGAATGAAAGCGTTTATAATCCTATACTATAATACGAGGAATGGTTGTCAAGTCGAAAATCGCCCCAGAATTAATAAACTGTAGTAAACTTGGGGATCTGGGGTTTTTGGTCACGAGGAATCGATTGGCATTGGTTTTGACGCGCTAAGGTCACGTAGTTCGGAGCTACAGATAGGGCCGGGTTCGAACCCGGGTGAGAGCAAACTTTTTTCTCATGCTTCCAAACCAAGTGAAAATTGGTACCCGGGGGTTTTCGACCACGAGGAATCGATTGGCAGTAGTTCTGACGAATTAATAATAATAATAATAAAAGTTTTTATTGATTTGTCTTTATTCCTTGATATCGGTTTCCATTTTTATTTTCTATCAACTCTAAATATTAAATTAATGTAGAAAAGTATATATAACACATAAACGATATAGTAAAAAAAATAATGCAAACAAAAATTTTGAAAACCAACCACAAAAAATTTAAAAAATAATGCTTCACTAACGTGCCGAAACAACCTCGCCGTTCAATTTCCAAAGCCACACTAAACACAGAGCATATAACTTATCAAAGTCCGTCGCCGCGTTAGTGCGTCGTCGGCATACCAGGAGGTGCCACACTGACGCGCCAGTGCTTCGGTGGCAGCGAACGTGTTAAGGAACTGATTTCGATTTCAAATTACCGTCAACAAAGTTCGACATTTCAACATTCATCAGATTTCAAGCTACATTTTCAACATGCAGAACGCACCTCTACATGAAATGCTTCAAGGAGCCGGAATTTTGGAACAACAAGCGATCAACTTAATTACACCCGCAAATGGACAACTAGAAGATACCGTCATTGTCAGAATGCTTCTCCATTCAACACACTTCAATCTTTACACTGCTCACTTTGTACCATTTCTTTAATTGTATAATTTTTTGTTATCAATTACATTTTATTTTCTATGACTTTTCAAACTTTACCTTTGTATAGAATAGTTCCCTTTCCAAACAACTTTGTTTAGAATAGTTTACAATGGTGCACTTTAACCGGTTAACTTTTCACTAATGGTTTCACAAATTTTCTTATGGCATGTATTGTTTTGATAAATCACAATTGAAAATTTAAATCTTCGAGTTAGCTTCGATACCTGTTTTCTCCGAGCGGAGCACGGTCACCCGGTACTATGAAGTAATTCATGTGACATGCAATTATTGATTTTATAAAAATATTTAATAGTTTCACCATGTGCAGTTTTACAATGTATTTTATCAGCGTTTTTATAGAAAAATAAATTACAGGGTATATTTAGAATTATCTCTTTTGCTTTACTTAGCAATTATCACAGAATAATTTTTTTGTTCTTACAGCTACGATATTATGAGAACGAAGTCTATTACCGACACCTCAGTATGTTAATAATATTTAGCCCCGTAATCGTGTTTGTGATAGACTAATGACAATCATTATCGGAGTTCGTGAGAAGCTTTAGAAGTTACGTTCAGGAATACATTCACTGCCTTTTCTGAAAGTCTTCATTATACTCCCGGAATAAAACGGATGTTAAAGACTAAACTTTGACCGCCAAAACACATAAATTAGAACAGCTGAATTTGACTTCTGGATGAACAGCTGCATCAACATTCGAAATCATACTAAACGAAATGTAACTTAAGAGCAATTGTTTACAGAGTGTATAAGATGCAATAATAAAATTGTATTAAATACCGTATATTTAGTATTTTATTATGTATAAAAAAGTATGCTAAGCATTTTAAAAATTCTTTATATTTATATGTTACTACATCAACATCGACGTTTTTATAGAAATATAAATTAGAGGTAAATTTGTAATTATCTCTTTTGTTTTACTTAGCAGTTATCACAGAATAATTTCTTTGTTCTTACAGCTATGTCATTATGAGAACAAAGTCTATTACCGAGACCTCAATATGTTAATAATATTTAGCCCCCTAATCGTGTTTGGGATAGACTAATGACAATCATTATCGGAGTCCGTGAGAAGCTTTACAAGTTACGTTCAGTAATACATTCACTGCCTTTCTTGAAAATATTCATTCTACTCCCAGAATAAAACGGATGTTAAAGACTAAACTTGACCGCCAAAACACATAAATTAGACCAGCTGGATTTGACTTCTGGATGGACAGCTGCATCAACATTCGATATCAAACTAAACGAAATGTGACTTAATAGAGATTATTTTGTAAGGTGTTTAAAATGCAATACAAGATTTTATTAAATTATATATAGTGTTTTAGTATGTATAAAAAAAGTATACTGGGGATTTTAAAAATTCTTTATATCTATATGTTACTACATCTGTAATATAAGTACATTCAGATGGGTATAAAAATAATGGAAATACCTTTAAGTAAAAGTGACATTTAAGAATAGGCTTCGTATAAAGCATTTAGTTATAATCTTAGCTATCAGTTTTTTTTATTTAAAACATGTATCATGGTAGATGAGGTAGCTTTAGTGTGTTTGTATACAGCTTTATTTTTTTGTTTTTTTTTTTCGCCGTAAAAAATCAGATCTAGGACTCTTAAAAAGATGAAATGGTTAGAGCCTGACTTTGTCGCAACTCTGAAATGTCCCAATGAATTAAAAAATTAATTAAAATAGAATCTAATTTTTATTCTGGGAATTTTTATAACATGATAAGATGTAAATTAAAAAGATTCTGTAAGAGATTTTACTTTTTTTTAAATGCCAGATACGATTCAGAATTGCAGAATAACATGTGTTTCTCTTCACTTTTGATAACTCTTATTTTTAGAGTTATCTTCCTGGTAAATGATTTTTTTAAAATTTGATGCACTATTTGTATGATTTTTATATTATTTTAAAAATAAACTACTTGAAATTACAAAGCTAAATTTTTCTAAACTGAAGAATTATTAAAACAACTTACTGAAATATTTTTTAAAAGTATAAGGGCCTTTTGTTTTATGATAAATGAAAAAAAACGCTTAAAATGAAGGTTTTAAATCTCCAAAGGTACTCTAACTCCGTAAAACTATCTCAGAATAATTTCTCACTCTAAGCTATCATAAACCTCTAGATTGTTCCCAAGACCTCCAGTGTCAGTGTTAAAAATAATTGCCTATGTAAATATGTTTCTGATAGACTAATGACAGTCTTTACCGAAGTGCGAGAGAAGCTCTCCATTTTGCGATCAGTCAATACATCTACTGCTTTTCACGATAATCTTCATTAAATTCCCAGCCAAAAAGGATGCATTAATTTGACCGTCAAAACAATTAATATATTATAAAAGTTGGAATAGACTAAGTACTTCTTCTCGGCATTCAATCTCAAAATATATGATGCTTAACTTAAAAAGGATATTTTATCATTAGGTATATAGTACACATAAATATACATACTGAATATTTTGAAAAGTAAAAGGTTCAGTATAAATAAATAAATAAATAACTATATATATATATATATATATATATATATATATATATATATATATATATATGTGTGTGTGTGTGTGTGTGTGTGTGTGTGTGTGTGTGTGTGTGTGTGCGTAACATAGCGTGGCCTGCTATGCTTCGAGGTTGCAACAGAGTCGAAGGGATGTAGTCGTCACCGGAAAAGAATACGATTTTTCAGGAGGTTTTGTAGCATCTTTATTAAGCAACTTACAGAGCAAAAATCCCACAATGGATGGTCGCACAACCTTATATAACCTTGGAAACGCTACCCGTGTGAGAAAAGAATTTGTTAACTCAGCAATTTAGAAGTGCTCTTAAGAATCAAAATAAGCTTGAGTGTTAAGCTCGCCAACAGGAAGGAAACAAAAGAGTTTAACTCCGAAAGGCCACTAAAACGATGATGAAATTCGGGATTTGGTGGGTTTTTTTAATAGAGGAGTTAGTAATTTTAGTTTAGGATTAAAGTATTAAATTTTTAAAGATTAAATTTATCATATATATATATATATATATATATTTATATATATATATATATATATATATATATATATATATATATATATATATATATATATATATATATATATATAATATATATATATATATATATATATAGATATATATATATATATATATACATACTTTAAGCATGTTTGTAATACAAAATATTTAATTCAAAAATCGTAATTATAGTGTATAGGACAAATAATTCTTGTCGTATATACATCGTAAAGTATCAGTCTTTATAACTCCCCTGGTACTATCTCTTAAACACTAATGTTTAACCTTAAATTTGATTCAATTGCACAACACGCATTTGCAGCCGTGACTATCACGGCTGTGAGTTTTTCACCCATAGGAATCGAAATTTGAAATTCGACAAATACCTCTGTCAGATTATCGATATTCATTTACTCAAGGGTCTATTCTATTTTACTAATAGGAGGAATTAAGCAATTCACATCTGCATAAAATAGCTCATTTTAAGAAATGAACTGCCCA
The DNA here is from genome assembly GCA_032207245.1 of Pardosa pseudoannulata. Taxonomy (NCBI): domain Eukaryota; kingdom Metazoa; phylum Arthropoda; class Arachnida; order Araneae; family Lycosidae; genus Pardosa; species Pardosa pseudoannulata. The sequence goes on along the minus strand of CM063503.1, from coordinate 49,197,034 downwards.
ATTGTACTTATCGAATCATAAAATACATTATTATATTCTGGATGTTAAAAATAATAAGTATCAAGCTCTCTAATGAGTTGCAGCATTTAAATGGAATATTTTTCCGATATGAATTACAAACTGACAACTTACTAAAATGTTTCGTATTCAGTCATTCATTAACTCTCTTTAGATTCATTTCGGCCTTTAATTCCCCTGTCGTAAGCAGTAACTGGATACCCACAATAGTACGGATGCAATTAATTAAATTTAATCACATAACATTTCATGAAAGAAAATGCTTTCCCTTTTTGATAATTTGGGAAATTATTAGTAGTGAAAATATCCACGAAATCTATTAAGCAATTTTAGCTGAAAGCATTCCAACTCTTTTAAAATATTAAAACTATTTAATAACTGATCAATTAATTACTTACAGGAGTACAACAAGAAGATAATATGTTGAGTTCCGTTTTACAAGGTTAAAATTCAAAATAATTTTTTTTACTTATAAATCATGATTCATATATAAAGAATTTATAATTACCCATGAAAATTATATCAAGGAAATACTGTTCTTTTTAAAAATATGTTTTGAAAAATTCTTCTACACTCATAATAGAAAAACCCAGTTGTAATTATTTTATTGAAAAAAAAGTGAACGCTAAAAAGCGTTTATGGAAATAAGTGTAAAAATAATGTTGTGTTGACCTAGTGTTTGAGAAAGAAGAAATTAAAATTCATTAAAAACACGTGGACAAATATGTCTTGATTAAATGATTTTATATATTAAATTCCTAAGGAATAAAACTGGAATACAACTTATCATTTGTAGATATCGAAGACTCCTCTGGATTCGGCGTCGGTGTCACAAATATAGCGACGCCTTTTCTCGTGTCGTTTCAAAAAATGTCCATCCCACAAACAGCGGATACCAGCAGCGTTCACCCTCTTCTCTCCTCTGGTAACAATCTTGTCCTCTAAAAAATCAGACTACCCAGCGGAAAAAAAACAGGGGTTCACTCAAGAATTGATGGGTCAGAATAGCGTCAAAACTACGGGCATAACTCTTGGTTGGGAGAAGTCTGAAGTTTCTTCTAGTTCAAACCGGTCCTGTTCTGTACGTCTTTGACGATGGCTCACGGAAAGAGGTAAAAAAAGATAAACCGAATGTAGCTTATTGTTACAATATGTAACTTTCAGTTATGAAATTTTGAGATCATGTTGAAGTAACCAAATACAATTTAATATTTTAAATTTGATAGTTTTATAATTCAATATTTAATTTTTTAAAAATAATTTTTGAAAAATTCTTGTATAATGAAAATAGAAAAACTCAGTTCTATTTATTTTATTAAGAAAAAAGCGGAACTTAAAAAAGCGTTTATGTAAATAAGTAACTTTCAGTTATGAAATTTTAAGAACATGTTGAAGTAACGAAATACAATTTAATATTTTAAATTTGATAGTTTTATAATTCATTATTTAATTTTTTTAATAATTTTTGAAAAATTCTTGTATAATGAAAATAGAAAAACTCAGTTCTATTTATTTTATTAAGAAAAAAGAGGACGTTAAAAAGCGTTTATATAAATAAGTAACTTTCAGTTATGACATTTTAAGAACATGTTGAAGTAACCAAATGTAATTTAATATTTTAAATTTGATAGTTTTATAATTCAATATTTAATTTCTATAAATAATTTTTGAAAATTTCCTTGTTTTTCGCTTGTTACATTCTCTATCGATTTCTCTTCTTATATAATTAATAAAGATATAGGACGAAAAAATCTAAAAAAAACTCTTTTTATAACTCATAAAAATCTCTACCAACTTTTGAAAATCAAATAAACATTTTTTTTCATGATGTCAATATACATCACTCCCACTTCAGAGAAAAAATGCCCTTAAAAATTAAAAATATTTCTTTTGTTACAGGAAGCTATATTAAAAAAATTATTTTTTAATTATATTTCACAGTTATTTTACTTTATAAATTAATATTCATATTTTTGATATTTCTGAAAAGACGAGTACTAAAATCTAACTATACTTATATCAGTATAACTTTTTCAAAATGTATAATTTTCAAACTGTTACATCTCAAATTCTATTTTGACTACATGATGGAATTTTTGTACAGATATTCTTTGATTTTTCTTTGTGAATTTTAAAATAAAGAAAATAGTATTTAAAATATGGTCTGAAAAACAAAATAATTTTTACTTTGTCAGTAATTTAAAAAGATATAATAAATATTTTTAGAAATCCCAAATTATTTAATGTATAATATAGACATAAAATGAAAAATTATTTTAAAAGAATTATACATTCTGAATTTTATCACAATTCAAATACATCTAAAAGTCAGATTTTCAAAGTTGAATAATTTATTATATGTACATTCCCTATGTAAGCATATATTTGAGGCGATTACAATTTTAAAAAGAAGGATTTTCTGTCACGGAACCTAAATGATACTTTCATTCAAAGTATAAAAATATACTTTGCATATTTTGGAAAATTATTTTATTCATTGATAAAATATTTAATTTAAAGGAATTATTTTGAGAGTATGTCATCTGTTCTATGTTTTATTGGCTTTAATGAAATTTAATCTTTTCTGAATTTAAAATGAATTGTAATAATATTAATGAGCATATTAATAACGTTTTATAGAATTTCCGTAGTATGGTATTACAGGCCTTTGTTTAGTTATACACATTACTTTAAAAAAAGCTAGATGGATCAAATTATGTAATTAACACAGCATCATTCGAAGATGTATTTTGTCTATTTTTTTATCAAAATCATTTTATTTTCTGCTGTTTTTCATTTTATTTTTAACTGCTATATTTGAAATTTAACATATTCAGAAAAGTATACCTTACGTCTCCTAAGGTTAGGGTCCATTGATTACAAAGTAACTTTTATACTATTGAAAATTTTATATGTTATAGCGCTTTGCCTAAACATCTTGCTAGATTATTTTAGAGGACTGATTCATGTTTTTGTAGTTTCTATGAGGGTTCAAGTGAAACATCTAATATGATTGCCGCATTGTTAATGATGCGAGAAAAAAATAATTTCCAAACATATTATGTTTTTTTCAATTTTTATGATAACATTAGACATTACCAGATAATTTCCTTATCTAGACAAAGTTTTAGCATTATTTTTGTGTAATTCCTTTACGTTTATTGGTTAGTCTTTTTCAATTCATTGTATTTTTCTTCTTGAATTTTCATAGCATGTGTTATAAATATATTTTGTAAAACGACTATTTTGAGAATTTCTAAAATGTGTTTTATTTTATCATTTAGCCATGTAGAACTAAGCCAAGGGGTTGGGCACTTCCCGAATTTGTATGATTCCTTACTAGATTTAGTATGGCTCGCTTGTCGAATATAGGTTTTAATTTGGCTTTTGTTTACCAGGTCGTTTTATTTGTTTTGTGGATAATTGTTATCATCATGATTGGTGAAGTTTCTGTATGTACAAAAATTAATAAATATTCAGAAAAGTAAAAGTCAAAATTTTTACATCGAAATATCTTTATAACAGTGACATTAATACATTTCGCGTATTAAAACACTAATTAGAAAAAATACACTGCTTGATTGCAGAAAAAATCCCAATCTAGTTTGAACTAGACAGAATAGAACTATCCAATCTAAATAGAACTATCGCAATCTAGCTTCAACTATATAGAACTTCTTGTCGAATTAAAGTCAATATTCCATGTGAAAAAAAAAGACGACTCCTATTCGTAAAGCCGAACGATTGTCGAATGGTTAAGCCACTGATCTTGTGCCGGAGATAGTGTGTTCTAATCCCGTTACTAGCATGGATGTACTTAGCCGTTCGAAATTGGCTTATATCAGTAGGTCAAGGTCTCATTTGCCCTCGCGTTGCAAAAAGTAGACGGTAGTGATCCAGCCAAGCTAAAACTAAAACCTATTGGCAGCGGGAAAGAAGTAACACGTTTAAAACGCTGATGTATGGAAAGAAGTGAACAATCAAAACAGATAGGGATAAATAAAAATATCATACTAAAGTACAATACCAAGTACATTATTTACCAAAATTCCTCGAAGCATACTTGAAAATTCTCGGGGAGCATTAGTGTGCATCTCCGCACAAGTTGAGAATCTCTGACTTATTGCGATGATCTATGCACTGTAGTTATTGCAGTAGAACAACATAATAAAAAAAGCATAAAATATCTTTACTTTTAACAGAACTCAGTGGAAGGTGTTGAACACACCATCGGAAAAAAGTTAAAACCATTTTTACATAATCCAATCATAAAAATAAAATTATTTTCGTAAATCAATCTTAATTTTAAAATATTTATGAATACACCATTGCTAGAAAAAATGGTCTTACAAAAGGTTAAAGAGTAAAAATGTTAAAAATACAACAGTTTATTTTAGTAAGACTAAAAGTAAACATTAAAACATATATCTGAAGCATGCAGCATCGAAACTTCAAAAGAGTTATGCGCATAAATATCTATACATTGTCAAATTTAGTACCTTATTTTCCAGTGACTTGAGAAATTAATATTTCAGAGTCCCTAATATTTTATTCAACACAACCTCACAGCATCCTTAAGTGACATTTACGTACGACGTAGTGTAACATGAAACCATTAAATTCTAACAACACTTCGTAATAAATCAATAACTTTACTTTTTTTACTAACACGAGAACGAGTTCAGCAGGATACTAAAATGCAGCTATTGGGCTTGAAGTAGCTGAAATTCATTAACATGACATGAAATTAGACATTTGAAGGCATCAAAAAGCAAGAAACAGAACACGCTATTTAGAAAGTATAATACATTGATAATAATACTAAATTTAGAAGGTGTAAAAAAGAGCGGGAGCTTGTTATTATCAAAAGACATGCATGTTACGGTTGTTTTAATTTATAATATATCATAAGTGAAAGCGTATCTGTATGTGTCAGGGCTTTTTACCAAAGATTAAGTTGAAGCCAATTAAAAGAATCAAATAAAACTTTTCATCTTATTAATCAACATTTTTATATTTTGAAATGATAATGGTTGTTAATTATAGAATCCCCAATTCACATTATATAGAAAAATAAATATATTTCATTAAGTTTATATTATTAGACTTGTTGTATCTATGCCATTATAGAGAGATAAAATTTATATATTGGGGGTTATCTATGAAACTACTGTACCGATTCTCAAAGTTCTTTTACTAATAAAATGATCCATTTTAACTAAGCAGGGTTGGTATAAGTATTTGTTTTGAAAAATAACACCAATTCAATATCTATTTTAAATATGGGTTTTAGATTTAAATCCGAATTCCTTCCATTTATTTTTTTTTTATAAATCAACCATTACCAATGTAGATATTTTAGGATTAAGTACATTATGACTAAAGATAATTAGTATAATGAAAACTTAAAATTCTTAATGTGTTGTATATTATTTACATTTGAAAAACTATGTAAAAATTCCTTTCAATTTTTGTTTTAGTTCCTTCTCAGCAAACTATTCATATTTTTCTTTTGCGTACAAGCAGAAAAATAATCTCATATCCCTTTATAAAACACTAATAACATAAAGACAAATGAATAAATGTATTACAAATTTGATGTCATATTAATCGAAAATCCTGAAAGGAATCTGATTTGGTCAGAAATTTAAACTTTATTTATTTTCTGCTTAGGTTATGAGTTACCGTAGTTTTAATGCTGTTGATGATGACCTTTACTCATACAATAAAAAATTCCGCATACAAAAATTCCCAAAGTAAGAAAAAAATTCTTATTTTATAGCAATGATTTTTTATAAAGTGATCTACATCCCGATTCTTATCATAATTGACATCAAAGTAATATAACTCAACCAAACATGTTCCTGACTAATATAAGCTATATTGGAATAAGGAAAAACTATTTTTTAGTTTAAATATATTGACGCCCAGATTGTATAGAGGTTAGCGTGATTTACTTCCCACACAATTGGTTTAGGTTCAATTCTTCTGTAAATCTTGGATGTATATGTGTTCTTCCATCATAGAGAGCGATATTGCCTTACCTATATGGTGCTTCCATAATAAAATGGGCAACAAAAATCAGCTGACTAAATTGTAAATTACCAGTAAAGGAAAGTTCACCGAATTTGAAAGAAAAGTTGTTAAAATCTCAATATTGTAAGTTAAGTTGGGAAAAAAAGTCACTAGTTAGCAACTCTATCGGTTTGGGCTGATCAAATGATTATATATACGGAAAAATAGTGTAATATGATAATCTTTGTCATCTATAGATCCAGTAAAAAACGGCGATACAATACACTTTGAGTTCCCATCTATGCTATACTAACGTTTAATATTTTTCTATATCAAAAACAAATTGAAAAGTCACAGGATGGACTATGTAGATTTCCAAGTTTTTCGTATTTACATTCAAATTATAATACTCTTAGTATAGAAAACTCTTTTAGTGGCTTATGATTTTTCTGAGTTCATTTTAGGAAAAGCATTATAGAATTGAATATAATTTTAAAATACACAATTTTCGATTAATCATCGAATTCAAGGATAACTCGGAAAATACCGGAAAATAAACATTATACGTCACAACTTACATGAAATTTAATTAGCATGTAATGGTGATTTCTAAAATCCACGTGATACCAGTAATTAAGAGGCCGCTGGGCTCAGAAAAAACCCATATACAGTGAAAACAACCCAAGAAATTGCAGGCGGTGGGAGGTAACTAGTTGAGAATTTCTGTCCAATCAGAAAACTTACTGACTCCCCGTTATTTATTACTTTTTAAAAATCCCTATTTCCCCTACTGCATTCTGAAGTGAGATAGATCTATTTTTAGAATCCCCACTGTAAAACAAGTTAGCAAGAGGGAAAAGTAGCCTCAGGGAAAAGAGGTCACCCCTCTTTTATTCTGTAAGAGAGTGGAGATAACAGAAGTAAGCAATGTATGTTTTCGTCTGTGAATGGTAACAGAATAAGAGAAATAGTGAGGGCAAGTGCTTTTACTATGTGGCTGCTACAACTTTACTGGGTATTCTGGAAATCGTTTACTTCAAATACATTTCCAGGTGTAGGAAATGAGGTTAAAAATTCATAATCGTTCAATTTCTGTGTAAAAAAATTCTTTAAAACATATAAAAAGGGATAAAAGGTAAATAATAATAATAATAATAATAGCATGCAAATCGGTAAATAAATGTTACGCCGAAATCTATAGCATTTTGTTATTTTAGTTCTTTATTTAAGGTAGGCAGAGAATAACATTATTTAAGGTAGGCAGAGAATTCATAATCTAAAGAAATAACCAATACAGAATTTTAGAAGGACAATCATACATCAGAGGCTTATAAAGTGGTGAAAGTAGGTTTATATATATATATATATATATATATATATATATATATATATATATATATATATATATATATATATATAAACGTTGTCGTCGTCATTGTCGTAAACTTGATATAAGAAGCATCAAAGTTAACCGAATTATAAATATTAATGTAATGTATAAGCACTTGTTATGACACTTATCGTGGGAAATGAAGACTGTATTCATGTCACTATATTTCAACTGTTTTCTTTTAATTTTTATTGTTAATTTTGTAATCTCACCTTTAAATTAGCACTACAGTCTACACACATGTATAACTCATTGATTTTACACAGTATAAATGTGCCAAAGGCTATGCCCAAACTAACTTGTATCTACATTACACAGAATTTATACTTAGATTTATATACCTAATAAAAAGCTGGATACAAAAAATTTAAATTCTTAATATATTTATTTGAAATATGAACTCTAGAGGTTTCAAATGCCTTTGATAAGTTTTTTTTTTTTAATTCTTTACATGATTTTTTTCAAAAATTTATACTTACTTATGGCAGTTTTCTTTTAGTGTTCACTTTCTTTAAATGTTAT
>CM063503.1:49176589-49184089 GCA_032207245.1 Pardosa pseudoannulata | reverse complement strand
GTTAAATCCTCTACACTATTGAATAAAAATGGAAGAAAGTGTTAAATATGTCTTTTATAGCTGAACAAACTGCTAAACCAATCTTAGCCAAATTTTCACAGAATTTTATAAGTATATCTGAGAGTGTCAAGTTTCATAGTGAATCTTCAGAGCCGTGGTAGATCAGTCAGTGTTCGTTGTGGAATAACAATAATACTATTACTCACTAAAATAGTAAGTTATTTTAAACGCCTTAACAAAATCGGGTTACAATCAAAATATTGCAAATAGTGAAATCGTCTACACTATTGAATAAAAATGGAAGAACGTTTCAAATATATCTATTATATCTGAATAAATTACTAAACCAATCGTAGCAAAACTTTCACAGAATTTTATAAATATATCTGAGAGTGCCAAGTTTCATAGTGAATCTTCAGAGCCGTGGTAGATCAGTCAGTGTTCGTTGTGGAATAACAATAATACTATTACTCACTAAAATAGTAAGTTATTTAAACGCCTTAACAAAATCGGGTTACAATCAAAATATTGCAAATAGTGAAATCGTCTACAGTATTGAATAAAAATGGAAGAACGTTTCAAATATATCTATTATATCTGAATAAATTACTAAACCAATCGTAGCAAAATTTTCACAGAATTTTATAAGTATATCTGAGAGTGTCAAGTTTCATAGTGAATCTTCAGAGCCGTGGTAGATCAGTCAGTGTTCGTTGTGGAATAACAATAATACTATTACTCAATAAAATAGTAAGATATTTAAAAGCCTTGACAAAATTGGGTTACATTAAAAGTATTTCAAATAGTTAAATCCTCTACACTATTGAATAAAAATGGAAGAAAGTGTTAAATATGTCTTTTATATCTGAATAAATTACTAAACCAATCGTAGCAAAACTTTTCACAGAATTTTATAAGTATATCTGAGAGTGCCAAGTTACATAGTCAATCTTTAGAACCGTGGTAGTTCAGTCAGTGTTCGTTGTGGAATAACAATAATACTATTACTCACTAAAATAGTAAGTTATTTAAAACGCCTTAACAAAATCGGGTTACAATCAAAATATTGCAAATTGTGAAATCGTCTACAGTATTGAATAAAAATGGAAGAACGTTTCAAATATATCTATTATATCTGAAATAAATTACTAAACCAATCGTAGCAAAATTTTCACAGAATTTTATAAGTATATCTGAGAGTGTCAAGTTTCATAGTGAATCTTCAGAGCCGTGGTAGATCAGTCAGTGTTCGTTGTGGAATAACAATTATACTATTACTCAATAAAATAGTAAGATATTTAAAAGCCTTGACAAAATTGGGTTACATTAAAAGTATTTCAAATAGTTAAATCCTCTACACTATTGAATAAAAATGGAAGAAAGTGTTAAATATGTCTTTTATAGCTGAACAAACTGCTAAACCAATCTTAGCCAAATTTTCACAGAATTTTATAAGTATATCTGAGAGTGCCAAGTTACATAGTCAATCTTTAGAACCGTGGTAGTTCAGTCAGTGTTCGTTGTGGAATAACAATAATACTATTACTCACTAAAATAGTAAGTTATATAAACGCCTTAACAAAATCGGGTTACAATCAAAATATTGCAAATAGTGAAATCGTCTACACTAGTATTGAATAAAAATGGAAGAACGTTTCAAATATATCTATTATATCTGAATAAATTACTAAACCAATCGTAGCAAATTTTCACAGAATTTTATAAGTATATCTGAGAGTGTCAAGTTTCATAGTGAATCTTCAGAGCCGTGGTAGATCAGTCAGTGTTCGTTGTGGAATAACAATAATACTATTACTCACTAAAATAGTAAGTTATTTAAACGCCTTAACAAAATCGGGTTACAATCAAAATATTGCAAATAGTGAAATCGTCTACACTATTGAATAAAAATGGAAGAGAACGTTTCAAATATATCTATTATATCTGAATAAATTACTAAACCAATCGTAGCAAATTTCACAGAATTTTATAATATATCTGAGAGTGCCAAGTTTCATAGTGAATCTTCAGAGCCGTGGTAGATCAGTCAGTGTTCGTTGTGGAATAACAATAATACTATTACTCACTAAAATAGTAAGTTATTTAAACGCCTTAACAAAATCGGGTTACAATCAAAATATTGCAAATTGTGAAATCGTCTACAGTATTGAATAAAAATGGAAGAACGTTTCAAATATATCTATTATATCTGAATAAATTACTAAACCAATCGTAGCAAAATTTTCACAGAATTTTATAAGTATATCTGAGAGTGTCAAGTTTCATAGTGAATCTTCAGAGCCGTGGTAGATCAGTCAGTGTTCGTTGTGGAATAACAATTAATACTATTACTCAATAAAATAGTAAGATATTTAAAAGCCTTGACAAAATTGGGTTACATTAAAAGTATTTCAAATAGTTAAATCCTCTACACTATTGAATAAAAATGGAAGAAAGTGTTAAATATGTCTTTTATAGCTGAACAAACTGCTAAACCAATCTTAGCCAAATTTTCACAGAATTTTATAAGTATATCTGAGAGTGTCAAGTTTCATAGTGAATCTTCAGAGCCGTGGTAGATCAGTCAGTGTTCGTTGTGGAATAACAATAATACTATTACTCAATAAAATAGTAAGATATTTAAAAGCCTTGACAAAATTGGGTTACATTAAAAGTATTTCAAATAGTTAAATCCTCTACACTATTGAATAAAAATGGAAGAAAGTGTTAAATATGTCTTTTATAGCTGAACAAACTGCTAAACCAATCTTAGCCAAATTTTCACAGAATTTTATAAATATATCTGAGAGTGCCAAGTTTCATAGTGAATCTTCAGAGCCGTGGTAGATCAGTCAGTGTTCGTTGTGGAATAACAATAATACTATTACTCAATAAAATAGTAAGATATTTAAAAGCCTTGACAAAATTGGGTTACATTAAAAGTATTTCAAATAGTTAAATCCTCTACACTATTGAATAAAAATGGAAGAAAGTGTTAAATATGTCTTTTATAGCTGAACAAACTGCTAAACCAATCTTAGCCAAATTTTCACAGAATTTTATAAGTATATCTGAGAGTGTCAAGTTTCATAGTGAATCTTCAGAGCCGTGGTAGATCAGTCAGTGTTCGTTGTGGAATAACAATTATACTATTACTCACTAAAAATAGTAAGTTATTTAAACGCCTTAACAAAATCGGGTTACAATCAAAATATTGCAAATAGTGAAATCGTCTACACTATTGAATAAAAATGGAAGAACGTTTCAAATATATCTATTATATCTGAATAAATTACTAAACCAATCGTAGCAAAAACTTTCACAGAATTTTATAAATATATCTGAGAGTGCCAAGTTTCATAGTGAATCTTCAGAGCCGTGGTAGATCAGTCAGTGTTCGTTGTGGAATAGCAATAATACTATTACTCACTAAAATAGTAAGTTATTTAAACGCCTTAACAAAATCGGGTTACAATCAAAATATTGCAAATGTGAAATCGTCTACAGTATTGAATAAAAATGGAAGAACGTTTCAAATATATCTATTATATCTGAATAAATTACTAAACCAATCGTAGCAAAATTTTCACAAAATTTTATAAGTATATTCTGAGAGTGTCAAGTTTCATAGTGAATCTTCAGAGCCGTGGTAGATCAGTCAGTGTTCGTTGTGGAATAACAATTAATACTATTACTCAATAAAATAGTAAGATATTTAAAAGCCTTGACAAAATTGGGTTACATTAAAAGTATTTCAAATAGTTAAATCCTCTACACTATTGAATAAAAATGGAAGAAAGTGTTAAATATGTCTTTTATAGCTGAACAAACTGCTAAACCAATCTTAGCCAAATTTTCACAGAATTTTATAAGTATATCTGAGAGTGCCAAGTTACATAGTCAATCTTTAGAACCGTGGTAGTTCAGTCAGAAAGGTGTCGATCTCAAAACCGGAGAAATGTGAGTTTGAGGCTTGAGCCGGCTAAGGATCAGTCGTGTTCATTAATGGCAGCTGGGGAACGTAAAATCGGTTTTCAGTCCAATGTCGTCCAAACAATACCTTTATACATTGAAAGCAGGTCAAGCATTGGGATATTATGCTTTGTCACTACTTCTAAATTATAAGGGCTCAGAGGAGGCAATGTGACTCCCGTCCGTAGCATTCATTAGCTAACACGTGTTCCCAGGGTAGTTCTAAATGAGCAACAGCTTTGCGTCGGGATTTTGCATAATAATATATGTCTATATTGCATGCTGCATACTGAAAAAAGCATAAAGTCTTTAAGAAATATAAATCTTTATTTAATAACATAAGATGCATATATAGCTTTAAATTATTTATTCAAATTACGTATATGTGTTGTATTATATCAGAAATAGTTTTCATTACAGGTAACAATACAATGCAAAAGCTTATATAAATTTAGAAATGTGTTGTATTATATTCAAAATAGATTTCATTACTGGTAGCAATAAAATGTAAAATCTTGTTTAAATTTAGAAATGTGTTGTATTATATCCAAATAGTTTTCATTACTGGTTTTTACGATATTATGGTCCAAAATCTCACCTCTCTGTGTTTTATTTGCCTGTATTGTTTTTTAAGAAGGGTTTTTAAAGAAAAAATGCATTTTCGCACTAAGTGTAGAATATTCCCATAACTTATAGAACTACTATTTATTTTCATAACACGGATGAATCCGAAACGTATACGTTATATAAATACTGCTGAAAGATTTTCATGAAAATAGTTGTAGTTAGTTTAGCATAAATGCAAAGTGTCACTAAATATATGCTAAAAATTCTATATTTCTATATTTATCTATATTTCAAATTTTTAAAAGTTTTATTAAAATATTAGTTCAGTTTAGTTTTATTCATTTGTACTTTAAAGAGACACCTGTCAATAATGGGTTAAAAGACAGTTAAAAATAGTCTGAAGAATTATGCTTTCTTCGAACGACTTTTTCTGTCTAGCGAAGGTAGACAGCAACGCTATAAACATTAATAAAGTTTTCAGTATTTGCTATTATTTCTAATTTCGTATAATTTTCATATTTATGATTTATTTATTATGATATTTCAATCCTTGCACATATAATTTTTAAAAGGTACATCGACTGAATATGTGACGAGGTATATGCATTGTATAACTTTCCTCTATTGTACTTATGATAACAAATAAACATATTATCAAGCAGTTTATTTTAATGTCATCATATAATTTTCAAAAAAGCAGCTGATGAGAAATGAGACATTCTGTACTATCCCAATTTGTTTAAATATAATTTGTTTTGCACCGTACACTCTATGGTAACGTAGATTTAATTATCCACCAATATAAAATTGGTATTAATGAATGGGGAATTAAGGGTTAAAATTTAGATTTTCTCTTATCAGTTAAAAATTTGAACTTGAAAGGTTGACTCAAGTTAATAGAATGGTTTCGAGTACCATATTTCGAAAAAAACTGAAAAAAAATTAATGTGTTAACAATTGTTTCTACACTGTTTATACGTTTAAAAATTGTCATAATATCTGTTTTATAGATCATAAATACTAAACAAAAGTTGTTTTAAAAAGCTAACATTGTGGTTTTTCATATTAATTCATTAAAGGAGTTTCTAATTTTCCCCCAAAATGGTCATTTAAACCTATATGGATACCTTAAGCCATAACTAGACTGTATTGGATAGACCTTAACTCATTAATGCCTTTATAAATTCCCTTTTAAAGGTAGGTATAAATATATTTATAGAATATGTTTTCCTACAGAACTTTTCCATTTTAGTATAGGTACATGGTAATTCCATAAACAATCTCCTAAATTTTAAATAATCTGCTGTTAATCATAATTTAGTCATTTGTATCGACTTTACATTCATGTGTAGATATTAATATAATAATAAGTGTTTTTAGTTTCACCTATTAATTTACTTTTTAGCACCTATATGTACTAAAATCAGAACGAATAATACAATAAACTTTCACTTTGCAGAAAAGTTTTTACATACAGTAATAAATCTCCTATCACGAATATTGTCTTTATAAATACCATCCTATGTTTAAAGGTATAGTTTATTACAGCTGTGTATATTTTGTATAGAACTTTTAGTTTCAGGGGATAATTGCTTAAATTAATCGATAATTACCTAAATTTCAGATATTCGTCGATATGAATTCGACAGAAAGGACTATGATAACGATTTAAAATTAATACTTAATACTATAAACATTTATCTCAGCTGTTGACTAAAAATACAAAGCATATGTAAGTGAGGTTTACTATAATTGATTTATTAATTTAAACATTTGCATGTTTTGTTGTGAAGGAAAAGACAATATGCATTACTTTTCCTTCTATTTAATACAAGCTTTTGCTGTATGGACTTATATATCTTCCAGCCCAAATTTTACCATCTTTGGTTATCATTTTTGCAAAAATTTCTTTCTTACATAAGGCCGGACGATGGCTGATTGGCCGATTGGGTGCTGGTCTTCGGTACCGGAGTTCGTGGGTTTGAATCCCACAGTGGCATGGATGTTCGTAGCCATTCGGAATCGGCTTTAAACTGTAGGTCCCGGTCTCATTAGCCTTCCTGTTGCAAAAAGTAGACCGTAGCACTCCAAACCAAACCAAACCAATCTTTCTTACATAATAGAAAACATACTTAACAGCTGAACCCATTCAACTGCGAGTAAGATAGATATTTAGATGTAAGTGTTAATACTGAACTCTCCCAATGCGACATCTGTATAGTACGTCTGATATTTAATTGTTTTCTGGTAGAAAAAGTTTCTATGGTTTACTCATAAAAGCTAGTTATATTGTGTTATTCAATTCTTTTTATATCTACTAATTTTCATGACTAGAATATTTTTGTTGTATATTTATTTTATGTAAATCCAACCATCTGGTCAGCCCATACCGATAAAGCGGTCAACCTTTTTCTTCCAATTTGTTTTAAATTTATTGAGGATTTGAACTGAAAATATATTTTAACATCAATGAAATATAATTTATATTACTGAAGAGAAGTGTAGCTTTCAATCATTAAAGTTTTAGAATCGGTTTAGTAGCTTCGGAGATGAACCCCTACATACAGATTTAACTTCTTAGTAATTTAAATTACATTTCTCACTGTGAAAACGATAGAATTAAATTCAATGTAAAGCGTAATTTGCTTTTTAGATTTTACATCCTTTTATAATTCCATAAAGCAGTTTTCATAAAATATACACTATATTATACTCACACATGATTTTCGCATATAGTATATACATGGAGCTATTTACATTTCAACTTTATGGAAAAATAAATGATTTTATGAAATGCCATTTATATTTCCCAAAGAATATATAATTATTAAAAGCAAATACATAATATAGTCATTTCTGCCAAAACAGTGATTTTTCTCCCTGAATTTTGAAATTAAATTTAAAAACAGGAAAAATGTATAGAAAATTCGTTGGCAACCTAAACATATTTACATTTAGAGA
>CM063503.1:49169089-49171589 GCA_032207245.1 Pardosa pseudoannulata | reverse complement strand
ATATCATGGGGACAAAATTGCCTTATACTCTCTCTCTCTCTCTCTCGATCCCGAATAGGACGATAAAGTGTATATTCTTGAGCATTGGACTTAGAACTGAATCACTGTAATGATGATCGGGCGAACAGTGCGTTTTAAACTCAGATAAATATGAATTTTCACAATGCTGGACTTGTTTTTCTTATGAATTCAAGACTGCAGCTTGATTAAGAATTATTTTCCCGAGAAACTTGAAAAAAAAACAGGAAGCTTTCCCATGAAATCGTAGAATATGTTTTCTGGTTGCATATAAAATATATACGTACCGTACACTACATATATATATATATATATATATATATATATATATATATATATATATATATATATATATATATATATATATATATATATATATATATATATATATATATATATATATATATATATATATTATATATATATATATATATATATATAATATATATTTATATATATATATATATATATATATATATATATATATATATATATATAACATATAAATATAAATATATATATATTATATATATATATATTATGTATACCCAGACCAAGGTTACCGTCCAGAATTTAGCTAGGAGTATATTAGTTTTCCTATATACAGAGATTTGTAACAAGCTATACATTTGGTTATACACTAGCTCTGATTAACATACATAGCTAATAAACACAAAACTCATAAGGCGTTGTTAGAAGAGGATTAACTTCTTTTAACAGCACCTTATTAACTTATAAAACATTTTTTGTAAGATGTATAGTTTTGAATCATAAATATATTTTAATAAGAAAAAAGTGTTTAATTTCTTTTATCATTAAATCATATTTCATTCATAAAAATTCCACCAAAAAGCTGATTAAAATCAATATATTTTTATTAAAAAATGTATTTTATAGAAACTTAAGTAACGAACTGCTTAAAAATATAAGCAATTACACAACTTTAGCTGAACATTCCTACATAAATGGAGAAATATACATACATTTTACTCACTGTAATATCAAAAAACTATAAAAATCATACAGAAGAAATGTTAAAAGTTTTTTGCCGATTAATTCCCCTGGGCATTTAACAAAATTTGAAAATCTCCAGATAACATATCTTCAGCTCATGGAAGATTGCAATTCAGTAAGTTTTTCTTCAGTAAAAAAAATTGCCTCTCTTACCCCTAGGTATTTTTGCCACAGGAAAACGAATCGTTAAAAATATTTTTATTTGAAAGTAATCGTAGAAAAGAAATTAAACATTTTTAAAAGTTCAAGAAAAATCAATTTCCTAGAGTAAGTGATTTATCCGGGAGAAAAATATAAACCGGGAGGCATGAAACCATCGCCATAAACATAAGATATAAAAGTTCCGTTTTCTATCCAACATCTTGTCTTAATCAAGCTCAAAACTTCATTTCCAGAACAAAAATTAAATCCTCTCCCCGAAATTTAATAAAACTTCAATATGTTTTTTACAAATGTTATTTAAAAAAGATTTCAATACAAGTTAAAGAAATGAATTCAAAGTTTTAAATTAATATAAGCCTCAGCTAATAGAATTTTTTTTTATTGAGAGAAAAAAATTTATAATTAAGTTTTTCAAATCCCACTACATAAAAATATTATTTTAATAGATAATGCAATATCTTTCTCAAACATGATGAATATCATTAAAAACTAATTATGTTTTCTTAGAACGTTTAAGTCGTGGTATGATAACATAATTCCCTAAAATCAAAAAAAAAAAAAAAAGATTGATTTTTTCTTTAATTATTTTTTCTCAAAATAACATTGTTCTTAAAACAAAGAAATTTTGAATAAATCTCTTTAATAATTTGTTGTCATAACTAATTCATAACGATTGTTCTGCATTCATAGAGTTAAATTTATTACTTTAATATTTTAAGCACAGAAGAAAGTTACATAACACGTTCATCATAGGAAGATAGAGATGTGTATTATCAGCAATATTCACCCGTTCGTGTCTGGCATCATACTAATAGTACAACGAATCTGATTTAAATATATTTTTAAAAGTTTGCAAAACTTACCCCGAGATCTTCGTGTTCTTGACCTGTGTTAAAACTTGAATTTCATAATTTTACAATAAATGTTGATACTGATTCAACATGGTATGATATCACTTGCTTGGAGCTCTACGTTCTACTGTTTTGCATGTTTGCATGTTCTTTGCATGTTTGAATTCCACTGCTGGCATGGGTGTTCTTAGCCATTCTCAATTGGCTTTCAGCAGTAGGCCCCAATTTCATTAGCTCTCATAAGCAAAATAGTAGATCATAACTCTCCAAACCAAACCATTCCATTACTTTTTTCACTGTTATTTAACATCTTGTTCATTGTAATATTAAAGTTTCAGATTCTACTTTTAGTTTTCCTTATTTCTATGATTTCATATATATATATATATATATATATATATATATATATATATATATATATATATATATATATATATATATATATATATATATAT
>CM063503.1:49124089-49164089 GCA_032207245.1 Pardosa pseudoannulata | reverse complement strand
GGTTAGGTTATTTAAAACAAAGTTTTTGTCATTTAAATATTCTAAAATAGGTTGAAACACCTGTGTTATAAAATATATTTCTGGATGTTCATGGCTATTTGTACATTTTAATTTTCCAAATAAGCATCATAAAAAAGAGCTTTCCTAATATTTAGGAAAAATAATGAAAGATCTTATAACATCAATTATTTTACAATTGTATAAAAGTGTGAAATTAAAAATAAGCAAAAAGCTGTTAGTCCAACCAACTGAGATTTAAAGACAATCAGTTAAAAGTGTTAGTTTATTTCAGTTAAAAATCACATTACAAGAAGAAAAATAAGCTAAGAACAAATAAATTTAATAATGTAATAAAAATAGAACTCAAAATGTGTAATTTTGTATACGTTTTGTGAAATGTCACTGCATTAGCCAACGAACAACTGTTCACTACCAGCTCAGTTAATTCTATTCTCAGAATATTAAGCAAAGTTGAGTCCTGTACTACTTTTTATAAATATCGTCGAAGAAAACTGTATCGAAATTTTATTCTTTAAGTTTTCATAGACAGCGTGTTGGATAACCTGGCCTCAATATTCATCATAAAATCTGGTTTGTTTTAAAGCATTACAAATGGGTTAATTAAGTTTCCAACAGTAAGTCCTGAAGTAAGTAGTAAACAGTAACGTAAGTAGTAACAGTAAGTAAACTGTAAGTCCCTAATAGCATATTTACCTATTAGTTCTTAATAGTCCCTAATAACCGTAATTCTTATGGTTTACAACTTCATCCGTAAAAAAAGTAGAAGTATCTATGATAACAGAAGTATTCGAACTTACATACTCAGTTACCAAAACATACCATACGAGATTAACCAAAATAACATTCAATAACAAGTATGTGATTAACTTCAGTTTCATCAAAAGCATTAATGTAATAAAATAGCATATTTACCTAAATTGTATGCCATATAGAAATCTTATCTTTTACATCTAGAATTGAGGTACACATTTTTTAAATATCCAAATGCTTAAAAACTTTACTTTACAATCTACATTATTATATAAGGTAATCCCAAGATAAAAACAAATTCACAAATAGGCTTCGAATGGGATAAATCCTTATGGGGAAAAAGATACTTCATTGTTTGGTCTATTTTTAGCACAAAGAATCTTATACTTATCTTCCTAGAAAATACCCTAGCATTCAACAACAAAGAGTATAATAGACGGACTCATTGAATAGATTCCGTTTCAGAGACAGTACTATTCTTTTATTTTCATGTTACATTGCTGAGCGTAACACAGACAAACAGAAACAGCACAAAATCAAAGCACAAAACCAAGAGACTTGTTCTGTTGGTAGTATTCGATACATTATTTGATTATACAGTTTTTTTATTCCCCATTCTTTTAATTACTACCACGCAACATAAATGATTCAAATTTGAAATGAAGTCGCATAAATTATGCATACCTACCGTTATTTATTCCTGACATTTTGGCAGAAAATCATTCCAAGTTGTAATATATTTTCAACAAATCGAGAATAATTGCTTTAACATGAATGTATGAAATTATTAATTTAGTGTCTGTTTGCTTTTCGGGGGCAGCTACATTAAATGGAAGCTGTATAATAAAGTTTCCTTCAAAGTTTGTTTTCAAATAAATTACATTCCATCAAAATGAATTTTGGTAAATAAATGTTGATGACCAAGTTTAAACTTACTGTAAATTATTTCGCTTTTGAGAACATTGATTACACAATATAAAGTATTCATATTTTTATTTATTTACACACTTTTAACTACATAAAGCATTTATGTTAAATAAATGGCTAGACAGCTGATAAAACCAAAATATAAAATATGGTATGTAATGTTTAATAAAGCACTTCAAGTTGTACATAGTACCTTTCGAAAATTAAAAATCTTCATTACAGACTTTTTTATTCATCATGAAATAAAAAATTTCTGTTTTTTTTTTATAGAATTAGGTTTTTTAAGTTTTTTATTAACATTCTAGCTATAAAATGACTATTTATTTATTATTTTAAATACTAAATTTTTATAAATATCAAGGATACAGACCAAATGAAAAAGTGAAATAAGCTTATTCAAAAGATATCTATTAAAATATACGTATTAAATACAAATAAATCCCATTGAAGTAAGATATACGTTATTCTGTAAACTAAAACTTTTAAAGGTACCTGACATTTTAAAATTTACATAGAATTAAATATTTATTAAATGGAAATTGAAAATAAAAAATATCTTTATCCATGCTATCAAATAAAATTTATCACCCATATTAATGTAATTGAGGTTTACACAGTAAACAGATAATTATCTTTTGACATAATAATTTATAATTTTGGGATTTCAAAAGTTATCTTGAGGATAAATAGATTTCTATTTTTTTCATGGTGTATTTAGTTTTTAAATGCAATTCTTCATATAACGAAATTAAATAATTTTTATAATGATAGTATATTAAATATAAAGAAAATATCTGGTATTTTAAAATTTACAAAGAATTATGTATTTATTAAATGGGAATTAAAAATTAAAAATATCTTTATCCATCCTATCAAATAAAATACATTACTCGTATTAATGTAATTGAGGTTTACACAGTAAAAAGATAATTAGCTTTTGATATAATAATTTATAATTTAGAGATTTCAAAAGTTATCTTGCGGATAAATGGATTTCTATGTTTTTTACATGGTGTATATATTTTTTAATTTCATTGCTACATATAACAAAACCAAATAGTTTTTCTAATGATAGTCTATTAAATATAAAAGAAAATATCTGGTATTTTAAAATTTACTAAGAATTATATATTTATTAAATGGAAATTAAGAATTAAAAATATCTTTATAGATGCTATCAAGTAAAATATATTACTCGTATTAATGTAATTGAAGTTTACACAGTAAAAAGATAATTAGCTTTTGACATAATAATTTATAATATAGAGCTTTTAAAAGTTATCTTGTGGATAAATGGATTTCTATTTTTTTCACATGGCTTATATATTTTTAAATGCATTGCTTTATATAACAAAATTAAACAGTTTTTTATAAAGATAGCCCATTAAATATAAAGGAAAACTTTTATTCTTAACACAACATATTTTTATAGGGATTCAAAAATAGACAGTTAAGACAGGCAAAAATAGACAAAAAAGTTTAAAATGCTATAATCGAAAATAAGTATTTTCCCTTAGCAAAATTTATCATAGAAAAATTATATATATCGATTTACTACAGTTAAATAATTTTTAATGTAAGTTCATTTACTTCTTTATCAAATTATTTTGTTTATTTCTCATAAAGTATTAAAGATATTTATTTTCCAATCTAAATCTGAATTGGGCTTTAAACATAAAAGAAAATGCTCTTGACAAAATTTCAGTTACTACGCAATTATCTTTTGCATAAAATTAGTTCATACTACACTTTTATTTTTAATTAAAACTTTAATTATATTTAGTATTTAGCTTCCACTTTCTAAACTATAATAGAATGCAAAACAACGGTATCTGCTATTTTCCCATTTTCTTATTTTCTATTAAAAAGCATTTGGCGTTTGGAAAAGAATTGTGTTAAGTTTTTTTTTTCAATACATTTATATGGCTTTCATCAAAGCCATATTTTTTATATATATCTAAAAACTCTTCATTTCTTGAAGAAGTTTATGATTACTCCCAAACTACTTTATGAACAATACAACATTTTCCCATCATCTTTTTCGTGTGTTTTCAATTATCTTAGAACATTACACAGCTCAGCAATTTCAGAAAGCAACAAAAAAAACGTACATAATTGAAAAGCAGCCAATCAAAAGAATCTTATAAGGTTCCAATGTATTCCCCTCGCTTGCAGTCGATAAATCTAATTCAATTTATCGTTCTCAAACTGTCCCTCATAAAAAATAGAGATTATAAATTATCTATTTTAATGTCTCATTCTTTTTCCTGACTTTAATCTAAAAAGATCTATGGCATACATTGTAGTAAAAAACTAAAGAGGAAAAAATTCCTCAAGAGCGTTTTAAACAATTAGTGCAACATACAACAAAAACGATTTTAAAAATTACAGCTTTTTAGAAACTGAAAAGCACAGCTTTTTAAATATTCCCCTGAGAAGAAACCAATTCAAATTGAAACCATGAACCCTAATTAGCATTTAATCGTATTAAAAATCGAATCACTTCGTCCTATTAATTGGGAAGATGTATTATAAAGAATAATACATAATACATTCCCCAAAGTGGTTGCATCTTTTAAAATTTTATGTAAAATCTACAGCTAATGGTATTATATGAAGCATTTTAATTATACTGATAAGTATCTTGCCTTTTACGTATAGCATATCATGCATAAAAATTTATGTATGTAGGTGAATTACTATGTTTTTGCTACTATATAACTGAAACATTCAATTATCTTTTGCACATCATTTTAAATATATCGTATTATTTAAAATACAATTGTATAATTAATAAAGTAATAGAATTTTGATGAGTATTATTTTTGAAGTATACAAAACTTGCATGTAATTAAATAGAAGTAAATTCATGTTGTACAAAAAATCTTGATTATTTAATTCCTCGAAGTCATTTTTAATTGATAAGGAAAATTGGTATATTTCACAGATTATATAAAACAACATACATCTAACCAGATATTGATTTATAATTCCATTACCTAAATGAATAGAACTTACCCACTGCACAAACATGCTCCAAATATTTAGAAAAGGTGAATACAAAATAATATATAGTGTAAAAAAGTGAAACATAGAACTTTATTTTTAATTATAAATAAGTCTATAAATTTTAGCTATTTTTGATTTTACATAAGATACATATCATATATATTTTAATTAGTTTTTACTACTTATATACTCCAGTCACTGTTTTATAGAGCTGAAGAATGTACAAGCTTTCTGGGCTTTAAAAGTGATTAGACTAATATTTTATATTTAGTATCCCATTATTAAAAAGTAATTGCAATACACTTTCAAATAAATCATAACCCCAAATTCTACATTGCAAATATTAGTGGCAAAATATCCATAATCTACCAAAAAACTATTCCAGCTGAACACAACTATATTTGCTGAGGTATCCATAAGCAGATCAGCATCCTTTCTTAAAATTAAGTTAGTAATATTTAATTATAAATAAGCCTATAATTTTTAATAATTTTAAATATCCATAAGATACATATCATATATATTTTAATTATCTTTTGCTACTTATACACTCCAGTCACTGTTTTATAGAGCTTAAGAATATACAAGCTTCCTGAGCTTTAAACTTGTTCACACTAATAGTTTTTAACTAGTATCCTATGATCAAAAAGTAATTGCAATACACTTTAAGATAAATCACTTTAAGATAAATCTTTTAAGATAAATCAGAACCCCAAATTCTACATTGAAAATATTAGTGGCAAAATATCCATAATCTACCAAAAAACTGACCCAGCTGTAAACAAATATATTTGTTAAGGTGTCCATAAGCACATCAGCATCCGTTCTCAAAATTAAGTTAGTAATTTTTAATTATAAATAAGCCTATAATTTTTAATAATTTTTAATTATACATAAGATACATATCATATATATTTTAATTATCTTTTGCTACTTATACAATCCAGTCACTGTTTTATAGAACTGAAGAATTTACAAACATCCTGAGCTTTAAACGTGCTTACACTAATAGTTTATATTTAGTATCCCATTATTAAAAAGTAATTACAATACACTTTAAGATAAATCAGAACCCCAAATTCTAAATTGAAATTATTAGTGGCAAAATATCCATAATCTACCAAAACACTGATCCAGTAGTATCCCCTATATAATAATAGCCTAAGTTATCTGTACGTCTGTCCTCCAATTTATGAAGCGGTTGGACCTGGAATGGATAAAGGCATCCATTCAAAGCGAATAAAGTTTATCTTCTCCTAAACTATCGATCCGATTCTAAAATAATTTTGTATAAATATGCTTCATATCACAGCAAAAAATACTGTCGTCTTTAAAACGTTCGAAATCCAACCCTTCCCTCCTTTTCGAGAGTTAATGCCATTATTTCAAGCCCTATTTTCCCCGGTTAAGAATAGGCGATTAAATTTATCCCTTTATTACTTAATAAAGAGGTAAAAATAACAATATTTTCTAGCCTTTTGACGTCATTCCTTTAAACATCTCATTTAATCATTTCATATTTTAAACTATTTAAATATCGTCTACACTATTTTAATATCTTTTATCATTGAAGTTAGATATTACGTCAATGATTTCTTTTATATTTGGCTTAAATAATAGATTAGGTACATACGTGATAATTTTAAATTTAATCATCGATTATTTTTTGTTGCAATGAAACTTTTACCACCGATATTAACAATAAATTCTTTTTATATAAGTCTAGGAGTTTATTTCACGGACTAATAAATATCTAACTTTTAATTTATATATATTTGGAAATTAAGAAGTTTGTTCTTTTGTGTGTTTGTTTATTATACATAACCACACGGTTTGACTAAATGAATTCAATGTGATTCTAAACTGCATTACAGGATCGGGAGACTCTAGAGGCGTATGAAGATAAATAAATTATTGAGCGTGTACCAGATAATTCTCAGCCAAAAAACAAACCAGTTTTTACCTGCCTCATACGGTACTTAACAGTTCTGGAATATTAAAATTTTTACAAATCCCGTCATATGATGGGCTACATGCTAGTACAATTATATTTGCTAAGGTGTCCATAAGCAGATCAGCATCCTTTCTCAAAATTAAGTTAGCAATTTTTAATTATAAATAAGCCTATAGTTTTTAATAATTTTTAATTATACATAAGATGCATATCATATATATTTTAATTATCTTTATATATATTTTAATTAACTTTTGCTACTTATACAATCCAGTCACTCTTTTATAGAGCTGAAGAATTTTCAAGCATCCTGAGCTTTAAAAAGGATTAGACTAATAGTTTTTATTTAGTATCCAATTATTAAGAGAAAAATAATTGCAATACACTTTCAGATAAAACAGAACCCCAAATTCTACATTGCAAATATTAATGGCAAAATATCCATAATCTACCAAAATACTGACCCAGCTGTATACAATTATACTTGCTAAGGTCTCTATAAACATATTAGCAATCCTTCTTAAAATTAAGATAAAAAGTCACCTTCAGACATTGTAAAGAGAGAAGGTGTAAACAAAAGAATACACAAAAGAAATTTTACGAATAAGTTTTTTTAAACTCCAATTTAAGATTTTATCTTAGTCAAACAAATACTTAAGGTTTAAAGTATTTTTAACAAATTCACAAAATTTTTATTCTAAAATCATAGTTGATCAAACTCTTTTTATTCCAACAAAATATAATTGAGATGTCAGTTTGTCTTAAGTAAAAAAAAAAGGTGAACGAAGACAAAAACTAAACCTGAAGAACCGTGATATAAACTATCATATGTTGACAAGAGGCACAGTAAACGTTAATAGAAAACCCTTCTAATTAACACAAGGGATAAAATGAGGCATAAAAGTAAAGTTCTAGGATCAATAAACATTTATTCAGTCGTAAACACAGCCGTCTTTACTGAAGACTGTATCCTAACTAATTTTTATCTCTAACCTAATTAAGCAAACTTAATATTATCACTTTACACACCATCATTTTCGACTAACAAACTTAACGTATTAATCGATGATTAAATAAAACAGAAAATATTACTCGGTAACTTTATACCAATGAATAATAATATGATGTTACTTTTATTAAATTACTTCATTTATTATGGGATGGTAAACCGCAATAATACTAGCAAGAGGAAGGAACTTTTGCAGCATTTGACAATAATGTAGAATGCCGCTCCTTCCCCACTTTTATACAAATAGTACAAAAGCATAAACCAAGATTTTTTTCTCATCTCAAAAATTCCATAATACATAATGAATTATTCTCTTTATCATGAATTATTTAAACTAAACACTCAGTTTTATACGCACTTGTCGCTTTTATGAAAATAATATCACAAATAAAATAGAATCATTACTTTTCCTTTTATAATAGTCTATCAGAAATCCTATCAAGACTATCATAGCTTCATATAATTAGATATGTATGTTCTGAAGTAAGTGGCTACGCAGCGCAAGCTTTCTGTAAAAAAAATATATACTCCTATTTTACTACATTTTACTTGCATTGGCTGGAATTACAATTAAATGTAATAAATAATCTATAAATAATATATATATAAATATATAATGTATAATAATATGTTTAATATGTATAAATATATAATGTATAATAATATGTATATTATGTATAAACATATAATGTATAATAATATGTATATTATGTATAAACATATAATGTATAATAATATGTATAATATGTATAAATATATAATGTATAATAATATGTATAATATGTATAAATATATAATGTATAAGAACATGTATATTATGTACAAATATATAATGTATAGTAATGTATAATAATATGTATAAATATATAATGTATAATAATATGTATAATATGTATAAATATATAATGTAAAGGAATATGTATATTATGTACAAATATATATTGTATAGTAATATATATAATATGTATAAATATATAATGTATAATAATATGTATATTATGTACAAATATATAATGTATAGTAATGTATAATAATATGTATAAATATATAATGTATAATAATATGTATAATATGTATAAATATATAATGTATAATAATACACATAATATGTATAAATAATCTATGAGTAAAAATATTTTTCAAATTGCTTTATTTAACAAGAAAAACTATAAAAAGCACTAAAAGGAAAAATTTGTTTGTGTTTTTAATTATGCCGCTTGTAAATATATGTCGATATTAGTTTATATATCTACAATTCGGATTCCAAGTACGCTTAACAGCTTTATGCATTTACCAAACTGATATTTTATTCTTCAATCTAATATTTTATGATTAAATATGGACTTGTCACCGGAATTGCGCCTATGTGCAAAATATCATATCTCTAGCTAGTTTGAAATATAGTTGAAAATTGATTTTCAAATATCAACTTATTCACAAATGGAGTTTAATGAAATCGATTAAAAGTAATTATGTTACAGGCTTCAAAGCTGTAAAGAATTAGATTTTTGCAAAATGTTTTATACAGTTTTTTCCAATAAAGTATTTTACAAATACGGGACAAAATGCTTTAATCTAGAACCTTCTTGCTGTAGATTAGCCCCAACAGTTTAAGACACTGCTTTGCACTGCGATAGGTAATTTCGATAGGTCAGAGGACTTCCCGAGCTGAGCTCTAAATCAAGCTGTGAAGCTGAATGTGGTACGCGTTATTTTCTCTTATACATTCATTATACGACCGATTTATGGTATGACGTCACTTTCCATACCGCCAAGGAGTTAACATCCCCCCCCCCTGAAACGGATGTGATGTGGATTCGTTCCTGGGGTAGGCCCAAAACAACGACATCTGGTGCATTAAGCCATAAGCCTGTCTCCTCCTTGGCAAAAAAATATATCTTATCTTAGAGCATATCATTGACAAAATACATAATTCTTTAAAATATAGTCAGGAAATCATATATCTGTAAGAGCAAAATTTAAAGAACATTGGGTTCAGTTTAATAATTTACACTTTCCTATTTTTTTAAAAATACCTACTGTACGTAATTCTTTAAAATATAGTTAGGAAATCATATATCTGTAAGAGCAAAATTTAAATAACATTGGGTTCAGTTTAATAATTTACACTTTCCTATTTTTTTAAAAATACCTACTGTACGTAATTCTTTAAAATATAGTTAGGAAATCATATATCTGTAAGAGCAAAATTTAAATAACGTTGGGTTCAGTTTAATAATTTACACTTTCCTATTTTTTTTAAAATTCCTACTGTACGTAATTCTTTAAAATATAGTTAGGAAATCATATATCTGTAAGAGCAAAATTTAAAGAACATTGGGTTCAGTTTAATAATTTACACTTTCCTATTTTTTAAAAAATACCTACTGTACGTAATTCTTTAAAATATAGTTAGGAAATCATATATCTGTAAGAGCAAAATTTAAATAACATTGGGTTCAATTTAATAATTTACACTTTCCTATTTTTTTTAAATATACCTACTGTACGTATTAGAATTTTTAATTTTCTATTTAATTATCACTTTATTATTTATATGTTAAATATTTCAAAATTCTACAACGTATTAAAACTATAAAATAGCTTTTTCAGAAATTAATCATTAATTTTATAGACATAGTAGAATGTCTGACCAATGTACTAATTGTTTGACGACCTTAAATCCAATATTTGCTACACACGTGTATGCAGAAAAATATATTTATTATTCAGTTAGATGGGGGTAAAGAAAATATAAAAAAGGCAAACAGTAAATAATATCTTAAAGGAATTATTTATACAAATTTAATCTTAGAAATAATTTAATCATGTTTCAAAAAAATCAGTAGGATTGCTTGGTCATTTCAATGCAAATTATGGGACTTTAAATAACCGTAAAAGACATTTAACTCTAAGTACAATGAAGTAAGAATTACAGATCAAAAACAAATGCAACTCTCTCTGAAGACGAACGAGAAATCTGTCTTTCGAAGTCTATGTCAACTTATTTCAAAATAAAGAGAGTATCATTTTTTATTCGTTTCTTAAATAAGTTACTTTAAATGATACTTTGGACACTAAGAATCAATTATGCTGTAATCGATTTTTTTTATCCTCCGGTGAAATATAGTTCTGAACACATGTAATCACAAAAACAGACTGCAATATCATCAATCTTAGTCTATAAAACAGGTGCAGTAAATCGCCACAACAATGATATCTTTTAAGAGGAGAGATTTTCTAATGTAAGTTACCGAAAGGAAAGAGTTGCTAAAATTATTATCGATAGAAAAAACTGTTTAACATTAAAACTCCAGCTCTAGCTTAAATGTTGTCCAGTGTGTGTATATATAAGTACATAAATGTATACATTTATATTTCTGCATACTCTTGTATTCATTTATACATACACATGTACATATATGGAGAAACACACACACACACACACACACACACACACACATATATATATATATATATATATATATATATATATATATATATATATTATATATATATATATATATATATATATATGTGTGTGTGTGTGTGTGTGTGTGTGTGTGTGTGCATATGTGTTTGTATATATGTTATGCATTTGATGTTTATATTCTGGTTCTATATACAGATTATTAGAAAGTAAGAAAGTATTATTATAAAATGTATTAAAACCTCTAGTTACCATCTATTTGCCCTTACAGTATATATATATATATATATATATATATATATATATATATATATATATATATATATATATATATATATATAATTTCCTTTTTCATCCATAAATTTATAATTTATTAATATGTTTATGCCACACCCAGTATAATTATAGTGTAATTGTACTAGGATAGAATAGTTATAATATCTATCTATCTATCTATCTCTCTCTCTCTCTCTCTCTATATATATATATATATATATATATATATATATATATATATATATATATACATGTGTGTGTTTGTAATAAAATAATATATATAGTACAGCTGAAATGAGTCTCTAGATTTTGAATCCAACAATCAGCGATATTAGGATTGGCATTGGGTTACTTTTTGCTTATAGAAACTGATCTTAATTTTTAGTGAAATGTTCATGTGGACACTACCGCACTGATGTACAACGGGGTGTTTCGAGTTAAAAGCCGCAGAGCAAATGAAAGCAAATGAACTGTAAAGATGAACACAACATCGCAAAGCATTCACCACACCATCGAATGGCTTTAGATGAGATTAACTCAAAATTCCTGTTAAGTATATTTACAACCAATGTGGTAAAATATCTTACCATGGACATTTAAAATGCTGACTGTTCATCAATTTTTAAAGGTCATTAATCAGTTTTTTATCACTTAGGATATAAGCATACATACAAAAGGGATTATAAATTGATATTTATATATATCCACAATTACTTTTGCAGTTTGTAATATTGACAAATTATGCTTTAAAATATAAAAACTTGAAACAAGCACTATCAAGTTTCCTACATTTTAAATGGCCCCTAAATAGAGGTAGTAATCCTGCTTGATCCACAAAAAAATTAATTAAATAACAAATTAGATTTATATCTATTAAACTGGAAGATTTTTAAATGGTCCCTAATTAGAGGTAGTAAGCATGCTTAATTCACAAAAAAATTAATTAAATAACAAATTAATTTTATATCTATTAAACTGGAAGATGTTTAAATGGCCCCTAATTAGAGGTAGTAAGCAAGCTTGATCCACAAAAAAAATTAAATAACAAATTAATTTTATATCTATTAAACTGGAAGATTTTTCAATGGCCCCTAATTAGAGGTAGTAAGCGTATTTGATCCACAAAAAAATTAATTCAATAACAAATTAGATTTATATCTATTAAACTGGAACATTTTTAAATGGTCCTTTATTACAGGTAGTAAGCATGCTTGATCCATAAAAAATTAATTAAATAACAAATTAATTTTATATCTATTAAACTGGAAGAATTTTTAAGGCATCTTATATCGTCTAAAGCAGTTTTATTACGTTCTGAAGGTGTATTCATTTGGATGAAATACTTTGGATACTTTATAAAGTTAGAACAAAATTCTGTGGAATATTCCTGTTTCGTCACTTAAAATATCCTGAAACAATTGCTGTTAATATTATATAGTAAAAAATGGTCAACTGTGCATTAGAATTATGAAAAGATTAATTTTAAATTATGATATCGTGCTTTATAATGCAGTTAACCTACTACTTCAATTACAATGACCTGATAATTGCATTCTAAAAATGAATTATTAATATAGATATAATTTTATTAGATGAAATTCAAAAAAAGTCAGAAAAATTAGAAAATAAAAAGTAGAGGACGAATTCATATCTAATTAGTCCTTTAAAAACCTCCTAACTGTTTAATCAGTAGAATAATATTAATCCTTTTCCAAGAAATTTTTTTTTCTAAAACACTTAGATCTAAAAAATTGCGGGGAAAGGGAGTTCTAAAACAGCTCATAAATGAACACAAAGCATTTCTTGGACGCATTCGGTTGGAAGAAAATCACACTTGACCTGGCACCTTCAAATTTTCATCTCTCTAAAGTCCTTTACGAGAAGGAAAAAGGGTTTTCGACCAAAAGAGAAGCATCGAATACGAAAAAGAAGCAGATGGAGACATTTTACAAAGTATCAGGCAGCTCATTACTTCGCTCTCACACCAGAAGGAAGGTGATAGAGTCGAAATATATAGCGTTTGATGTACGCATATGAATTTGCAAGTTTTTCATAAATATACTACATTTCATATTTTATAGAAATTGAATTAGCCTACTTTCAAGACATCTGACATATATGTGTGCATGTATATACGTATATGTATTTATATATAACTATATAACTATATAACTATATATATATATATATATATATATATATATATATATATATATATATATATATATATATATATATATATATATATATATATATATATATATATATATATATATATATATATATATATATATATATATATATATATATATATATATATATATATATATATATATATATATATATATATATATATATATATATATATATATATATATATATGTATATATATATATATATATATATATATATATATATATATATATATATATATATATATATATATATATATATATATATATATATATATATATATATATATATATATATATGTATATATATATATATATATATATATATATATATATATATATATATATATATATATATATATATATATATATATATATATATATATATATATATATATATATATATATATATATATATATATATATATATATATATATATATATATATATATATATATATATATATATATATATATATATATATATATATATATATATATATATATATATATATATATATATATATATATATATATATATATATATATATATATATATATATATATATATATATATATATATATATATATATATATATTTATATATACTATATATACATATAGATATATATATATATATATATATATATATATATATATATATATATATATATATATATGTGTGTGTGTGTGTGTGTGTGTGTGTGTGTGTGTGTGTGTGTTGTATTTTAAAATTATTTCACTTTAATATTTCCTTAGAAGCCTCCTCACTCCCATTCTAGTTCCTTAAAATCTTTTTCCCATCCTCTAAATGTCTTAATCAAAGGAGTCTCTTTACTTAAAATTCTTTCAATACATTTTCCAAAGCTTTCTGTTCAATAGATGTAAATTTTCTATCCGTTCAACACGTTTTTCAGCTGTCGCCGGCAAATGGATCTACTTTTCTCCTGATCTAACACTTAAATTCCCCATTAAGTTTCTTGTCCCTTGGGAAAATTCTATCTGTCTTTGCTCTTGGGTACACCTCTGTTCGCACAAACTGATTTTTGTGTCATTCTCTTGTCTGCCACTGACTAGTGAAGATGTCCTTTTCTAACAGCTCTTAAATAAAATTTCATTTAGACTTGGACTTGTGTACCGTTCTCTTTGATGTGGGGCCGAGTGCATCTTTATTACTGCTAAGCTGAATAACTTTCTTCTTGCCCAGTAGCCCCGGCAAGTAGAAACAATAGGGGTTACATAATTATTGTGACTAGGGGAAATAATTTTTACACACACACACACACACACACACACACACATATATATATATATACATAGATATATATATATATATACATATATATATATATATACATATATATACATATATATATATATATATATATATATATATATATATATATATATATATATATATATATATATATATATAT
This sequence comes from Pardosa pseudoannulata, assembly GCA_032207245.1. Taxonomy (NCBI): domain Eukaryota; kingdom Metazoa; phylum Arthropoda; class Arachnida; order Araneae; family Lycosidae; genus Pardosa; species Pardosa pseudoannulata. The sequence goes on along the minus strand of CM063503.1, from coordinate 49,149,086 downwards.
ATATATATATATATATATATATATATATATATATATATATATATATATATATATATATATATATATATATATATATATAATGTCAGGTTTTTAAATTTAGTTAGGTTTTTAATGGGTTATTTTAGGATCTCAATAGGGAATTATTCAATAACGCGAAAGGGATTTGACGAGGCAGATAATAATAGGCTTGTGATCGTGTGAATCGGAGAGAATGTTTGAAATTACAGAGCTGGTGATCCCACGGCTGGAAGTGCCGAGGAGGCAGTCATTGTCTGATGTTGAGCGCCAAAAGGATGGATACCATGTTTGAATAAGAATGATATGGGAGTCAATAATAGATTTTAGAAATATGAACTGTCCATTTGCTTTAACCACCCCTTAACCAAATATATATATATACATTTATATATATATATATATATATATATACATACATATATATATATATATATATATATATATATATATATCCATAGATAGATAGATAGATAGATAGATAGATAGATAGAGAGAGAGAGAGGATAGATGGTTTATATTAAATGCATTTATCTTTTGTTAGTCTTAACTAAACATGTACCTGAAGTGTGATCCAGAGAATAACGCTGAAATTTCATATATACGGTGATAAGATACCCATGTCCCTTAATTCCCGAAAACTAAATAAATAAGTGTTTAGCATTCGGATTGAAAGGTTAAAACCTATAGTCTAGCTATTCTCAATTATTTAAGATCCACTGGTTAGTACGGTAAATATAAAAAAAAAATTCAATAGTACATTTGAAAATATCGGGGATTTTATGCATTTTTAAAATAAATATAAAACTGTTTACTATAAAAATTAAAAGGATTAAATGAAATGTACTTTTAGTATTGTATGGAGCATATATTTATAAACAAAGTAAAGTATCATTTAAATATTTATTCAAATTTCGTTATGTAAATAGCTAAAATAAATTTGCTTTAATCATAAATGTAGTATATAAACTGAAATATTAATGATATTCAAAACGTATTATTTGCATCGTGATATCAGAAGTATAGGCAAAAATTGTCAGAAGATTACTTTTGAGTGATGTTAACAAGAAATAATCCTAAGTGGTATAATTTAAGGTTTTGTATTGAGACAAACTAAATCAAGAAACAAAACTTTCTATGACTATCTAAAGTATATTACCACAGCCTCTCCATTACTAACATGTGAGCAATTTACAGATGTCCATAGTAATCTATTTTACCACTTTTCATCTCGCCTCAATCTATTCATAATACTTAAAATTTCATGATAATAAATCCCTTGAACATATGAGACTTTAAAATTAAATAAAGACTATTTCAACATACCATTACTATAAATAAATAGCTTAAAGGGTCAGCATATATTATTTATGATTAAAAAAATTTAGAGAATTTTTTTTCTGTAGTGTCTTATACCCTTACCTGTGTTATTTGTTTATATCTTTTCTTTTTTTTATTATGGTAAAGCTAAAACTTAATTTTTAAAAAAGAAAAATGGTGTAAATTCTATTTTATGAAAAATTTTAATCAAACAAAAACAAGAGAAAATGGCAGGACTAACCCTAAACGTAATATTACGTCCAAAACAGAATGCATAAAATGACATATCGCGTAATATTACGTCTAAAACTTGTAAAGGATTACATAATGGGGTATGAAAACCTTATGACTTCTAGGACTAAAGAGACTCTATTGAAACCTATTGAAATAAGCAGAATTATATTTGTATGTGGGTGTTAATTGCTATTTTAGGCCAATATAATCAAAGAAAATATTCAACATTATAAAAGAAAATACAAATTTCAGACTAGATGTTTTAACGGAGAAATCCTTTATTAATATTGAGTTCACAGTTTTCGACTAAAAATATGTATTGTAAACAACGTAAACAAGAATGGCATAGTAATTATTAGTTTGCCTACAGAAAAGTTTACTTATTGTTTTTAAAACGATTACAGGAAATATATATCATTAAACAACGTAAACAAGAAGTTAATAGAAATTTTATTATTTTACTTATATAACAATCACTTATTTTTTTAAATCAACAAAACTGTAATTTTTGTCAAATAACACAACATGATCTTACATTACAATTTCGAAAGTCCCCAAAACCGCTTGACTAAAAGAAACTGATTTACATTTGGAATGGATAGGAAAAAACTCAAGACTCTTTTAAATGTGATAGACTCTGAAAGCAAAGAACAAGTCAAGAAGGAGAAACCCAAGTAGCATCATAAGGTCAGAAAGGAAAACAACTTTTTGTGGGGGTGGAGAAAAACGAAAGGCAATTTTCTGGAAACGAAATCAATGGGTCGTAAAAGGTTTTAAAAGTCGATATCATCTGATTTTACTTTAAATGACATTTCCACGGCAAAGGCATTCTTTCATTTTCTTTGTGTACTTTCTTTCATTTCGTTTTACTGAAGCTATTCTAGTACGTAAGAATCACAAGAATTTTTTTTAAGTACATGCAAAGAAAACACGGCAAGAAATAAGCCTTTTTATCTAATAAGATTGAAATTGAAAGTTAGCTTTGAGACAAGTAAATAAACTACAACGAATTTTTACCTCGAATTATATTTGTAACAGTTGATTTTTTAATTTTTATTTAAGGGGAAATAGTATCTTTTAAAATGAAAAGACTTCATTGTAACAGTCTATTCTTGATTCAATTTAAAATGTTCTGCTTTGTGTAGAATAAATTTTTTTCAAGATTATTAATAGTGTTCAATCTTCGTAAACTCTTTAGTTTTATTTTATTAAGGAATACATTTATTTTAAAAAAATATTTACACTAAATGAAAAAAGTAGAAATCCATATACCCACAAAATAACTTTTGGAAATCGTAAATTAGAAACTAATATTCTATATTAAATAAAAGCCATTTGTCTTTTAATCCTGTAAGTTTCAATTAAATTAATGGCAGTATGTTGAAAAATCTATTTTTTAAATTTAATTTCTGAATAGGTTTTAAGTTTTTAATACAGACTTTATATTTTAAAATGTTACATTCTTTTCATGCTTTAGTTTTTTTTACAGAATTAAAGATATTTTACATTAATTTGATAAAAAAAATTATTCTAATACGCATATGACAAAAGTTACCGTGAGCTCAATTTATCTTCATTTTTACTTCCTCACATAGAGTAAATGAAGTGTTGTATTCACAATAAATTTCAAGGTTAAAATTTCAACGAAAATTCTTTTACCATGCCTAACTCAATTTTGATCATTTTAAAGAGTTATATTTGTGTATAAGCAGAAGATATTTTGATCAGGAAATTTAACTCTCATTTTGACCATTCCTGAACTAATTTAGTGTTTATATCTGTATATACGTATCTTGCACAGTTCAAAATCGATTAGACGCAGAAAGTTGATATTTTCTATTAAGACCTTGTAACGTCGCTAAAACCCATTGGCTTCACAAAGAGGTTTTGTTCAAGCCCAGGCCAAGGTGACTCTCTAACTGGATTTTTGACATTAAACTACAAAGGGCTTTCGCTTCAACACGCCTTGAGATATCCGAGGTGATTAGAAGGTCGGACTCGACGCCGAAATGTCAGACTGTCAGGCGCCAATGAAAGCACCAATCTGAGTCCAGCAGGACGGCGACGAGGGAAGGATAAGCTAATTAAAAAAAGAGGTGAAAGGTGACGTCAGGCGGCGCGAGTTTTCACCGGAGAGATTCCCTACGAGAGAACTAGCGTAGGCAAAAATTTGTCGCCGCTGGTTCTTTGGAGAGCCTTTCTCCAGTTTTGTGTGGGACTCAAGGAGTCCCAGTTGTACCCCTGTACAACAGTAAATCTGTCGGCACCTGACAGCAGATTGCTTTTTAGGTTTGCCTAGAACCTGCGACTTTTAGGTCAGTACCAGCTTACCTTAGCCCTATGATTTACATTCGGAAAATTTGTAAATAGCTTATATTTAATCAAGAATAAAAGGCATTATTGTTATAAGCTGTACGTCGTGTCACAACCACTTCGACACCCACACCATACACGAGGATCCAGTGACTTTACAATCTGTTCTAATGTCTAGTAGCGCCTCAAACATTTAATTGCAATCTGAACCCCATATAAAGAAAATTTTCAATAGAACGGCCGTAACTGAAAACTGCCATCCATAAAATGTTGAAATATTGAATTTAGTACTATTATAATATCTAGTTTTGTGCCTCCTGCTTTAATTACATTCTGCATTCTATATAAAGAAATCTTTCAGTAGAACTGCCATAATTCAAAAACGATCAACAATAAAATATGGGAATCTTGTATTTATTACTGTTATAATATGTAGTTTTGTGCCTCCTGTTTTAATTATACTCTACCCTATATATAACGAAAATTTCTATGTTATGCATATTTTTTTATTCCATTTTTTGCTCTGTCTAAAGAAAATCCTGAATATAACTCCACTGAACATAGCAATTTTTTAAAACTTTATTTTACAGTACAACTCAGTTCGAAATCAACTAATTGCATCAATTTAATCATAATAGCCTCCGTAGTGGAGGAGAACTAATCCAGCATGTAGGTTTTACATACTTATCGGAAGCAGTGACTATATTTAGAATGCAGACAGTCTAAAAAATCTTCCTCTTTTAAAGACAAAAAAATAAATGGGTCATCTATTAAGAATATCTCATCGTAATTATGTTAGGAATGGTTTAATGTAATTTTTTCCCTGCTTCCAATACTAAGCTTGTAAACTATTCATCGGGAATAAATAATTCAAGATATCAAATGAAATTTTAATAGTTTTCCTTCCAAGCCTTTTAATGCCAATGATTAAGGTTTAAAAAATTCAATGCAAGCTTTAAGTAAAAGATATAATAACAACATTATCATTTCCTGAAGGCAACGATCATAGAATTTTTATAGCTATAAAAATAATATTAAAAACTAGAAGTGTTGAATATCCAATAAAGTACTCATTTTGATTACGGAAAAATGATACTCTCAGCTCAGAGAAAATTCTGTAATAATTACCCTAAACTCATTATTTTAAAAGTAGAAAAAAATACTTTTCAAATCTCGAGATGATTTTGTTGTAATGTTTCTTTAATGTATTCGTTGCTAGAATAATTGTCCGTTTAAAGAATGAAGAAGTGTTATTGAATTTTAAATGGTTGAAATGCCGAATCAATGCAATTTATAAAATATATTTGGCATCCCTTCAAGTAAACTAAGGCTTTCATTTGTTCTTATTCAGCAAACGCTGATTGTATTTTTTACCAGAATTGATATTCCTTGGTTGTAATGAAACCTATATTAAAATAGTATGCACGCCATCTTTCGGGTAAAATTATTTACATAACTTTAGAACTACAAAACTAAACACTTTTGTATTTCCTGATAACACTTTTTTTAGTTAAAATGGAAACCAACAAGTCATAGCAAAGTACCCCCACTCCCCATTTACTGGTTTCAGACGATATAATGGTTATGCAAAAGTTCTTAAAATGTAAAGGTAACATATCAATTATACCAAAATTAATAATTGTTTTAAAAATACTCTATCCTCATTCATCAAATATGGGAGGGAACTTAAATAATCTTTTGTTTTACACATGTTATCATTTGATGAATGAGGTTGGTTGATTGGTTGTAAATTAGCGCCACTAAATATCAACCAACCAACCAACCTCATTCATCAAATGATAACATGTGTAAAACAAAAGATTATTTATGTCCCCCCATCTAATGATTTCAGAGGATATAATGGTTATGCAAAAGTTGTTAAAATGTAAAGGTTAAATATCAATTATACCAAAATTATTGTTTTAAAAATACTCGATCCTCATTCCTAAAATGATAACAGGTGTAAAACAAGAGATTATTTAAGCTTCTCCCCCCCTCCCAATACTGATTTACGAAAGTGATGTCAGTGACCCTCCTTGGACCCCATTGGACAAGAGGGGTTGCTAAAGCAGGTCAGTCGTCTTTGGCCCTGACAACAGTGGTCATTGGACTTGTTCGGTAGATTTGAAGGTCCCTTCTGAGAGAGATTAGGCCAAGATGGAATGAACGGCATAGCATCATCGGGGGCAAGGAGTTGCTCCACCATTTTCCTCATCATATGAGAAGTCATATTGACCACTTGAGAATTGTTTTATTTACTTTACCATTTTCTTTATCAGATTGAGACGTCACATGAGAATTGTTCTTCAACAAAAATAGTTCTGTAAATAAAGATTCAGCAAAAGGGTAAGTCTTCGCTCCTTTTATCTAGTGTCTCGTTCATTGTGTTATCTCAACAGGCCTGGTATAAGATATTGGTACAAGAGGTACGTATATATGTTGTCTATATGAAAATCAGAGCAGAAATACACATTTCTTTGGATCAGTTTGGCAGAAAGCATAACATATGACAGTACGACAATCTGCAGAATTTGAAGATATACTTAACCAATTACAATAAGTCTAAAAATGTTAGAATTACAACTTATCATCAAACCTCGCAACCGATTACCGGCCATGGCTTTTTCAGTCAGACCGAAAAATTCTGCCCTGTTGATCACCACAGTTCCCCAATTCTTGACCCCTAAATTCTTGAGTAGGGTCAAATTATTAGTTGATTTTTATGAATCAGTTTATACTTTTTGTGGAATCTTGATTTTAGTTATCAATGAATGCACCTGTTTTGATGCAGGCGGTACTTGCCATTACTTAGTATTTTTCCATACAATCTGCTGATTCTGTCATCCATTTTATCACGGGAACGTCATATAGGCACTGCAACATCGCTTCCTACGAGGGTACATGACAAAGACATCCAAGCTTTAGTCGAGATTAGAACCCAAACCCATTGGGAAGGAGCACATTTTGTTAACCACTATACTATCAGGGCGGCTATGAACAGCAATAAACTTATTAACATTTTTTATACAACAGTTTGATAAAAATATCTATAAATGAATGCTTTAACTATGTAGCGTTCTATCTGGGTCTAAAATTCTGCAAGAAATCAAATTTCAAGCTCTTAAAATTCAGTAAAATGTCAACAATAAAATGCAAAATAAAACCAGGAATTTTATAAGTACAATATAATTTCAAGTTTAAATAGAAATATACTAATTTAAATAAAGCTGGTATATATAATTTCAAAACATAGGAAAATAAGACTTATCAGCATTTACAAATAAATATCAACTCTATGTCATGCACAAAAGTCATTTTTATCTTTTCCAATGAATACCGAAATTTTTACAGAATCGTAAAATATTCATTTCAGCATAACTAAATGTCTAGTGATTACTTGCTACAAAATCTCTGTTAAACAAATTCCCTTACGTTGTGACCATAAAGTTTGTTTTATTGCATTCTATGTACTTCTTTATGGTCTATATAAATCGCCAATTATTTCTTTCACGCATCAGATACTTAAATAAAGCATTCAGGAAAAGAGCAATCTTTTGCATTATATCGTTTAAACTTGCTAGATGAATCTGCTATGTGACTGTATTCTTTACGAATATTTGCGTTATTTAAGAATTATTATTGTTTGGGGAAAATATATATGGTCATAAAAATACCGACAAAAGAAAAAGCTTAGACCGTCTTTGAATATGAATACTATGGAGAATTTAAAAGTACTTTTTTAAATCCTTGTAAATATCTTGTATTACTTAAAAGTATATATTTCCTTTTAAAAGAATATAAATATAGAACAGTTCTCTAACATTTAGAAGAACATTAAACACAAGGGATACACTATTTGTTCAAGTTTATTTATTACTTAATAACTACTCCGTAGCTACGAGGATAATAAAATAAGAAAATATGGTAATCATTAATTAGACTTAGTTGTTTATGAACCTATGATTAAATGCTAGATTATATTACTTGCATGTGTGTTACGATTTTGGTCTCATTTATTGTCTAAAACAAATAGCATTCTTTATCACAGTAATACAGCTTATGTTAGTGTTAGTTTATGAGAATGTAAATTGACACAAATGTAAGTTTATAATATTGTATGCAATTGTTAATGAAATATTTTTACTTTATCCTCTTAAAGGAAACAATTTGCATAAACTCTAATTATTATCTTTATCACTTAATTTTTAACAGGAAAGGCTGTATTGATATATAAAAGGTATTATTTAATTTCCTTATAAACTTAATCATTTCCTGTCCTGTACATCACATATGATATACCCATCTAATGCTTTATACGTATGTATATCACATGTGATGAAAAATGATATATAATAGAGTGTATGTAAAATATATATCATCGCGTATAGCATGGGATAAACAATGATATAAATATATTGTATATGAAATATATTTCATTGTGTATCACATGTGATATACAAGGGTATAAAGCATGAGATATGTTTATATCACATGTGGTTTATAAAATAGGCAAAAGATTAAACATAAAACGTATTATTTAATTTCCTTATAAACGTAATCATTTCCCTGTCCTGTACATCACATATGATATACCCATCTAATGCTTTATACGCATGTATATCACATGTGATAAGAAATGACATAAGATAGCTGGTATATAAAATATGTTTCATTGTGTATCCCATGAGATAAATAATGATATAAAATAGCTTGTATATAAAATATATTTCATTGTGTATCTCATGTGATATACAAGCGTATAAAGCATGAGATATGTTTATATCACATGTGGTGTACAAAATAGGCAAAAGATTAAACATAAAACGTATTATTTAATTTCCTTATAAACGTAATCATTTCCCTGTCCTGTACATCACATATGATATACCCATCTAATGCTTTATACGCATGTATATCACATGTGATAAGAAATGACATAAGATAGCTGGTATATAAAATATGTTTCATTGTGTATCCCATGAGATAAATAATGATATAAAATAGCTTGTATATAAAATATATTTCATTGTGTATCTCATGTGATATACAAGCGTATAAAACATGAGATATGTTTATATCACATGTGGTGTACAAAATAGGCAAAAGATTAAACATAAAACGTATTATTTAATTTCCTTATAAACTTAATCATTTCCCTGTTCTGTACATCACATATGATATACCCATCTAATGCTTTATACGCATGTATATCACATGTGGTAAGAAATGACATAAGATAGCTGGTATATAAAATATATTTCATTGTGTATCCCATGAGATAAATAATGATATAAAATAGCTTGTATATAAAATATATTTCATTGTGTATCACATGTGATATACAAGCGTATAAAGCACGAGATAAGTTTATATCACATGTGGTGTACAAAATAGGCAAAAGATTAAACATAACCATTACGCATGTCAATAAATCTTAATTATTAGATATAATATTCGACAAATTAAGAATGTTTATGAAAATTTGGAGGAGATGCATGTTAGGATTGTCATTAACAGCATTTCAAACTTGAATACTATTAATTATAAATCCGAAAAAAAAGCTTTGGATAGATTTTATTTCAAAGCTCGAAACAAGTAATATCTATATGGATTATCAAAACATATACAATTAAAAATGGAATATATTATTAAATACATTTAGTTCTGCATTTAATAAAATATTTTAGCTTAATACATAAAAACTAAGAAAAACCCAGCAATGTATTTACAACAAAACTAATAAACCTTTTTAATGTTTTCTTTTTATTACAAAAGTAAAATGGTTCATATAAATAAAATATTGCACCTCTATAGAAATTTGAATAGGGAAAACAAAATTCTTTTAAAAGCAATTTAAAATTTTCTCCCTGGAAATTACAAACACTGACTTTTTAGTTACTGAAAAACTAGTAGATCTTTTACAAAATACACTAAGGGAAGATAATTCAAGCATAAGTTTCGTTGATTTTGGTATTTTGCCTTAAGATAAAGCATCAGTCTAACCTTATATCCGAAATTGTAACTGAAAGCTAAATTTCAAATTCTCTGGGATTTGCGGGATCTTCTTTACTTAAAGAAAACAAAAATCCGCTCAACTTCTCTCTAGAGACTTTGGTCCAAATTCTACAATTTTTAAATTAGATGGTTTATGCTGACTTTAACAATGAAACCTGATAATACCCAGTTTTCTATACATCTGCAGGGAAAAAATTCGGAAATATTAATATTCTACATTGTTAGTTCTTTAAAGCAACTCTAATGTCATTAAGTTTTACTGCAAAGGGGAATTGTTCTAATTTCATAGTTTTAGGCAAACATTTTTTTAGTCTCTCACGATATCTTTATCACTATTTTTTAGCCTTTAAGATCTCTTTCTAAACCCATTTTTAAAAAGAATTCTACGTACACAGAAGGGATACAAAAATACGTAAAAGAAACTAGATTTTTTTCAAGTGCTATAGATTACCGATAAAATAATTCTATTTTTTTAACAGACCTATTTCTTGGGAGTATAGTATCAGAGAAGAAATGAGTAATACATTTTATTCTGAGCAAATGTAATTATGTATATAATATGTCAAAAAGGTAACAGTACAAATATTTTGGTTATACAACAGTCTTTTAAAGTTTAAATATTTTAAGTTTTTACATTTAGTTTAAATAAATTAATACTTTAATAACGTCTCACACATTATTAGCAAAAAAGTTACTTTATACAAGAATCCCATTTTTAAAACTTGTTTAGTAAAACCGGCTCTCTGGATAACTTCTAGATTTAAATAATAAACAATACTAGAAATATATAACATTATAATTGTTTCAAATCTAGAGAATTACTCTCCTGCATCTCCTAAAAGTTAAATTTAAAAAGATATGTTATTAATATACTTCTGAATAAACTCACAGTCACCTTGCATAATGAACATTCGTAGTTACGGGGATTTAAATAAAACATTAGATTTAGTACTCTAGGTACGTAGTTAGGCTCTTAATTATTTAATTTTTGGATCTTTCATCGCACATTCACCCGTTTATATTCACACCAAAACTATCACACTCCCATAGTGGTATTATACTACATATTTCAACTTATTTTTCATAACATTTCTTCAACCATACAATTTTTTAACTTACGAAAACACTATTTATAAAGCCTTTATTATATAAATTTTGTACAAAATAATATAATACACACACACACACACACACACACATATATATATATATATATATATATATATATATATATATATATATATATATATATATATATATATATATATATATATATATATATATATATATATATATATATATTATATATATATATATATATATATATATATATATATTATATATATATATATATATATATATATATATATATATATATATATATATATATATATATATATATATATATATTATATATATATATATATATATATATATATATATATATATATATATATATATATATATATATATATATATATATATATATATATATATTATATATATATATATATATATATATATATATAATATATATATATATATATATATATATTTTATATATACATACATATATATTTATATATATATATATATATATATATATATATATATTTATATCTATATATATATATAAATATTTATACATGTGTATATATATATATATATATATGTATTCCCTTGACTTTAGTTTATTTATATATTTTTCTATTATATATTTATAAATATATATATATATGTGTATATATATATATATATATATATATATTATATATATATATATATATATATATATATATTATATATATGTGTGTGTGTGTGTGTGTGTGTGTAATTCAATGTAAGAAAGTATTTTAGCATTTAAATAACTTCGAATGTATTCAATTCTTTATCAACAACTCTCTTGATAGTTAATTAACGGTGAATTTTGATTATGCACATTGCATTTGCTTCTGCTTTATAATTATCACATTTAATAGATAGTCTTCAAAATAAATTTCAAACTTTCGCAATTAGTGCAATTAAATAGGTATGACCAGACAAGCTAATAACTATCTTTTAAATAGAATCGAATCCCTTTCCTAGAATTAAAAACTGATTACACGCGTTTTCGTTTATTAAAATTAAAAAAAGGTCTTGCAGCAGAATACTATGAGATTTTTATTAAAATAAACAAAATATTCAGCTTTAAATTATTCATAAATATATATATATATATACATATATATATATATATATATATATATATATATATATATATATAATATATATATATATATATATATATATATATATATATATATATATATATATATATATATATATATATATATATATATATATATATATACTCCTGAAAATTAAAGTAATATCAGAAGAGATTAAAAAAGTGAATTTGAGTACATTTTAAAATAACAGTGGAAAAATCTAATATTATTGCAGCCTTTTGAGATTAGCGGATGTAAACTAAATATGCAAAGGTAATGAAATAGTTCTTAATTCTTGATGAAAATTTAAGAAAATTTAATGAAATTCAGAAAATGTTTATTGAGAAATTTCATAAAGTAAATAAGAATCTATTAACCAAAGAAGATTCTTAAGATATCAATTTTTTAATGTACTTAACATTTAACTAAGATTTTGAGTAATAATAAAACTAACTACAAATTTTCAAGATTAGAAATATCTGTCCTTTATATATTTAAGATTGTTAAACGAAAATTACACTTAAAATTGCACTTGTATTATATCCGATTAACTTCAATCATTACATTTTATAAATATTGCGGGGGAAATGTTTATGCATTGACTTTTGTCTCTCCGTTGTAGAGAATATCTGGCGTATCCTTTTAAATCATTTAGCAGAATCTGTTAATATTAGAATGGAAGAGTTTATTTTCCAATACATTCCATTACAAAAATATCCATTCCAGAAATGCTACATTGTATGAATTTATTTACGAGAAACATATAATAACATATAATATAATATAATAAAAAATATTAATTTTATATTTAACTTATACTTTTATATAAGTATAAAATTAATTAATATAAATTATATTTTTATGTTATTAATATGCATAAATATAATTTGTAAAAGTAATAACATATTTTATCTTATATATTTTAAGATTTGAGAGCATAATTACATTAGAGTATAATTATATTTGTTAATTATAGAGTTTAATTATATAGATTATAGTATGATTAGAGTCATGAGAAGAGGTGTGGAAGTTACACTTCTACCAATTTCGTTGAATATCTCAGATCTTACTACAGAAAAATAGATTAACATTTTATCGCCTACCTTTAATTTTTTTCAATTCTGCAAGAAACCCCATAAGCCCCCTCCCACGAAAATATTCTTAAACTAACCCATTTGTTAGTAACAACCAACCAACTGGATTTAGCTTGGTTTGGAGCTCTTAGTTAGTCCGCTTTAATCGTTTAGTTTTAGCTACAGTACAACATTTTGCTACAAAAGGACTAATAATGATTAATGGAACCTAATGATTAAAGCCGATTCCGAATGGCTGAGAATACCCATACTAGCACAGGGATTCAAACCATGGAACCGAACTCTGGAACCGAACAGCAGTGCCTTACCCATTATCTCATTCGTCTCAAATACCATCGTAAGTTGCAGTTTTATGCCCAGTGGTAATTTTACTATGTAAGAATTATCTAAAGGTTTGTATAAGATATTTCAAGTACCAAGCAACAAATCTGTTCATAGAGATCATTTCATCGATTTGTAATGTGTATACTTCTTAAAGCCATCCCACTTATAGCAACAATACCTCGATTACCTACAATACACACCGAAAGCAATTGCTATGATTTCAACATCTCATTCATTCTAGCCATGTAGGCTGAATGTGAATAATAAAATCCATTGTCTGTTTTGTTTCTTTTCCTTAATTTTATTTCACCCTTTGCAATTAAAATGACTCTTTCAGATATTTAGGGTTATACTCTAGTGCTACTAAAAGTCAGGAATAATACTGAACACTAGAACGTTATTTTGTACTTCTGGAATGTTAAAATTGGTTTCGTCTGGAATATAACTTTTTTAAACTTAATTTTTTAAAAGGAAAACAAGTAATTAACGTGCTTTTACTTAAAATTGTAGTAAGGAAAATTATTTCTAGCTACCTGGAACTTTAAAAATTGTTATAACTAAAAATAAACGAGTGAGGTAATAATCTTTAATATATAAGTATATTAAATAAAAATTTTCAATGAAAATGTGAATAATGATATGAAAATTATCAACGGTACCATGTTGCTAAATAAAAGTTTAATTTTTATAGTTCGTTTTTAAATGAAAGCATGTTCTTTAAAATTATTTTTTACTTATTCTTTTAATCTTAAAATTCAATGAAACAAAGAAATAAGGCTACAAAAGTTAAAGACATAATTAAATCAAAATAGTGCGGTACAAATATTAAGACAAATCGACTAATATAGTATAACCGGAACTAAAATATTGAAATGTATTTTAAGCCAAAATAATCTTTAAATTTAACATAACCGATTAAATACTTTATTCAATTCGTATAGGATTATTTCCCCTAACAATGCAATGTAAAAAACTTGCTCTCATTATTATCGCTGTAATGACTTGAATAACCTACGTTTATTTATCATTATAAAATTAATTTTTAAGTGAATTCTAAAGACAAACCACAAAACAATTCAACATGAATTTTCAAAAAAAAGGTACGCCAATAAATAAATGGGAAAACTCCCCTTTTCTTCATCTGAAATTCCTCTAAGATGCCCGATTCCCAGGATTCGAAAGAAAACACCATAATGAAGTGCATCATTAGTTTTCACGATCATGAAGCAAAAAATATTTACGTCAAGCCAATGCACATTGGCCCTTTCTCATTTTGAATTCTTTCCTATACGCCTGGATGTGACTCGAATTTTTGTAAGGACTCTGCGTAAAGTACATCTATGATTATTTGAATATAGAGAGGAAAGATTTTTGATAATCGGAAATAGAACGGTAATGGTGAATGAAAAATATACTGTACAATTCTTAACTAATACATGTTTAATGCATGTCTTAACTAATACATGTCTAAGGATTAATATTGGTTTAACTACATTCTACCCGTTATTTTTTTCAATATTCTTTTTATAAATATTTTAGTTGAAAATCCCTTTTACATGATCAAAAATAAAATGTTAATGGCAAATGATGCATTTTTTGTACAACAGATAAACAAAATATGTGTTCGCTGATAAGGGCATTAAACGTCTAAATAGTTTAACAATTTAATAAAGAATTCTCAAAAACAGCCAATTTTTTAACCCTCCGAGTGGTACACACCGAGGAAAAAAAGTCTCCAAAAATACGCTAAAGTTTCATTGTGTCAGTGACCAAAATGTTGTATGATTTTTTACTTCACCCTTTGTCGACTAGATTGGAATACGGGAAACCCACCCTCGTTACTGTCCGTTTACTTCCGGTTATAAATAGATATATAAATAGACATTATAGATTGTTAATTTTTAATACACATAAAGCTCGTAAAGTCTCGAAGATCATCCCATAAGAAACAATGGGTTCTAAAAGTACAAATAAAAATATTCTTTAAGAGAATGATTTCTATCTTTTTTATGAAAGTCATCCAAGCTATTTAAGTGGTGCAATGAGAGATACATCTGTTACCGCAAACGAAATACTTCGAAATAAAGATTTACAAAGCCATGAAAAGCTATCAGCGTCTTTGTGCCTCATGGAGTAGGTGTGCAATTCCTAAACAATCGTCCTGACACACCTACCTCAAAAACTGGTAGAAATGTACATTACATCCATTTTCGGAACGTTTTTGGAGGTCGAAAATTATACGTGACAACCGCTTTGAAGACATCATCGCTTTGGCGGAATTGTACGTGCGAACCGCTTAGAGGGTTAAGATTGACATTTTTATATAGCTACAGAATATAAATGTTTGCTGGACTTCCTGTGAGTTCAGTTTATTCCGGTGTACTAAAGAGCCTGTTTATCGTGATAAGTTACTTCATACACCCGAACTAGTCGAAACAATATGGAAAATGATGACCAATCACAAAGACAGCAATCGAGCTCAAAAACCAGAAGAAAAATGTTCCTAACCAGACGACAAATACTAAACAAACCAGGCCACCAAGCAGGAACCTCTGAAACATCCCTGTACGGAGCCAACCGCTCTTTATTACAAACATCATTAGAAAATACAAAATATAACAATACGATAATACATACATAAATACAAAGATCAAGAATTCATAGAAACATTGAGGAAAAACTTCATAACAGCTATAAGTCCAACTCTGGACTTCTGTGAAAAACATAAATTTTTAATTGAAATATGAGAAAAGTTTTTGGGATACCATTGTTTCCTAATATGGTCTAATTTCTTGCAGACATAAATTAAATGTTCGAGAGAACCATTTCGGTGTCCGCACCAGCAATTTGAGCTCCTCCCAAGTAGTCGAACTTGATGAAAGGGGATAGCACCATGCCACGTATGTCGAACGATGGCCAAATGGTTAGGGTGCTGGCCTTCGGAACTGGAGTTCGTGGGTTCGAATCCCACTGTTGCATGGATGTTCGTAGCCGTTCGGAACCGGCTTTAAGCAGTAGGTCATGGTCTCATTAGCCCTCGTGTTGCAAATAGTAGACAGTAGCGCTCCAAAACCAAACCAAAAAACCCTGCCACGTATACATTTGGTTAACAAAAAAGTTGCTTTCAAGTCTTCTAACACTTATTAAAGGGAAAAAATCATATAAATAACATCCCTTATCGTCCTTAATTCAATCCTCTTACCATTGTTTATCATGATAAAGGTAACATGTACTTTGGATAAGACATCAGTGGATGATATCTCTATTGAATTGACGACTTCCGATTCTGCCTTATCAGATACTCATTGAATGATCCTAAGGAGAGAGAAAAAGATCCCATTACCATATTTCTGATATTAAGAGAATTGACAACTGTAGCAACATGTTTTTGAAGATATGAGCTTACGTGTCTGAAGTGAAATCACTAGTGTGTTTCATAGAATTTCCTACCTGTAAAGTTTAAAATATTCACTATCACTAGAGAGAATTCACCGCATTTCAAGATCTATTTCCTGATCGCTGCTGATAATAATTCCGGTCCTGAAATTTAAGTTTCTAAAAATGGTTACGTTTTCAAATATAAGTGTTTGTAAGGAAAAGTTGCAAATGGTCTAAGGCCACCACACAATGTAGACTTCTGTGTACGAATGGAAGAGCCCTTTCTTTTGGTGGGAACTCCCATTCGAAAGCGGCCTTCAGTTTTCGGATATCTGAGGAGAAGATATTGGAATGTTGTCAACGTACCCGGCTTTCATTCATCTTTCTGAAATTATATCCCATGGTAAAACTTTAGTTTTCATGCAAAAGCAAAATTTTATATTTATTTTGAGACGAGAAATTTTTAGAGAAATAAAACTGAAATAAAAAGAACTGTGCCGCATAACTATAAGGTCAGGTTTTTTCTACACCACACCGAGAGGTGTCATTACTGTACATGTATTTTGATATACTATGAAAAAGGAAAGAGACTATGTGTAGAAAGAGAACTACTTTGTCAAGCATCCAAAACTGATTTTTTGTGTATTTTCTTAGTCTATGTAATCTAATTATTACAATATATATATTTAAACAAGTTATAATGATGTATCTCGTAAATTAGTCAAAGTTTTTTCTAATTATTTTAACCAACGGAGTACTTAAATAACAAAGTTCTTATAATAAAATTGAAGTAGGAAAATAAATCAATTAATAAGAATAATAAAGTAACAATACAATCAATATATTAAAATAGTTAAAAAATAATAATGATAAATATTACAAAAAATGCAGTTTACTGGAACCAAAAATAATTGCCTCTGTTATTTGGTAAAGTCTCTTTAGCCTTGGTTAGCTGCTTGGCAGAACAAAGCACGGATTTCTTGGGTCATTCTGTCAGTCACGATCCTAGCAATCTACACACGCCCCCCCCATACCATTAAGACCAAAGCATCTATCCCTAAATTCCTAGTTTTATTTACTTAAATTAACTTTAATAATTCCTCGACAGGGGCTACACAACAATCATAAAACCGTAGGCAACTGTAATTTACCTTTTCTTTCTGACCTCAAGTTCAGACCATCAAGAGGCTAAGTCTACTATCTTAATATCTTCCTTACCTCATGGCTGCCTTACGCATACACTAATGTTTGCCTTACAGGTCGGGTAACAATTCAATTTTTTGGTTTATATCATGAATGTCCGTTCCATTCGCTTACCTCCTTTCTCCGCGCAGAGTGAGCTTGTCTACTTTTTCCCTCGGACTCTCAGGACTTCACCCTCTCACCCGTAGGATTCTCCAATCCAGAGCCAGACAGCGGCCCACCCACCAGGGCGATCACAGGTTGATTCCGAGAAAGCATACTATTTTTAGGTTTGCCATGATGAGTGACTCGGCATCGTGGCCAGCATAAGCAAGAAGTTACAACCACTGGGGTTAACTTCAGAAACCTGACCAAAGAGACCACATTCCTTCAGGAGGCCACAAGTCGACTATTTTTACTCTACCTTCAGCGCCCCACCTATTTTTTATTACATTTAATCCTTAATTCTTAATTAGTTCTTCTGGTGTAGGTTTCATTTTCTTTTTAGTTTTTTACCGCTGAAACTAAGGGATGTTTCAGTTCGAGGGTTCTGCAGAGTGGGCCAAAGTTCCATTGTAATGGCTATCGAGAGATGGTTTCGATGCTCAGGATTCCGATTGTCGTCTCTCAAAATTTCCTTCTCCTCCTTTAGGCCTTCCGGTTTCCATCTTGAAATGCGACGAGCTAAATTCATCGAGCTTCAATTAGCCCCTTTTTCTGGTCCTCCAGGTTCACGCCATCCTGACAAAAGGCCCTCTAGAGTATGCAGTAGTATTCCAATTTCTCTTACGACAGCTATTCTACTGCGTTCGCCCAGCATTGGAGCCTTCCGCGAGACGGGATTGCTCCGGTCCTTTAAAGGGGGTCTGGCCTAGTGGGGGGTCCAATAATTGCAATCTGTCCACCACCACCGGGAGAAGCCTGAAGGCCCTCACAGCCATATGGTACTGGAACGATGCTGATTGTCATTAAAGTTTTCTTCAGTCCGGTCTTTACGATAGAACTATGTGGGAAAACAGCTTTATTACATTATTACATTTTTTTCTGAAAATTCTTACAGAATTAGAATTTTACAAACGGCAAAGATTTGCCGGTCGTAAATATGTCAGTATACATTTTTGCATAAATTCACCTTGATTAAATTTCAAATAAGGTAATTTAAGATAAATATTCATTTCCAATAAGCAAATTGCTGTATTTTTAATGAATATTCAATGAGTACACCACTTACTTAATATCAATTATTTTTTATTTTTCTTTAGATAACTCATGCCGAAATAAAATTTGATTTTAAGCACTAGCATACGATACGAAAAAAAAACTTATACCTCATATTTTTAAAATTTTCAAATTCTACTAGACGATTCGCAATCTTTATTAAAAACAATAAGTTCTCAAAAAACCGAGAACTATTGTATAGCAAACAATGTAGAAAACAATCGAGAAGTTTGGTAAGAATTGAAGAGGAAATAATGTACATGAGACATTTTTATATAATGTAAACTATAAAAAAGAAACTCCAATGTTTCGTAGCTTTCGAGTTCAATAGATGCATTTTATTTTTTAAAATGTTTTAAAGAGCTAAAATTTCTCCCCGATCGAACAGTATGGAAGCTGTAGATAAAAGTTTGTTTCGTTTGTTTATTAGAGCAATAAATATGTTTTTCTTCAGTTTCAGTAGTTCTGGTAATGTGAAATGTCTCGTGCTTTCTTAAAAACCCACATAAAATTATTTTAATATTTTACTTCCTTCAGACAATCCAATTTCCTTCAGTTTTCATCACAAAGGGAATTTATGAAACATTTATTAATGTCAAAAAAAAGTACGGTGTTTTATTTTCTGCGTCTTTTTAAATATTCTAAAGTTTTCGAAAATATTTATGTGGCATAGACGACTTGATTTAAGCTTTTTATGGGGTTGGTTGTAGTCAAAATGTTTTGTCGTTTTCTAATGCAGCAATTCTCAACCATTGCATTTTAATCGCTACAATTTTAACACTGTAAAATAGTTGCAACGTGCACACACCTTTTCAATTCTTTAACTAAACAAAAGAAAAATGGTTAGGAAAATATTTTTCTTACTTAAATTTTAAAATTTTATAAGTATTAAACCATAGGATAGGATTTGATACTTATAAAATTATAATATATAATTATATTAGCAATAATTTTAAAATTATATTTATATTTTATTAATTAGTATGAATAGTTAATATTATAACTAGTATAAGTATTATATATAAGTATAAAATTAATAATAAGTATTTAATATACATTTTTATTGTTAATTATTACTATTTATTAATCATAATAAAAATAAAATTTATAAAATATACAATATATAATATAATATAATACAAATTATTAATTATTAATAAATATAAGTTACATTGTTATCTTATTAATATATATAAATATGATTGATAAAAGTAATAACATTTTATCTTATATCTTTTAAGATTCAAGAGCATAATTACATTAGTGTATAATTATGTTTGTTAACTATAGAGTATAATTATATAGATTATAGTACGATTATACATTATCTTTAGAAGAGGTGCAAAAGCTACACTTCTACCAATTTCGTTGAATATCTCAGATCTCACTAAAGAAAAATAGATTAACATTTTATCGCCTAACTTTAATTTTTTTTTCAATTGTGCACGAGACCCCATAATTCCCTCCCCCGAAAACTAACTTAACCTCTTAAACTAACCCATTAGTTGGTAACGACCAACAAATAGGATTTAGCTTGGTTTGGAGCTTTTAGTTAGTTCGCTTTAATCTTTCAGTTTCAGGTACAGTCCACTTTTTTCTACAAAAGGACTAATGATGACTAATGGAACCTAATGATTAAAGCCGATTCCGAATGGCTGAGAATACTTATACCAACACAGGTATTCAAATCCATGAACTCTGGAACCTAATAGCAGTGCCTTACCCATTATCTCATACATAAGTATTAACCAGTTTGAAACACTGCTTTAATGTAATAGTACTTCAGCTAGTTGCTTTTTCTCTCATGGTTGGCCAAATATGTATTAATTACCCATTATTAAATACTAAAATAACACTTTTGAAATACTATCCACCGTTAGTGACCAAGGTTATATTTGTAATGGGATGATATCACGTTACAAGTTGGTTGGAGGAGATTTTAATATATATATATATATATATATATATATATATATATATATATATATATATATATATAGAGAGAGAGAGAGAGAGAGAGAGAGAGATAGATAGATAGATAATTGCTAATAATATAAATAATATAAGTTGCGTTCCCTCTGGGTTATTATTTTTTTTTTTCGAAATCATTTAGATTCGTTTTAAAATTTATACATAAAATTTAGATTCATTTTAAAATTTATAAGATTTAGATTCTATTGCATTATAGTAATAATAACTATTTAAACTCAACACAACACAATTATGTTAAATGAATAAACAAATTTTACTCGAAATACACACATTTAACACTGAGCACCACAATGCATGAAAATTATCTATTTAGTGACACCCGATACATTCACAAAATTCTGTAACAATTTGGAGATGATTAGTTCAGTAGCTTTTCAATTATCATACACAAACATAAAACAACGTTCTTCTTTATATAATAGTATGGTTGCTGTAAAATTTATCGATTCTGTGGCAAATCATAAGTATTTGTAAAAAGAACAAATATACATACATTCTACTCGAAATACAAACATTTAACACTGAGCACCACAATGCATGAAAATTATCTATTTAGTAACACCCTGATACATTCACAAAATTCTGTAACAATTTGGAGATGATTAGTTCAGTAGCTTTTCAATTATCCCGCACAAACATAAAACAACGTTCGTCTTTATATAACAGTATGATTTCTGTAAAATTTATCGATTCTGTGGTAAATCATAAGGATTTGTAAAAAGAACAAATATACATACATTCTACTCGAAATACACACATTTAACACTGAGCACCACAATGCATGAAAATTATCTATATAGTGACACCCTGATACTTTAACAAAATTTTGTAACAATTTGGAGGTGATTGGTTCAGTAGTTTTTCAATTATCCCACACAAACATAAAACAACGTTCTTCTTTATATAATAGTATGATTTCTGTAAAATTTATCGATGCTGTGGTAAATCATAAGTATTTGTAAAAAGAACAAATATACATACATTCTACTCGAAATACACACATTTATCACTGAGTACCACAATGTATGAAAATTATCTATTTAGTAACACCCTGATACATTCACAAAATTCTGTAAAAATTTGGTGATGATTAGTTCAGTAGCTTTTCAATTATCCCGCACAAACATAAAACAACGTTCTTCTTTACATAATAGTATGATTTCTGTAAAATTTATCGATTCTGTGGCAAATCATAAGGATTCGTAAAAAGAACAAATATACATACATTCTACTCGAAATACATACATTTAACACTGAGCACCACAATGCATGAAAATTATTTATTTAGTGACACCCTGATACATTCACAAAATTCTGTAACAATTTGGAGATGATTAGTTCAGCAGCTTTCCAAATATCCCACACAAACATAAAACAACGTTTTTCTTTATATAATAATTTGATTTCTGTAAAATTTATCGATTCTGTGGCAAAACAAGGATTTGTAAAAAGAACAAATATACATACATTCTACTCGAAATACACACATTTAACACTGAGCACCACAGTGCATGAAAATTATCTATTTAGTGACACCCTGATACATTCATAAAATTCTGTAACAATTTAGAGATGATTAGTTCAGTATCTTTTCAATTATCCCGTGCAAACATAAAACAACGTTCTTCTTTACGTAATAGTATGGTTGTTGTAAAATTTATCGATTCTGTAGCAAATCATAAGTATTTGTAAAAAGAACAAATATACATACATTCTACTCTAAATACACACATTTAACACTGAGCACCACAATGCATGAAAATTATCTATTTAGTAACACCCTGATACATTAACAAAATTTTATAACATTTTGGAGGTGATTGGTTCAGTAGTTTTTCAATTATCCCGCAAGAACATAAAACAACGTTCTTCTTTATATAATAGTATGATTTCTGTAAAATTTATCGATTCTGTGGCAAATCATAAGGATTTGTAAAAAGAACAAATATACATACATCTTACTCGAAATACACAAATTTAACACTGAGCACCACAATGCATGAAAATTATCTATTTAGTGACACCCTGATACATTCACAAAATTCTGTAACAATTCGGAGATGATTAGTTCAGTAGCTTTTCAATTATCCCGCACAAACATAAAACAACGTTCTTCTTTATATAATAGTATGATTTCTGTAAAATATATCGATTCTGTGGTAAATCATAAGATTTATAAAAAGAACAAATATACATACATTCATACACTCATATTTATATACTCTGTTTTAAAACTTTCTATGTTTTTCATTTTAAAAAAGGATATGGAGATCATTACCTAATGATTGTCTTGAAGTTCAAGCTATAATCAGATTCTCAAGTATAGTGGAAATACGAAAGCTTTCTGCTTTTAAATATTTTCATATTCAATCATTCGAAAGGTAAAGCCTAATTTAAAAACATTCTACTTAATATGATATTGTTTGTAAATCTTTATCCCTATGCATGGTGATCCAATTTATAAAGCATCTCAATAATAAGAACAGTAACAAAAGACTAAGATTTTTCATATCTTTCTCTGCAAAATATTTTCAAATAAACTTCCTTGCAGCAGTGCCAAATCAACAAAATATCTTTATTTTACAGTCATCTCACGCTGAACAAAACAGAACGTTAGTAACTACCTTTGCCTATTTTTGAGGCTTTATTTATGTGACTAGCATTCGGGAGGAAAATATAAGGCTAAAGTTCAGAAAACAATGTTCCAAGAATCAAAAATAGCAAAACTATTGCAAACGAATTTATTTGGATTGACTAACCTGAATATTAAAATCCTAGAGTACTGGAAAAATAAATATGATTCTCTTATCTTGCCCTTTTTCGTAAAATTCGAAATTAATGTACGAATTTATGTTATTAGTTTCAGTAATAAATGTTTCTCTTAAAACATTTTCTTCTCTGTAAAATTCATAAGATTAATATGATTAAGAGTATAAATAGCATACTTTTGTTGAATTTTAAAGTTATGGAGTTTTTCAAAATCATATTGCATTATCCTTAGCATTTAAAGTTTTCAGTAGTTTGCAGAAAAATGAAAAATAATTGAATTCCCATATTCGTTTCTGAGTTTACATCCTTTTAAGGTGGTACTCACAATATTGCGTATGCTACAATTTAAGAAGATATGTTACATTAGGAAAATACAACTTGTGTATCAAGACTTAAGTGATATTACTCAATTTCTTGTGTACCTAATATAAAGACGTTGTTCAGCACCTGTTTAGCACTTGATATAGACGAAATTCCATACCTCTAAGAACAGCCAAAAAAAAGTAATTTATATATTTACATAATTCATAACAAAATGGGTAAATTTTATGGCTTATTTTTTTAGGGGGGACGGGTAATACTATATACCGGGAATGGGCAAATGGAAGCACCTCGTCAAATGCATGCTTGAACGTAACCGTTGATTCTAGCCAATTCTTTAAGTTACACTGTTACACCTGCCAACTGACGTCACCTGCACAATGCTCTCAAATCTTACTGTCGATAGTTGTCTGAACAGTGTTATGTCTACTTGCGAGTGCATTAAGTCTGAGGTAAGTGAATTAAACCCTCGTTAATTGTTCATGTTTCTATGATGGGTGTTTCCGTAACTAACGTAGCTTACTTATTTAGGACCGGTCACGCCAAAGTCGTTTTAGGGCTAACAGCGATTAATCTCTGTTTAAACGATGAATTGCATCCCACCATTGGTTAACG
>CM063503.1:49096589-49119089 GCA_032207245.1 Pardosa pseudoannulata | reverse complement strand
TATGTTAAAACTTAATGATTATCGTTTTTTAAGAAAAGGGTGAAAAGAAGGCTGGAATTTTTTCCCCAAAGTGAAAAAAATATGCAATTCTGAAAACCACTGATAGAGGGTAAAAACATAAAAGGCAGAAATTGGACATAAATTTGGCAACGTCTGTAAAAACTTACTGCATGCCTAATACGATGTTGAACTATTTCCATTGGAACCTTATGCTGTTCTTCCTCAAAAATATTAGCAAGTTCCAGAAATTGTTATAGAGGTTGACAGTGATTAAGCAATTTTTTCTTCTCAGCAGACCAAAAAGGTCTATTGAGTAGATACTCAATATTATTGAGCCCAAAAGGCTCAATATTATTGAGAGCTGATGACTGAGCAACATATGCTTTAAAATTTGAACAATGCAATCAGAGTCAACAAGGTTCTGTCGTCTTTGAACACAGCTTCACTATCAGAAAATGAATATTGTACCATGGGATGGACATGATCGACCAAAACGACCTTAATCTTTGTCGGTTGTTCTAGCTAGCAGAATAATCATAAGACCCAGCTTTCATGTACGAAGAGTAATCCACAGCGCTCCAATCCAAACTAATATAGTTACCATGGAACATCATGATATGGCGGACCAAACAATGGCCATACCACTGTCATGTTTTATTCTTGGCTAACAGTTGGCATCCAAACCGATGTTGTACTCCAAGTGTCAACACTTTCAATACAGAAGCTCTTGCACTCGTATTTTTATTTTGTTTATCTCTTCTAGTGGGTTCATCCCGATTTTTCAAAATTTTGCCCAATAGAAGCTGAGAAATCTGTAACTGCGCTGACTCATTTTTGGTAACCTGTCATAACGATTTAAGATTTCGATCTTTTGTTTCAATGTTAAATCATTTCGCTTTCAGGCTTCCATATCGACAAGCTGCATGTAAGCGAGCAAGGCATAAAATGTGAATACCCTTGTGGCGTTCTGATAACCGCATCGAAGAAGCTCCCGCAAATGCAAATTGCATGGATGCAGATTTCCCTCGATGCTGCGAGCGCGAGCATGTCGCGGTATATAAAGTGAGCGGCACGGTTCAGTCGAGAAGGGAAATCACTCTCGGCTTTGGAATCATCGGACTTGTGTGAAACAACTTTTCGCCTGTTAATCACTTGCAAGCCTCAAGTTGTTATTAACGCACTAATGCCTTATACTTTACCTTTTTGCTATTTATTTACTTATTAGTATTTTAATAAACGTGTTGATCAAAAAGCTCATGGTGAAGATTAGTTTGTTCTGCTTCAATATCTCCACCTACACCCTCATTCCCATTCCCGATAAGAATGTGTTGCATTCTGCTCATCTGACAGCCGTTGACAAAAATCAGGGTGTGCTTATTTCAGAAAAATTCCAGAACATGTAAATTCCCACTCCTTTGTTCATTCCCTATTTCCCTTGGTGGTTGAGGGAGAATTCTCGGAAATTCAAACAACAGCGAAGGGAAAGAAAAGAATGGGTTCCTTCTGAATACATTGTGAATATTCCTTTGCCAGTTAAAATGAGCCTCAAAAACTGATAACATTAACCGATGTAACGACCACATAAAGCGACACTTTTAACATACAAATGAATAGAGAAAATCGGGACCGATTTTGATAACAATAAGCGATTGATAACATTAACCGCGATCACATTAAGCGGAGTCCACTGTAGTTTCTATTTTAAATCTATGTAAAATCTAAAATTCAGGAAGTTTTTTTTTAGTTCTGATCTCGATATAAACAATAAATTTCAAAACAATGAAAAACTAAAATTAATGTTATCTTTCCATCATCTCATACCTCAATGCTATCATACACGTAAATTTTATTTTTAAAATATTTTAAGATCATTTCTTTAAGTTTAAAATTTAAATATTCGAGTTTATACATGAGAAACATACTTTGTTTATATGGAGTATAAAAATATTAATGAGTATAAAAGAAAAATGAAAAAGATTTTCAAAGGTCTCTCAAACAATTTAATAATATATAATATTCACTGAGTTCTAAGCAACTAAGGATTAAAATAGTTATTTTACATAATAAAAAGATTAAAATATGGAATTAATATTTAATCACATTTAAGCCCTAAATAAATGTAGATTTGATTCCTACTCAATAAACGTATTCAGATTATTTCTAAAAAATTCTATTTTGTCTCTACGTGTGATCCCAGAAAAAAAAAGAATTTATACATTATGTTTTTATCCAGTTGTTTGTAGAAGAAACAACTAAAGCAGAACACATATGATCAATTTAAATTTTTCTCCTAGACAAAAGCTAGTAGCTTTCCATTTATGTTTAAATAACATTGAAAAAAACTCCTCTCTCCTTAAAAATTGATTCGTTGAAAAAAAAAGTGTACAAAAAACCCAGTTCTGATAAAATGTAACTGATTACTAAAACAAACTCATTAAATTCAAGGAGCGTCTACAACCTTTTTAACCTGAAAAATCATTTTGTTAAAATATCCTTCTTACAACTGGCAAGTTTCCAAAGTACAAAAACTATTTGGAGGATTGATATTGCGGATTTAATGGTAAAGATTTAAAGTGTGTCTTTGAGTTTTTATATGCGAATTTTGATTTCATTAAGTAAAGTCTATGCGAAAGAATCATTTAGTAAAATAATTATTCTGGGTTAACTGAATTAGGGGAAGATATCTCTCGCCCTTTTTGCTTCATAATTGAAGCTGGACTTTCTGTTCTGCTTCATCAGTCATAAATTATGACTCACCATTAATAAGTCTTAGAATGTAAATTTTGTTTCCCGTAAATGTGTAGCTCTATAATTTATTAATGTAAATTTAAATTATATTCAATACTTTAAAGCATACTTTGTTGCCATTAGAAACCGTCTAGGTCGTAAAAACTTGTTAATATTGAAAGATAATATTTCCAGAAGAAAAAAGAGTGTTCTTATATAGCTATATTCTAACAGAAAAGGGTTTCTTTTGAAACGTAATTAATTGCAATTTTATTTGTGAGATATTTCTAAGAAAGTTTTTTCAGCTTAATGTAATTTTATATTCGCATAAATATACTTTCGTAAAAACTATTAAGAGCGATGATTTGGAAATATATTCTTTTACTATATTTTATAATTTATTTGATAATTATTCTGCAATTTGGACATTTTTTGTACTCACTTTTTGTTATAATTTCTATAAAATTTTACAAGATATTTAAAGACATGTAATTTAAAATACTTAAAATTTATTTAAGTTAACTCTTCATTAAATTCTTCCGTAATTTATAGATAAGTAGGCTTACTTTTTAGCACTTTTGATTGGACCATATTCCATTGTAATAGTTTCTTTAATTACGTTTAAGTTCGTAGGAGCTTAAATAGTATCAAGCATTTAATTCACTAGCAGCTATTTTGTATATATTTCTTTAGAACTCTATTTTTACCTACAATGCTTTTTTCACATTTGTCTTGAAAGTTTTGCTCTTGCTAGCGTGCTATGTGATTACATTGCTGGTGTGGTATTTGGTTTGTCTGTTTACTTTGGAGTTCCGAAAGTTAAATTTTATATTTTACTTTAGTTTTCATTCTTTGTGTAATAGTCAGAAATGTTTTTATATTAAGAAATTGAAAAAGCTTCTTACTTATTAAATATCCATGTAGTATTACGTTATTATATTTTATTTTTTCTTTTCCCGTCTCATAACAGAGAGCCCTGTAATCTTAAGATGCAAAAATATAAGCAAATAAAAACAAATAGATGGTCAATTTGTCTATAAGCCTATTAGTCTCGAAATTCCCAGTGGCTATCTACAATTGAGTATTTAACATGTTAGATGGAAGGAGCTTTTATATCTTAACTATATTACTAATAACTATCTATTAGAATATAGGATTAGGTAATTCAAATACGTGTGTTTGCTGTGTTTTTCAAAAGATAGTAGGATTCAAAAGAGAAAATGTGCGATGGCAGTCTCTAGAATAATCATTTAGATAGGAATATGGTTTAAGACTACTCGTTATTCTAAATAGGATCATAGAAAAAATCAACTTATTTTAAAAGCAAAACATATGTTTTGTCATTTATGTAATTTTCTTTGAAAGGATTGAACAGACTCTTTCCAAGAAATAGACTAGTGACTAGAGATTCAGAAATAAAAATTAATAGCCTAAATGTGTTAATTTTTTTTTCTCAAATTTCGAGCATCTTAATGTATTTTATTGAATAAAAATAAAAACAAGATTTTAGAAATTTAAAAGAGATTTTCAAGGACACAAATGTGTAAATTAGATTCATTGACCAAGAATGATACATCGTCATGCTGATTACAACACGTAATATTCCGGTTTATTAACTATATTATTGTTTTGAAATTGCTTCGCAGGAACTTAAATAGTATCAAACATTTAATTCATTAGCTATTTTCTATATATTTCTTTAGAATTCTATTTTTGCCTAGAATACTTTTTTTGTCACATTTGTCTTGAAAGTTTTCTCGCGTATATTTATCTTTGGGTATTTGCTGTCTGTTTATTTTTAGAGTCAGATTAATTTTTACTTTACTTATTTTTTAAATTTGTTTTATTTTATTTTTTGATATTGAAATTGAAATAATAGCTTCTTACATTTAAAAATCATGAATTAGTTAAATATATTACGTTATATTTTTAGATGCTATAAGCAAATAAAACTAACAGATGTTGGTCATATCATATAATAAGCAAATATTCAAAAGTATTTAATTTAGATGGAAAGCTTTTATCTAAGATTATTAGTCTAAAATTATTAGAATAATTAAAGAAATGATTTTTTGTTTTCGTTTTAGGATTTATAATTAAAATCTTTTACAAATATATATATAATATTTGAAATAGGATAATATTAAAAGAATCAAATGTGTTATGTTTTAATTAATATTTTTTAGATAAAGTACAAAATTTTTTGTCAATGGATATGAATGATCAGTTATACTAAATGGAGATAAAAATTTTATGCTTCTATGTTTTAATTTTTTTCAGTATTCTTAAAATTGTTTTATCTGATAGATAAAAAATAAAAGAAAAATAATTTCGAAATTTAAACTAATGTTCATTTAATTTTTTCTCAAATTTCCACCAATTTTATATTTTTATGATATTAAAAATAAAATGTTTTGAAAATAATAAAAATTTAAATGCTACGATAAAGTATTGTAATTAGCAATTCAAAACGGAAATTATTGAACTAAACTATACATTAATTTTATGTAATATATGAAAAATTTTCTCATATTTATAAAATATGAAAATGCTTGAGAATGAATTGTCCATTTAGTGTAAACATCAAATGGATATATCAAATTAACATATTTTAAATAAAAAATAAATTATTAATCTTAATTAGTTTAAAATTTTGATGAATTTAATATCTTAAATTTTTTAAAAAAAAAAATTAAATGAATATTATCTTAATTCTTTTTAAAGACATACATTTATTTTTGTTTTGATTTATTATTTAATATAATAGCTTCCTTTTTACTTTTTAAAATCAATTTTAATTTCTTGGTATCTCAAACAATTCTAAAACTTTAAAACAGATGATTTTAAAATAATTTTATTGAATAATATCAAATGGGTTATTTTTTAATTCGTTTAATTTATTGGAATTTACATGTATTCTATTTATTCATTTATAGGTTAAAAATAACCTAAAAATTATTTATTGTTTTTTGATTGTATAATTTAAGAATTTTACATTCTAAAATGAATTTTCCTGCCAAATTGTAAATATTTAAAATAATGAATTTAAAATGTAAATTTTTTCTTTATTTAAAGTAATCTTTTGGATAAAACTGATACATTTTTATTCAGTTTTTTAAATTAATGTTGAAATCATGTATCATTTTATTTATATTTACATTAAATAAATAAACTTATTAATTTTTTAATGTATGACATTTTAAAATCTTTTAATCATTTAAAATTAATTTTACAACATATTAAGTATTTAAAACTAATGAATTTAAAAATAAACATTTTTTTATAATACTTATAAAATATACATATTTTCTTTTTCTTAAAACGTTTTATTTTGTTTTTTTTATAACTATACATTTATTTTTACTATAATAAATTTTACTTTAAATGTTCTTTATTTTTTTTTTTATTTTATACATTTAACTTATCATATTAATATTAAATATTTACTTTATAATTTTTTAATTTTATTTAAATTTTTGATGAATTTATAATTTTTTATATTATAATTTTTCTTAAATCTTTTAGAAATTTACATTTTTTTTTTTTGACTTGTAACTTCTATAACATAATCATTTCATTAGTATTTTTAAAGAGTTTACAATTATTTCTGCATTTTACTTGTATTTCAACTTTCTAAACATTTCATTATTCCATTTAATTTTTTTAATTTCATTTTATACAATTTAACTATTTTTAAAAATTTATGTTAAATTCTATTCATTTATTAATTTATTGGATCTAAAATAAAGCCATAAAAACCGTATTTATTAGATTTTTTTAATGTATGACACAATTTAAGAACCGTTTTATCATTCTAAAATGAATTTTCCTACATAAATGTAAAGTATTTAAAACTAATGAATTTAAAACTAGCTAGACATTTTTTTTATTCCAAAGTAATCTTTGGTAAAACTGCGTACATTTTTTATTCAGTTTTAAAATTTAATGTTGCCGAAATTCTACATGTATTCTATTTATTACATTTGACTAGGATCTAAAATAAAGCCATAAAAACCGTATTTATTAGATTTTTTAATGTATGACACATTTTAAGAATCTTTTTATCATTCTAAAATTAATTTTCAAGCATAAATATGAAGTATTTAAAACTAATGAATTTAAAACTAGCTAGACATTTTTTTATTCCAAAGTAATCTTTGGTAAAACTGCATACATATTTTATTCAGTTTTAAAATTTAATGTTGCCGAAATCCTACATGTATTCTATTTATTACATTTGGCTACGATTTTAAATAAAGCCATAAACCCTATTTATTAGATTTTTTAATGTATGACACATTTTAAGAATCTTTTTATCATTCTAAAATTAATTTTCAAGCATAAATATGAAGTATTTAAAACTAATGAATTTAAAACTAGCTAAACTTTTTTTTTATTCCAAAGTAATCTTCGGTAGAACTGCATACATTTTTTTTATTCAGTTTTAAAATTTACTGTTGTCGAAATTCTACATGTATTTTATTTATTACATTTGGCTACGATCTAAAATAAAGCCATAAAACCCCATTTATTAGTTTTTCTTTTAATGTATGACACATTTTAAGAACCGTTTTATCATTCTAAAATGAATTTTCCTATATAAATCTGAAGTATTTAAAAGTAATGAATTTAAAACTAGCTAAGCATTTTTTAAGTATCACAATTGAATAAAAAATTCCTAGATTAATTTCTGTTTCTAGATTTTACTTTTTTTATAAATTTTTACGTTAGATATTCTACTCAAGACACAAAATATAAATTTCCTTACTAAGCACCTAAGTAAAATTAATCAAGTTATGTCAATAGAACTAAAATTTATTCTTAAAAAAATAAAAGTTTTTGAAAAAACGTGAAAAATGTACACAAATTTTTTTGAGCTGCAATCATACAGATTAAAAATTAATCGAGAGCTAACATTTAAAAAATATCCTTCAAGTGAGGTAATTTATTAACTTTTAAGAACAAAATTGGTGGAAATCAAACTGATACTATAGTTTTTTTTTCTTTCTATGTATAATTTTTACAATTAAATGTACATATTTGCATACCATTTGCAAATATTTAAATATAAAGAACATATTTTATGCCTTTTACATAAAGGGATCTTGTGTTGGTAAGCAATAAAAAAAATAAATAGTGTTTACTTAATAAATATCAATAAAATTTTAAACCATTACATTTTAATGTAATTTGTATCTCTATTTCTTATATCTGTTTCAAATATATATTCAAATTCCAACACGATAATTTAATATATACATATTAAAAATTACAAAGCATTAAAAAGTGTCTGTATAACTAATTTATGTCAAGCACTTTAACAGAACAAATTCTAATTTTATTGGTGCTACTCACCGAGATTAAACTGAGAAAAATAAACGGACAGGTGATAACACTCTCCATTCCAAATCCAACACTCTCATTTTATATATATATAAAAAAAATTACAAAGCCATAAAAAGTGTCTGTATAACAAATTTATGTCAAGTAATACAACAGAACAAATTCTAATTTTGTTGGTGCTACTCACCGAGATTAAACTGAGAAAAATAAAATGATAGGTGATAACACTCTCCATTTAAAGTCCAACACGCTCATTTTATATATACATATAAAAAATTACAAAACATTTAAAAGTGTCTGTATAACAAATTTATGTCAAGTACTTCACAGAATAACTCTAATTTCGTTGGTGCTACTCACCGAGATTAAACTGAGGAAAATAAAAGGACAGGTGATAATACTCTCCACTCAAAATCCAACACGCTCATTTTATATATAGGGTCTGGTGGAGTAAAATGGGTAGAAAAAGCGTCAGTTTGGGGAGCTACGGTCAACTGTCTTTCTACCAGGTATAACTGGTATCTTGAATATCTAGACATTTATAAAAGATATTGCAACAATTTTTTAACATTCTAAAAATTAAATTATTTTAAATCTATAAACACTTGCTTACAAAACATCATGTCACCATTTGGGTCTCATTCATTAGTAATAGCTTTGTTTATGTAGTATGTCTCAAGAGTAAAAGGTTCATTCTTAATAGGTAGTGATTTTATTTAGTTTGGGGCATTACGATCAACTGTCTTGCTACCTGGTATACCTGGTATCTTGAATAGTTAGACAATTATAAAAGATATTTCAACAATTTATTTCACCTTCTAAAAATTAAATTACTTTAAATCTATAAACATTTGCTTACAAAACATCATGTCACCATTTGGGTCTCATTTATTAGTGATAGCTTTACTTATGTAGTATGTCTCAAAAGTAAAAGGTTCATTCTTAATAGGTAGTGATTTTATTTAGTTTGGGGCATTACGATCAACTGTCTTGCTACCTGGTATACCTGGTATCTTGAATAGTTAGACAATTATAAAAGATATTGCAACAATTTATTTCAC
The DNA here is from genome assembly GCA_032207245.1 of Pardosa pseudoannulata. NCBI lineage: Eukaryota > Metazoa > Arthropoda > Arachnida > Araneae > Lycosidae > Pardosa > Pardosa pseudoannulata. The sequence continues at coordinate 49,109,958 of CM063503.1, read as the reverse complement.
CTTCTAAAAATTAAATTACTTTAAATCTATAAACACTTGCTTACAAAACATCATGTCACCATTTGGGTCTCATTCATTAGTGATAGCTTTGTTTATGTAGTATGTCTCAAGAGTAAAAGGTTCATTCTTAATAGGTAGTGATTTTATTTAGTTTGGGGCATTACGATCAACTGTCTTGCTACCTGGTATACCTGGTATCTTGAATAGTTAGACAATTATAAAAGATATTGCAACAATTTATTTCACCTTCTAAAAATTAAATTACTTTAAATCTATAAACACTTGCTTACAAGACATCATTTCACCATTTGGGTTTGATTGATAAGTGATAGCTTTTTTATGTAGTATGCCTCAAAAGTAAAAGGTTTAGTCTTAATAGCTAGTGATTTTTTTTAGTTTACGGTACTACGAACAGCTGTCTCGCTAGCTGGCATACCTGGTATCTTGAATAACTAAACATTTATAAAAGATATCGCAAAAAAAATTTTCATCTTCTGAAAATTAAACTACTTTAAATCTATAAACACTTCCTTATAAAACATCGTGCCACGATATGGGTCTGATTCATTAGTCATAGCTTTTTTATGTCATATGCCTCAAAAGTAAAAGGTTTGTCCTTAATAGGTAGTGATTTTGTTTAGTTTGGGGCGCTATGGTCAACTGTCTTGCTACCTGGTATACCTTATATCTTGAATAGCTAGACATTTATAAAAGATATCGCAACAATTAATTTCTTTCTCCTTCTAAAAATTGAATTACTTTAACTCTATAAACACTTGCTTACAATACATCCTTTCACCATTAGTATCTGATTCATTGGTGATAGCTTTTTTATGTAATATGCCTCAAAAGTAAAAGGTTTATTCTTAATAGGTGGTGAGTTTGTTTAATTTGAGGCGCTACGGTCAACTGTCTTGCTACATGGTACACCTGGTATCTTGAATACCTAAACATTTATAAAAGATATCGCAACAATTTTTCCCCTTCTAAAACTTAAATTACTTTAAATCTATAAACACTTGCTTACAAAACATCATGTCACCATTTGTGTCTGATTCATTGTTAAAAGCTTTTTTTATGTGGTATGCCTTAAATGTAAACGGTTTATTCTTAAAAGGTAATGATTTTGTTTAGTTTGGGTAGCTACGATCAACTGTCTTGCTACACAACGGTTGATAAGATGGGGATCTACTGCTTGAAGCCGATTCCGAACGGCTACGAACATCCTTGTCAACAGTGGTTTTTCAATCCGCGAACTCCAGTACCCAAGAGCAGCTCCTTATTCCTTCAGGGATCAGTTGGTTTATAATACGGAGAGTATAATCAATTAATGCGATTGCATTCAATCCGAGAAGTTATCGCCTCATTTAAAGTACAAAAAAGGGTGTTAACTTTTCTTTATCCATCCTCAAATTAATTTTAATTGGAAACTATGTATAGGAACATAGTTTAACCTATGAAACTTTTATTTACAATGGTAACTACTTTCATTAATCAGAAAATAAATACCTTTCTACCGTAACGAAAATAAAAGGAAACAAATCAAATCAAACCACACAACAAACTAAAAGTCAAACAACTTGCTCAAAAGATACATACCTTGTATATAATCTTTGCTTTCAAAAGTAATCAGTGACTTTAATTTCGCAATTGACCACAGATTGAAAAGAACCAGTTGAGGTTGATTTATCTCAAGAGTTGTTTAAATCAAATAAAGAATTCGCTATTAGGCTTTGAAAGTTTTCTGGTTGAAATATTCTGTTTTCTTAAACTTTTTCCTTTCGGAAATATAAATAAAATGTAAATGAGCTTCACATGGCAAGAGGAAGTACTCGCACATTCTACTCTATAATCGTTATTTACAAAGCGGAATTGAAGTTAGTATCAGTTTATTGACTTAAAAGTCAATTTTTAAGCTACCGATTCTCTCAGTTAAAATATATGTTTGGTTTTTGAGCTTAAAATTAATAGATTATTTCTCGAGTTCTATATTCTACATCAAGTTTTTCCTTAAATACTAATCCCCATAAGAAATATATTTTGGAATTTATCACAAAATAACAAGATGGATTAAATGCATCTATTATGCATATAATTTACTATTTCCTTAGATAAAATTATATAGTATAGAAACATTGATGTTTTCTTCCATATTTTAAGCATTCATAAATCATAACTTGGAAGGGTGCACTCCCATATGTGTCATTTAACACTATTAATATAAGGATTTATTTTATGAAATCCTTTGAATTGATATATATCCTATAATTTAAAACTATTTATTCTAAATCTTGTATATATTGTATTGAGAAAATAAGCTGTTTACACCATATACTACTTTAATGAGGTACAATAGGACTAAAAACCGTATGTATTCACTCAGTCTACAATAAGATGATGAAATGGTAGGTATTGTAATCTATAATTCCTCATGATATATGATATATCATGATGATATTCCTAATTTATCATGGGTTACTTCATGAATTCAGACAAATGATACGGTATATTTATATCATAGAACAATCTGTAAAATTCAAAATAAGTCATTTAGTATTACCCGGAGTATAAATAATCTATGCAAGAACAAATCTCACAATAAAAATGTTACAGAAAAAACGTTTAAATTATGTTATTGATATAAACTTAAACTCAATGAAGATTCAAATGTACTCATTACATTAGTTTTGTAACCAGTGTTAAAGCGAAAGATAACATTTAACACTAAACATACCATATAACGGATCAAATGACCCATAAGGTTTGTGTAAAAAATTCGATGGGAAATGAATTAAAAATTCTTATTCTTTGTGTTTCCAATACATAAAAATTGACAATATACAATTTTGTTTAATTATAATAATGTTTATTTGTCTATTTCCTTCCAATTTTCATATTTCATACATTTATAATCAAAAAAATAAAGTCCGGTCATTTGACTGGCTATGATAGAAATAGGTATGTATTAAATGTTGGTATGTTTAGTGTTAAACTGCAACAGGATAATCCAATGTTCTTTCCTAATGAGAAACAATATAACGCAAACAATAACACCTGCTTATTCCATTATTTGATTCTATAAATAAAATTAATAAGCTATTAAGATCAAGGCCGTAACTAGGGCTTGGCAAAAGTGGCATTTACCACGGGCTCATCAGTGTTTGGGGTGCCGCACCGTAAAGAAAATGGGATCTGAAAGAGGACGACTCATCCTGAGGAAAAATAAGAAAAATTTTAAAAATGATTCTTTCAATTATAAAATCCAATGCTTTTAAAAACTATTTATGAATTTTCTCATTTTTTAATATGCTTCGAAAGAGTAAACTTGTTATAGATTCTTACAAAATGTTTACCAAACAGCACTAATATTCTTTAATATAAATCTGGCTATTGGTTTTAAATTTTGAATTTATTGAAGTTATTAAAAATAATTTAAATTTAGACTGTTGTAAATTTTTTTTATGAAAAATAACGTCTAAATAAAAAAAATATTCTCCTCAAATAAATTATTCAGTTTATCAGCAAAATAATAGGTTCAGTGTTAAAAAATATCTTTAAGTATTAATAAGGTAAAAATAGAAAAAAATGTAAATTCATATACTAGGAACATTTTAAAAATTAAAATATTTCGAGTCCATTCTGAATATATGATATAAAAATCATGTTTATATATGTTCTCCCTATATTTGGCTGTATAGGTGCAGACTATTCGTTTTTCCACGGGCAACAAAGGACCTAGTTACGTCCCTGAATAAGATATACAAATCACTTTTGCTGAATATGTATTGATTAATATTTTTTATACATGCCATTCTAAATGTATTGTGATAGAGAAATGACAATAGAGAAAAAATTTTAGATCCGAATTAATTTTATCTAAATTGTTAAGTATGATTATTATTAGGCACAGAAAAACGACTCTAAATGTATTGTGGTTAACAGATTAACTGATGGATTTGGGTTTGATTTCCGAGTAAGACTTGGATGTAAATATGTTTTCCTCTTAGAGGAAGCGATGTTACCTTGCATATAAAGTACTCCCATAATAAAATTGGCAACAAATCAGCGAATTGTATGATAAAATGTCAATAATTTGTAAACATTTGTTGCCATGCAATATCCTACCTTTGTAAAACCGGATATTCTGAAGTGGCTGCTTTGAAGACAAAATATAGATATCAGCTAAATATATAAAAATGAACTTACAGTGTCAATTTTTAATATTAAAACTTCCTAAACCTGAAAAGCTTTGCTCTGCAATCACTATTAATTATTAAACTTGTTTTGAATTTATTATTGATAAATTAATTATCGAATATATTGTGAAGTACTGATACAATTAAAAGCATTATGCATTACACTTATTACACACGCATGCACACACACACACACACACATATATATATATATATATATATATATATATATATATATATATATATATGTCAGGATTTAAAATATAGAGTAATTAAAGAGATATTAATTAGGGATTATTTTAATGGGAGTAACGCGCCTCGCGTTACTAGTCACATAAATACGGCTAACGCGCAGTGATATGAGCAGAGAACGATAAGCAATTACTATAAGCAGAACTGTGGCTCCTCGAAGTAGTAAAGACTGCCTTTGTTTGCAGTTGGGCGCCAAAATGAGACGCCATGTTGATTAGTGTGTGAAATGGAGTAATAAAGAGAAGAAAGAATGACTTGAGTGTGAACTGATTTATATATTTACCAGTGTGTTTACTCGGAACAAGACATATATATATATATATATATATATATATATATATATATATATATATATATATATATATATATATATATATATATATATATATATATATATATATATAAAAACTAGGTTTTTAGAGTTATACTAACAAAAATTTTAGTGTGTTCAAAGCAGAGTTCTCCAGCATCAATGCATTTATGTAGACGAATTTTCCACAGATTAAATGCCTCGTATGCCTTCATTTCTTGGAATAGATGAAAAACAAGCATTTATAGCCACATCAATCTCTTCTTCTGAATGAAAAACGACGTTCCACGTAAGTTCTTTTATATATTAAAGATTATCCAAAACTCACACATAGCTCGATCAGGTGAATACGGCTGATTTTTCTATCACTTTAATTTGCTTTTGTTTAAGAAACTCAACTGTTAATTCTGCCGTATGTGAAGATGCATTCTTATGGTGAAGTATTAGTCCCCTAACATTCACTTCTTGTAGAATTTGTAGAAGACATTTAGTGGTATACCAGTTTGCTGTTGCTGCCTTCTGTCTTTCCAACTTCTTGGATTTGACCAATCCCTTTATTCTGAAGAAAACGGCATACATCACTGTTTTCAGTGCGCGTTGTCTTTTCACCATTGTCGGCAAGGGATCATCTTCAAAGATCCATCTGAATACAGTAGCAAGAGCAGGAGATTCATCACCAAATGCCAACTGCAACCGTTGAAAGCATGCTTCTTAATTTAATCATGCTTTAAAATTGTAGGAAATCATAGAGAGAAAATGTTTTAGCGTCAACTCCATTTTCTCTTCTGTTTAAAGTTTATTCTAGGCTAAACAAGTAGAAGTAAGTCATTAATAAATCGATTGTTGTGTTAAAATCCTTTGTATTTTAAAATTAAACCGTTATTTTTATTTTATTTTATTTTATTTATTTTTTTTGTATTTTAAAATTAAACCGTTATTTTTATTCAAAAATTTCAGAGTGACACTCGTATATATATTAGGCCATCTCTCAAGCTAGGGATAATGTAATAATGTTTTCAAAAGAGGAAAAATTTAAGTATTATCAATAATCTGAAAGATTAAACTATCATTATAGATAGGTACATCGAAAATACGATTGCTGTAGACAGGTATAAAACTCCTTGGTAAATAAAGAAATCCGAGTAATCCGAGAAAATACAGTTTATAGTATAGTTACACATAATAAAATTTTCCCCTTATTGAGATGTATGTTCACAGTTTAAAAGATAAATTTTTTTAATCTTTTTTAAGTTGAGAAATTCCTGTTTTCTGATAATTTAAGACAACTCTAATGTACTGACTAATGAGCTTTTTTATTCTTATATGTAATGAAAATCAGTATGATCTTAATAACCTTAAATTTAAAATTTACTGCTAAGATACCTTATATGAAGATATTGTGCTATTATATTGTAATTCGACACAGACTCATGTGTACAATACATATTATGCCCGATTGAAATGACTTGGAAGCTTAAATTAATGCAGATGAACCTGTTTAGATGCTTAAATCAAACACATGCTATTCAAATCTACTAGTGACAACACTGACATCTGCAAAGATATGATTGGTAGGCCTAAATTACCTGTTTTTATTATTCTCGTTTAAAAATATAAAGTCTACAAAATATTTTTCATACATATACTTAATTTTATAGTATTTTGCCTATTAGAATTTGTTTAGATTGTTAAGATTGTTTGGACCATATTTAGATATACTTAAAACATTATAAGGTAGACCATTTTATTATAAATTGACGTGGGAAAACACTTGATACTGAATTCTGATTTTTAACTGTCAAAATGTAGGTATTAGAAACATGCCATTTTAATGTTCAGAAAAATTAGTTACATTCATTTCTAGAAACTATGGCACTAAACTCTGGTTACATCTTCGTACTACCACATGTGTTGGTTCTTCATAAAATATCCCCATTGTGTATAAAATATTTTTTTTTGTTATTGGTGTCCATCTTTTTCCTACACGAGGGATAATAAGACCGAGATCTGCTGCTTAAAGCCGTGTACTACATGTAACCAGCCACCCAGCCGAATTCGGGTGTAGGGTGTTGAATTGCTGGTTCGGTCTGACCGTCCGTTAACAATGCGTTACGCAGGGGCCATGTCAACATTCCGCCCATAAAATTTAAAATAACAAAAAAAGTAGACAGTCTAGACAAATAACTACAACCAATGCAGTTTACGGAAGTGCGGGGGATACTCCGCAGGAATACTTTCCAGGTTAAAAGTCCGGTTGACCCGCTGTACTATATGGAGATGCTTAAAGCTGATTCCGAAGGGCTATGAACATCGCTGCCAGTAGAGGTTGCGAATCTATGAACCCAAATACCAAAGAATAGAGTCTTACCCATTTGGCCATCATTTTGAACAAAAAAAAAGTACTGGCAAGAAACTAGATATTGGGGTAAAATGGTGTCTTTGATGACAGATGGCCGACCACACATGAAGACAAATTTTTAATAAATATAACTTTTTTTTTCTTTTAGTGATATAAAGTTTGTGATAATTTAATTAATTTTGAAATACTAACCTGAGATTGACATTTTTAAAAAAATTTACTTTAGTACTGTTGTAACTAAATTTTCAAACTCAACCTTTGAATTAAAAACAAAAACAAATTACTTCGCATAGTAGAGACATAATTCCTTACTGAAATTCTTCCCTTTATATTAGGAACGTTAAATTGGAATCTATTGTTTTGCATTATGACAATTATTCCCGTAATCTTGCCTTTTTCTTTCGATAAAGTTTTATCTCTCAGCACACTACATTCTCTTTATTTTGTTGAGGAAGCTTTAAAAGATATGAAAAACTGAGATGCACCCACGTCATGTACTCCTCGAAATAAACTACTTAATTCTTTATAAATTTAAAAATTAGATGTAATGTTAGCTTTTGTCACATTTTGTCTTTGAACTCCACCGGTTAAATTTCTAAGCAACCTATTCTATTAAAGAATGACATGAATATTTCCATGGATGATTTGGCTTTTTTTATCTTTTAAAGCTTTATTTTTATAGATAAAATATCCAGAATTAAGTTAGTTTTAATATTCGTTACAATTTTTAATAACATGGAAGTTAGTGTTTATACGGTCTCACTAATAAATTAAAATTTTTGTAAAAATATACATAGATATTACAGTAAACAATAAATTGTTTCTTATATATTTTGACTTAAGGAAAGCGTCTCTCGCGTACGCGTCCACGACATCAAGCCGTACGTGTCCTCTGGGTAGTGAGACAACCTCAGGGGTATGCCTGTTTTAGGTATACACGGGTTTCAAGCACCCGGCTTTTACCTGAGTGATCTATGTCTTCAGTTATTCCTCATAGACGAATTTACCTTTGTAGTGTTTGTTCATTATTGGGTTTCACAACAATGTCACAGACCATGATGGAACTTTCGTAGGTCAGCAGTAGCTCAATAGCTATTGTGGTTTCTGTCGTGACCTCTGGTCTTCAGTATGCATGCTGCTCATATGTCTTCGAGATGGGTCAGCATAAGAATTAACTTATATATTTTGCCTCCAACTTCTATGAAATATTGTAAAATAGTCCTTTGAAAAAATTAAAGTAAAATTATAACAATAAAAGCATGGGTTCTACACTTATCTCTCGCAGCTTGCATGTATTTCTTTTACTTTGAACCATTTTTAATAAAATACTTATACAGTGAAATGTCTCAATAGCCCCGTTTACATGTGCCAAAAGAAGCGTAAAATGCAGGGTAGATCCGTAAATTGTACTCCCCTTTCAAGAATTATCGCTAGCTAGGGAAAAAATTTGAGGGGTAGAAAGAACCCACCTTTCTACCCTGGTATTTGCAGTTTACTCTCCTTTCCCATCCTCCTTTGCGCTTGTAGACTATTTATTTCGAAATGGCCGACTCCGCTGCTGCTAAAGGTGTAATAAAAATGGAGCGTTGGTCCGAAAAGGAAACTTCGGATTTAGTGGATTTGTACCACATTTCTTAACATTTCTTAACTCAACAGTAAAAATTAAAATATGCTAAAATGTATCTTTAATTGTCTAAAATCAGTTTGAGAACACTTAATATCTAAGTAATAAGGTTGAATAATATTTTAAGACTTTTTTATAATGTATATTGACACAGGGCTAATGGAACATTTCAGTTTTTGTGGTGTAGCTGTCGCATTTTGCAAACAGAAGCAAGTAAACAATAGCTAATCAGCGCGGAAGTAGTATAAGCACGGAATGATGAGATTGCCTTCCCGTATGATCACGTGACTTACTAGTGAAGATCCCGGCGAAATGGAGGGTAGAAATAATTGACCATGTAAACGGATTTCTCCTACCCTCCAAGCATAATCCCTCTACCCGGGTAAAATGAAGGGTACTTGACTGGCACGTGTAAACGGGGCTATTATAACAATTGTTTACACAATGGGTCTCCACTACATATCAGAGAAAAAATTTTAGATCCGAATTAATTTTATCTAAATTGTTAAGTATGATTATTATTAGGCACAGAAAAACGACTCCATTTAATTACAAAGCAATGTAATTTTAGCAATACTTCTGCATCCCCATCATGTACAATAAAAAATAATTTAATGAAATTGTTCTTCTGTGTATAAAACTACAGCAAAAATAGTCTAATTGTCTTTCTCGTGCAACCTTAATGAACTGGTGTTGCCATGCTGCAGGAAGTAAAACGTGTTGGAAAACTCAGGTTAGATCAGGTTAGTTTGGAGAAACACAGTCTAAAATTTTACTACACGAGAGCAAATGAGACCAAGATCTACTATTAAAAGACGATTCCAAACATCTATGCCAGAAGGAGGAATCCTTAAACTCCAGTATCGAAGTTAACCCTATCCATTCGGCCAGGTTAGATGAGGAGAAAATAGTGGATATTAGTTTCTTTGCTCATTGAAGTTTGTGATAACAGTTCTTTCAAATCTTACCAGATTAGCTTTTTGCACACATTTACCAATTTATACGAAATATACTATTATTTTTCTTACTATCTACTCTATCAAAACATGAAAAGCTATCAATATCAACATGCTGACGATAGTATAAGCATTTACGAGCACATCAATTTCTAAGGTAATATATTTGCACAAAATGGTGTGCTAATACGAAAATTAATAAATATAAATTTAAAAAGACCTACAGATGGAGTTAGTATGTGACTTCTTAACAACAACAGTATGGTCATAATAAACATTTATATTTTATTAATAATATATTATTAATAAAGTGTTATTTTCTATAATTACCTACAGCCGAATGAATAACATTAATCCCTCACGAAAAACATAAGTCACAAAACAGTCAATGGCAAACAAACACCGTTATTATTTTATTATATCATAATTTAATAAAATTTCAATGTGACTTCTGGACATTTGCAAGAAATGCTACACAAACAGCACACTATCATTCAAGTGATAGCGTTGTACACCATACTCCACTCACTCAGTCGGTTACTGGTAAAACCTCAGTTTGACGAGTATGCAATTTCATTATTATTGTGCAATACACATCCTAACAAGCCGAGAACAAAGGAATGGTAAAATTCCAAATTTGCACTTTCTCTATCTAAAAATAACTTTTTTTGTTGAAATAAAGATTAATTTTAAATTTAATAGTTGATTGAACACACACATATATATACAGGGTGTCCCAAAACGACCGCATAAACTCTGCACAGCTAGATTCCTCATTGGGAGTACATAAAAACTACCCAAACAAGCTTTCCTGTACGATCCATAGTTTACGAGAAAAATACGAAAAACAACAGTATTTGCCATATATTTCCAGACGATAATATTTAAAACGTTCACCGCGCATATCGCGTCATGCATGCGCGAGCGCCATAGAATGACACTAAGCAGCCGTTGAACTGGTATTTAAAAGGCTGCATCTTGCAGCTACCGGTAGACTTCGTATGGTGGCCATATATTCCGTTCGTGACTACTACTACATGTACCTGATGTACGGTCGATGTAATGGAAATGCCTTACGAACTGTTAGCGAGTTTACCCGTGCATATACTGCTGTTGATATGTTTCAATAAAGTGTTTTTTCTGGCACCGGAAGTGACGTCATACTTTGTTTGTGTATATTCGCATCAATAAATACGTGCACTTTGTTTATATGAAAATGATATTTAAGTACTCGTTCATAAGAAAGGAGAAGGAACAAGCAAAGGCACTTGTTTCTCTAATCATCTACTGTTATTAAAAAAAAGTCTTTTAATATCAGTTCTCTAATATTTTCCACTTCATCGGAGCCTAATGGGTGATTTATTAATAGCAATGGAAACGCACCGACTCGTACAAAAAATAAAATTAATTGAATACTCACGAAGCAAAGATATAGGGTTCAAGTAATTAAGTCAACATCCGACGGACTGTGCCAGACGAAAGAAAATCTCATACCGGTGTTTTCTACTTTATGAAATATTTCGATTCCTTCAGATAAAAAAGATTACAGTATAAAAAACATATCTAGAGAATGAGAGTATTTTTCATATTACTTATTTCTCAATTCCTAAAGGAAATAGAAGATCCATAATTGAAATCTTATAGTGAAGCTAAAACATTGTTTAAGTAGACTGCAATAAAAATAGAGAAAAATGCAATTAGAAATAACACTTGCTTTCGTAATCTAAAATTTTTATGCACTAAAAGCATGATCATGAATAATTTACATTCATGTTTAATCTCAGGCAAGACGATTTTATATGTACAGATATACACTCTAGACATATACTTCCATATACATGTATACACCTACACATGTATAAAAAAACATATGATACTTACACAAAAAATCAAATTTGCACCTAAAAATATATTTTTGTATGTTCACATACTTATTCACATAAGCTTATATTCATGTACGCAGAAAATTAGTATAATATGTGATTAAAAGGTTTCAATGTTGAGTACTTGACGACTGTTCAGGGGATATATTACCTTCCAAGACTTAAAATTTTCATTATAAGAGGCTGTTTACATTTCATCACTAAACTCCTGCTTTTAGAATAAATTTTTTTCAACAGTGTTCTAGCTTTAAAAAATTTAGTTTTGTCATTTCAAAGAGTTTTTTTAACAAAGAAAAATAGACAAAAAAAATTAAAAATAAATTCGTGCTGCGTAATCATAACATATATACATTACAAGCTAAATTTTGTCAAGTTGAAGTAAAATATCTGTAATTTTGCAAACCTAAACGTTTAAAGTTATTTTAAAACCATTTTTAAAATACATAAATTATTGATTTTAATACTACTTGTACCGATGTACTTTCCCACTATGGTTAGCACGTGCATATACAGCTATGGAATATATTCCCAAGAAGAATTTAGGTGCAGCCGTTGACTTCGAGTTTTAGTGAGGACCCTTGCGGAGGAGTTATAGCTCACGGAGTGGCACAAGTGTAATCGACCAGACAAGGAATGTAGCCCTGAGATATAGGGACAGGGGCTAAAAGATAATTTCAACTTTCACCAAAGGGCTGTTGAACCAAGGTGGAAAGGTGGAAAAGAAAGTTAGGAAAAGAGTCGAAGTCGGGATTCAAGAGCTGGACATCGAAATCCCGTGTCCGCAAGCCCTCACAGACGTCCCGTAAGCCCGCACCGACATCGAGTCGGTTGATAGCCCCAGCTTGCTCCCCTATAATATACTGGAGGTAAACTTAATAATATTCATAATTATTACCTTGTGTCTCAGAATCTTTTGATTAAGGAATAACGTATAAAAACAAAAAGAAAATTGTAATGAATTGTTGGACATTGATGAATGTCGAGTAATGAATGTTATATATATATTAATCCAGAAATAATATCTGTAAATAATTAGTGTACGTAATAAATGCTTTAGTTCAAATATAAGGTATTATATTTTTACTGTGTTTCCCCTTTGAGAACGAGCACTGGTGTTTGTACTGTAAGTACATTACAACATTACTAAACTGAAGATTAAAATGTTGTCTTTTAAGTTATAAAATAAACTTTTGTATTAATATCACCAAGTTTCGTAGAGTAAAAAGTAATAGCTTTTATTTGATATATAAAAATTAATTTAATTAATAAAGTTACTTTTGGGGCGAGTAGATTTCTACTTTTTGAGACCTGGTGCACCTTCTTTATTTTTTTTAAATATGTATATTACTCCATATAACAAATCTATATTTATATACAATTACCGTTTTACTAGGAATAAATTGTTGTAAACCATTCAGAACTTTATATTGTATCAAAACTAGGCTTATTATTTTGAAGACTTTTCAGCTTGAAAGGTGCTATGTACCCTTAAAAAAAGAATGAACAAGCAATAGTACATGTTTTCTATAATTCTAAGCTGATATTGAGAAAGGAGTATTTGGATATCAACTTAATATTTTCCACTTTGTAAGCACTTAATGGGTCATTTATTAACGTCAATAGAAACGCATCGGCTTGTACAAATAAAGCTGTTGCACAGTCGCAAACAGAAGATATACGGTCCTAGTAATTAAGTCAACATTCAACTGACTGTAACAAACGGAAGTAAATCTTGAACCAGTACTTTCTATTTTATCAAACATTCGGATTCTTTCAGATAAAGATGATT
>CM063503.1:49031589-49089089 GCA_032207245.1 Pardosa pseudoannulata | reverse complement strand
TTTCTTTACTAAGAAATGAATAGTAAAAAAAATCTCAAAATCATTTAAGGAAATTTGAGTAAATCGAATAAAATAAATTTGAGAGCACGGTTGTAATGTACAGTAAATAAAAAAAAAAATTAGAAATCTGAATAAACAAAGAATATTTTCATTTAGTTTTTGGATCAAAGATTAAACTTTTTACTTCCGATGAATTTTCTTCGGATCCAATCAATAACCTTTCCAACCTTTTACCGATTCCACAAACGTGGAGAAATATTTTATACACTGAAATCAAATCTCCGAACAAAAGATCTCTTAAATCTCCAATATCGTAATCGCTATTTCCTCAGGTTGAAAGATAAAAACCTGCATTAGAATACAAAGTGGTTTGGGGAGTCTCTGGAAGATGGGATTTGGATTGGGCGTTCAAATGGAGCGAAAAGTATACACTCATAAAGAACTTGAGACTGTTGTTTCAAGATTTTTTTTCCAAAATTGGTAGCATAAGATGATATATTAAAAGCTAAATATTTTATAAAAAAAAATCCACCACTTTAGAAATTTCGCATTTTTAATAGCAGCTTTCACCATTTTCCGAAGATATTTTTCTAGCAATGGATGAGGTGGCATTTTATTTGCCTTACTCCTTAACCCTCTTATACCCGGTGCATGAAGCACCCGTTCTGGAAAAGCAAGGTACACCGCTTTCTCCTTGACTAAAGAAATTCATCACTTTAGAAATTTCGCATTTTTAATAGCAGCTTTCACCATTTTCCGAAGATATTTTTCTAGCAATGGATGAGGTGGCATTTTATTTGCCTTACTCCTTAACCCTCTTATACCCGGTGCATGAAGCACCCGTTCTGGAAAAGCAAGGTACACCGCTTTCTCCTTGACTAAAGAAATTCATCACTTTAGAAATTTGGTATTTTTAATAGCAGCTTTTACCATTTTCCGATGATATTTTTCTAGCAATGGATGAGGTGGCATTTTATTTGCCTTACCCCTTAACCCTTTAAGTTTTATACCTGGTGCATGAAGCACCCGTTCTGGAAAAGCAAGGTACACTCCTTTCTCATTGACTAGTGAAAAATTAAAGCCTATACACTATGCAATCAGTCGTAGGGTTAGAATCATCAGTAAAAGAAACAACTCTATTCAGGTACAGAAATATCTGTCTATGTTTGTTTTATAGATGTATATTTATAGCTTTGTAAATATGAGTATTAGAGAAAAAAGGAGACAACAGAGAGAAAATATAAAAGAAAATTAAGATTTATCTTTGTTGATCTATTTTCTATATGCTGACCTAATTTTTAGGCATTTCTCTGAACATAGAACTATTTTTATTTATAGGGCATAACAGCTGAAATCAATAGTAAAAATCCTTAGAGAGAAAAAGCAAAAAAAGGAGGCAGAAAGAAAATATAAAAGAGAATTAAAAGGTATCCTTTCTAATCCCTTTTCTACATGATTACCTATTCCATTTTGGCATTTCCCTTAACGTAGAATTTCTTTAGATTAACCCGCATAATAGTAGAAATCAATAGTAGAAATGCTTAGAAAGAAAGAAAAAGACAGAGAAAAAATATGAAGAGATTTAAGAGATGTATTTGCCGATCCGTTTTCTACATGACTACCTGTTCTATTTAGGCATTTCTCTGAACGTAGAATTATTTTGATTAACCCATCATAATAGTAGATATCTATAGTAGAAATCCTTAAAAAGAAAAAACAAAAAACAAAGAGACAGAGAGAAAATGCAAAATAGAGTTAAAAGGTGTGCTTGTCCATCCCTTTTCTATATACTTATTTTATTTAGGCATTTCTCTGAACATAGAATTATTTTAATTAACCCTGTCTAATAGTAGAAATCATTGTTGTGCCAAGCACCTGATCAGTGACCTAGTCAAATAACAGAGGCAATTATTTTTGGTCCAGTAAACTATTTTTAAAGAGTTTTTTTTATTTTTAAGAACTATAATAGAACAAATAATTTAACCTAACTCACAATTAATCACAACCGACGTCCATGAAAAACCTTGGAGTTTGCCAGAGTCCTAATATTGAGTTACATCATTTTGTTTGCATGTGAGAGCCGTGTATGGAAAGTCTTGTTGTGTTTAAATGTTGTCAATGTTGTGTGCTAACCATTTCATTATGGACATTGCTTTCTTCTGAAGGTGTATGTTGTTTTGTAATTGTTTGTGTCAGAGAGACTTATCCCTATCTGTAATATATTTAGAAGCGATTCTTCATGGAGGGTAAGTAGTATATCCAGTTTCCATATTTGACAGAAGACCTGTTGTCGATTAAGTGAAACCTGTGGAGGTAGGCTCGAAAGTTACCATGTCCCGTGAAGATTTGAGTAAAAAAGCGGTTACTGACCAGGCGGTTTATTGGTACTTCCTGACACAAGCGAAATGTGGTCCTTCCTGTATTAATGTTATTCTAAATTTGTTGCCATTCTTCCATTATTAATGTTTTGATAGCGTTTTGGTAGGTATTTGAGGGGACTAACTGTCAGGGTAGCTGAATTTCGAGCCGTTGCTATCTTTGCTATTGTGCCAGCATTTTAGTTGCCTTCAATTCCAACATGATCTTTGATCCATGTGATGGGGAATTATCCCCTAGAAGATCTGATCACTTTCTGGAGCTCCATAACTTGGGAGTTTCTAGGGAATGAAGTGTTTAGGGCCAAAATTGAAGAAAGGATGTGAGTGAATAGTCTGTAATTCTTGTTTCTCCTATCTACCCGATACTGAAAGACAGGGCCATTCCTGTTCGAGCATAGTCTATGTTTATTATACTGTAAAAAAGATAATTCTCGACACCCCGGTATTAAGGCAAAAATAATTCCAGTTTATCGCACTGAAATCTGATATTGCAATAAAGAAAAAATAAAAATTAAATATTAATATCCAGAAAGCAAATATGTCATACTTCATTTTCTTTAAGAAGGATTTAATTACATTAGGATTTTTAAAAACTTGAGTAAATGTAATCATTAAATTTTTTACCCATGTTATTTTAGATTTCATGTTTTAAAAAAATTCTTATTTTTATATATTTTATTCGACGCAAAAATTTAGTGTTTCTTTACTCCTTGATCTATGATGTTTCATTAACAATTCTTTTGGGATTAAAGCTCTCTAAAGGGAGTAAAAGTTGACAAGATGAATTTTTTGACGTATTTTAGCTTCATAGATTAAGCAATTTAGTTAAGTAATTCGAAATACCAGCTAAAAAGTGTTTATGAACTTTTTTCGGCTCATGTCAACTGACAATAGTTGCCTTCAATTCCAACATGATCTTTGATCCATGTGATGGGGAATTATCCCCTAGAAGATCTGATCACTTTCTGGAGCTCCATAACTTGGGAGTTTCTAGGGAATGAAGTGTTTAGGGCCAAAATTGAAGAAAGGATGTGAGTGAATAGTCTGTAATTCTTGTTTCTCCTATCTACCCGATACTGAAAGACAGGGCCATTCCTGTTCGAGCATAGTCTATGTTTATTATACTGTAAAAAAGATAATTCTCGACACCCCGGTATTAAGGCAAAAATAATTCCAGTTTATCGCACTGAAATCTGATATTGCAATAAAGAAAAAATAAAAATTAAATATTAATATCCAGAAAGCAAATATGTCATACTTCATTTTCTTTAAGAAGGATTTAATTACATTAGGATTTTTAAAAACTTGAGTAAATGTAATCATTAAATTTTTTACCCATGTTATTTTAGATTTCATGTTTTAAAAAAATTCTTATTTTTATATATTTTATTCGACGCAAAAATTTAGTGTTTCTTTACTCCTTGATCTATGATGTTTCATTAACAATTCTTTTGGGATTAAAGCTCTCTAAAGGGAGTAAAAGTTGACAAGATGAATTTTTTGACGTATTTTAGCTTCATAGATTAAGCAATTTAGTTAAGTAATTCGAAATACCAGCTAAAAAGTGTTTATGAACTTTTTTCGGCTCATGTCAACTGACAAAAAAACGGAACCAAATAACTTTAAAACATAAAATCCTAGAAGTAATTTCCCAATAAATTTGTGGTTATCCATTTTTTACCTAATCACCTAAGTTTTATGACACCTCAATATAGAAAGAATTTGGCTACAATCTTTATTAAAATGAATGGATGGTAAAGTAAGATATTTTGTCACATGAAGACATTTTAGTAATATTATTATTAATACACTTCAGGGAGTAGGAAAGCATTTTTATCATTATTTATTCTGTATCACTCTCTCTTCTTTTGGCATTTGCAAGTATTGATTTAATTATGCCTACCGTAGCTTATAAGGTTAAGGCGTTGCTTTTAAAATACAAAATTACTTTTTGCTGAGTCAAAACCTCAATTTCTACAAGTCACAGGAATAGATTCATGAAGCGATGGTGTACAGTGATTTAACAATTTTATTTAAAAATCATGCAAAATTAGATATTAAATGAATAGATAGTTTGTTCTCATCGTATGATTTAATAATAGATCAAGCATGTGTATTTCTTTTGCACATCCCCTCTATAATAATAGCCTAAGTTGTCTGTCCGTGAATTTCTGAAGCGGTTGTACCTGGAATGGATACAGGATCCATATTGGATTTTTCATGAGTTAGGGTTAGCAAAATTGAAAGCGAGTTCGAAATCCACCCCATCTCCCCATTTCGAGCATTTAAAGTTATTATTTCAAGCCTTATCCTTCCTCTTATTCTATACGAAATTCATTCTTGATAGGATTGCAAAGGCGGAGAGTAATATTTAAATATCTGGACTGTTTCTACTTGACTACCTGACTTCATATACTCTAATTAGTTCGCTGACAACGTGCAGGCGTTGTACGCTTGGTAGAATGTCCGTCCACTTGACCGTCGTACTTCTCTGGTTGACGGTTCTATCCCCGATGCAGCCAGTTTTTTTAATGTCTAATAAATTTAATATTTTCTGCTTTTTCTTTTAAATTCTTTTAAGTTGTTTTATTATTTGAAAAAAAAATTTTACTATTTTTTCAACTTTTTTTAATTTTTATTATTTTTATTTTATTCAATTCCCGTATAGCTTTAAGGATGTCCGTGGCCACATAAACATTTCCTGTTTTCTCTCCTAAAAGTTTCTTCTTGTAATGTAATAATAGCCTAAGATATCTATGGGTTTGTCCTCCAATTTATGAAACTGTTGGACCTGGAATGGATAGAGCATCTATATTGGATTTTTGATGAGTTAGGGTATGCAAAATTCAAAGCGAGTAAAGTTTATCTTTTCCTAAACTATAGATCTGATTCTGAAATAAATTGGTATGAATAAGCTTCGTATCACGGCGAAAAATACTACCTCTTACTAACCTCTTTAAAACGTTCGAAATCCACCCCATTCCCTTTTCGAGCGTTTGATGCCATTATACAAGCCCCATTTTAAGAGCAAGCGATTAAATTTATCAATTTATCACATAATAAATGGGTAAAAATAACAATTTTTTTCTAGCATTAGGACTTCATTTCTTTAACCATCTCATTTAATCATTTCTTATTTTAAATTACTTAAATATTTTCTGCATTATTTTCATACATTTTATCACTAAACTTAAATATTATTTAAATAGTTTTCTTTTTTATTTGACTTAAATGATAGATTAAGTACATATGTGATAATTTTAATCGATACTTTTTGTTGAAAGGTAATTCTCAGCCAAAAAAAACAAACCATTTTTTTACCTGCCTCAAAGGGTTCTTTACAATTCTGGAAAATTAAAACTTTTACTGATCCCGTCATATGACGGGCTATATACTAGTAGTACTTATATTTAATGATTTATCATGCACGGTAAAATTATGAGTTCTGTATTTGAAAGTTTTATAAGTTTACAGAAATGTTTAATTTGTTTTGACTGATCATTTGACTAACTGCTTTAATTTTTTATTTACCAATAGTTTATTAGAGTGTTAAAAAACTTTTAAAAAAAATTTTAATACCTACATCGTGAGTGAATAATAATGCAAATACTCCTGAAATATGAGGAAATTTTTTCACCGAAAGTCATATAAGTACAATTTTTTTAAGATTTCTACTACCCAGTATACCTCAACCTTAGCAGTTAGTAACTGTTGTTCAATGAAAAAAAGAATTTTAATCTTTTGGAGATGACTTATAATGATGGATACAGTTTGTTGGAAGGTTGAGAGAAAAAGTATACCGACAGTGGAAGAATTAGCTGATATTGATAGACATGAAAATAATATCTTGAAAAAAAGATTATACCTTGAATTGCTTATAAAAATGAGACTTCTAAGTGATATACCGCACTAATTCTAACGACTATTTCTCAGATAATCAGACCGAAATTCTGATGAGGGGAAAGAATGCATAAGATACTTCCATCTCCTTAATAAGGTACTTTATTATAAGGTATTTTATTATTTATTTATTTGCCTTGGCTAGTTGAAATTTCATTTATTTTTTTATTATTGGTTTTTTATTGGTCAGTCAGTCAAAGTCAGTCCTAGAAGTATAATTATATTTTAGTAAGGAATTTAACACTTTTAAAATAAAAAGACTTTGAAATATATTGTTAGTTGAATTTTGTTAATATTGTAGGAGTAATGTTTTTGTCAAAATATTATTGTAATTTTTATTATATCTGAGATATTTTAACTGATTAAATTATGCAAAATAAACGTTATTTTATCTCTCAATTCTAAGGAATATTTTATTGGTTGTGTGTCCTAATCATTGTATTTTTGAGATTACTCCAAGTAAAAAGAAAAATGAACCTAGGGTTACTGTAATATGTCAAAATTAATTTTAGTATTTGAAGTTACTAGTAACAACTGTTATGTTCATATACCATAAACAACTGTAGCAGTTTTGTAGATTAATTTAATGTATGATATAATGATTTATAATATAATGATTTTATATATTTTTAATATATAACTTTGGTATGCTTATAACACTACAGATATTAAATTTATTTTATTAAGGTTTAGTATTAGTTTTAATAATTCAGTAAATAGTTTAATACTATGTATGAATACAGAGCGGAATTTTAAATACTACATTAGGAGTTTTACTGGATTCCCCTATCATGTGCCGAACGACAACCGATTTGTTAAGGAGCTGATATTCATTTGAGTTCTTTGATTCAATTCCCACCGTGGCATGGATGTTTGTAGCCATTCTAAATCAGCTTTAAGTAGATGATTTCATTATCCCTTGTGTTGCAAAAAAGTAGACCTTAGCGCTCTAAATTCAAACTAAGTCAAATAACTCACGTGTAACACCAATGCGAGGGTGGTACCGATAGAAAACTTTTAGGAAAGCAAATCTCTCCCCATAACCGATTTAAGGTATAGTTAGAACAGCCAAATGAAAATCAACAACGGATATGATGTACTCCTGACTAGCTTGTGAAGCACATCAACGTAATGTAGATGAAGTACAGGGGAACAATCCAGAGCTGAAGCCATTTCAGAAGGGTTTATGACAGTATTTCTAACATTTTTTGATTGACACATACTAAAACTTACCTAAATTCTTTCCGGTACACCTAAAATAAATAACAATCAAAAAATGCAAGAAAAGTAAATTTGTAAAAACTTGAGAAATTGTAGAGGTAATTGTGCTATTTCAAAGTAACAAAACCAGCGTGTAGCGCAGTTATAGTGATAAAAGTTATCTACAACTCTCCTTTGTTTAACAATCCACTTTATAAAAAAAAGAGATGATCTTGATTATGTAATTAAACTAGGAACGTTCGAAGGTATTTTTTAATTCAATGATATTTTTATTAATGAGGATTTTTTGTTGTTTCCTTTACTTCAAGTTTTTTTAATTTTTAGTTATTCAAAAAAAATCAAGTCTTTCTTCGACAGCTTAACAACAGAGACTCATTAGTCATGCATTCTCAAACTAAAACAGAGTAGCAAAATGAATCGTGTACTCGCAAAGTAAAAACTGGAAAGGTTTTGAAGGTACTCCAGGTTATGGAGTTCAAAGCAAACTCGTATGTAAAAGCAGAATTACTATTGTCATAGACAAATTAGTAACACGTACGGATAAAATTCTATTATACAGAAAGGGTTGGTTTAGTATGGAATGCTGCGATCTACTGTTTTGCTCACTAGAGTTAATGATATGGGGACCTACTACTTAAAGCCGATTCCGAACAGTAACCAACAACCATGACAACAGAGGGAGTTGAACCAGCAATGAAAGAGCAGCGTCCTACCATTGAGTCGTCGTTCTGCGTATAGGGAAAGAAATGAACAAGGAAAATAGCACATTTTATATAATTTTTCATACTAATGATACAATATCAAGTGATTATTGCCCGACCACTAACTATTTGACTGCTCCCTCACTAGGAATTGGCATTTTAAACGGACCAGGCCTGGAAGGCACCTGGGATCAGTTAAATTGCAACAAAACCCTCTCATCCAAACTATGCAAACTGTTCGGTTGGCTAATGGAAAATTCGGAGAATCTACAGGCCCCGTAACAAGGCTGATTCCGAATATGTAACTTTCACTGTACCGCACTAATACATTTATTTTCATGTAATTATTTTGTAATTATTATTATTATTTTTTTCTATGTGTTATTTTGTCTGTTTTGTATGTGAGGGCTTTTTCGGTTCCTGGGGCAATGCGAGGCCCCAGTGTTACCTTCTTTCGGGCACGCCGAGTCACAGAGGTTCCGCATTGTGGGCCAAAAAGTTCCGTCACATTGACCCCTGAGTGATGGTCCTGAGGCCCACGATTGCGAGTGCCGCCTCTCAAAATTTCCTGTCTCTCCTTTTTGGCCACCTCGGTCTCCCGTTCAGTTTGATGCAACGAGCAATATTCATTTTTGGTCTCGAATTCTCCCCATTGGTTCGAGTGGTTCGCTCCATCTCCATTAATTCCGGCCTCAGGAGGTCCGCTAAGCATCCAGTAGTATTCCAAATTCCCTCTCCTCATGAGCGCACATCTGCTGCGTTCACCCGCAAGCGGCGCCTGCAGCGCGACGGCCGTGTCCCGGGTACTTCGAAGGGCTTAGCTAGGAATGGGTTGGCTCCATACTTGCGATCTGCCCGCTGCAGCCAGGGTAAGCCTGGAGGGCCTCACAGCTATATGGGCATGTTTGCTCTTGATTCATTGATTGATTGCATTGTATATTATGATCTGCTGTAGATTATACACCCAGAGACACCCAAATCATTAAGGTAGATGGTCCTCGTTGGTGTAGCCGATTAAATATTTGCCAAATATCCTCGCTGATAGGTTGAGAATGACTGGTTTACAGGTACAAGGGCTAATGCTGGTAAAAAAGATCCTACCGTTTTATTTTGATATTCATGCAACATTTTTACTGATGTCATTGATGATATTTTTACATATTGTCGTTTACATTTTATCTCTTAAAAGTTACAGTGGGACAACTATACAATAGTTTTTTTTTTTTGTTACAATTTTATTGTATTTCTAAAATCATTTTTAGAGAAGAATGTTATTTAAAAACAATATGACAAACTTCCTTTGTAAATTTTATTTTATATTTCATCCATACATTTTTTCTATTTATATGTGTGTAATACCACCTAAATCCTTCTTCTTAAGATTATTTAACATATTTAGTTGTTACATGTAATTTTCTTATTTTATTTTATACCCAAATTACGATTTTATGCACTTTCGGTTTTGTTTTTTATTAAGCGTGTATTTATTTTTTAGATATTGAGAGTGTAAGGTTATAACATTAAATTTGGAAATTTAGATTT
This sequence comes from Pardosa pseudoannulata, assembly GCA_032207245.1. Lineage (NCBI taxonomy): Eukaryota > Metazoa > Arthropoda > Arachnida > Araneae > Lycosidae > Pardosa > Pardosa pseudoannulata. The sequence goes on along the minus strand of CM063503.1, from coordinate 49,079,347 downwards.
TCAAAACTTTAAATATTTCACCTAATATCGGTCATAACAAGAGTATTTCTCAAATACTACTTCGCACTTTTTAGTATATCTTGAGACTCAGTATAGAGAACTTTTGGACTTTGATCTTTCCAAACATTTCAGTTTCCCTATTGGGAATAAAAATAAATACTTATTCTTACATTAATAATTTTAAGATAAAATTTTTTAAGACACATACTATGGAATTTCATTCATAGTTAGTCCTAAAACTTTTCTGTTTCTCAGTAATAGTATATGCATTTAAAAAGAAAATACTGCTGTTATATAAGCTTCTTAAATTTAAAAAAAAATCCCCAAAGCAGAAAGACAGTGCAATAGTTCAAAAGATGAAAACAAACATCTGAAAATAAAGCACTAGTTGTTTGAAGGAAACAAGTAACATGAGAATAAAATCGATTTTGTTGATAATAGAAAATCCTTTCGTCCCAATTCAAGCAATTTTAAATCCAGGGCTGACGACATTTTTTTTTACTTTTACGATGTATAGCTCTTCGGCTGATTTTTAGGGCAATAAAATTTGGTAGAAAACCAAATCGGATATTATATTTACCCCTCTACTCTTTGGAAAGAAAGATAATATATTTCCAATAAACATATGGTGTACTTTAAAACTATGATGAAATGGATATCGTTCTAACATTTGTAAAAATTTCGAGTTATTTATGGAATTGTTACTTTTTACTGTATATTACTTTTTCTGCTTTATCTAAAATTTAACTTTATTTTGACCTCAAGGTACATATAAAAATGAAACTGCTATGAATAAAACATAGCTTTTTCTTGCCACTTTAAGCTGCAATTATTTAAACTTTTTATTGTGTTATAATATAGCATGTAAAGTTTTAGCTATATACATTTATTCCGAAATAATACACCATGCATTATAATCAGTCAAATTTTATGAATTTTTCAATATTTTCTACTTCAATCACTCACTTTTCCAAATTTAACTAATTGTATGAGGAAACGTAAAATGTTTTTTGCTTTTTTTTTTTTTTTTTTTTTTTTGTGTGCTGTAGCTCTTTTATATTTAATAAAACAATCTGATAGCCATTTCGTATTATCCGAAATAAAAGATCTATGAGAAGTTCTTTGCATTCCTTATAAGAAATACCTTATACCTTATTAAAGAGTTATGTCTTATTACGAAACAGTTTAAATTAGAAATCAGTACCGGTGTTCATAAAAGAATTGTTCCACTTTCGAATCGGTAAATACTCAATATTTCTACGGATAAGACTCAAAACAAGAATTTGCAGTACATTCCGATAACAATTTTATAACTTATTGGAGACAAATGCAAGTAAAAAATCTGTTAAATTATTGTAAATAGCATTATTTCACGTTTAGGTATTTTCTTAAAATAAGTTTAATCCCCACTTTGTAGCTGAAGTATTTTTTTATAAGATTACTAACAAAATTTCTCTGTGTCATTTATTGTAAATCATTAAAAGGTTTTAAGACTAAATATTAATTAGCACGTTAGTTTATTAATTACAACCAGTGACTTGCTTTCCGATAGTTATTTAGGCTAAGACCTTTTACATAACCAATGGCTGCAAACATCTAGTACACCAGTATTTGAATCATACGATTTAGATATGAATTTCAGCTACTGACATATTTAGCCATCAGCCAACTGAATTAAGTGTTTCAAATCATAGATACTGCAATTAAAATCCATAAAGTTTTACTTTTAGTGCAAAAATTCGGATTTATTTTTACATATTTTCATTAATTTTTCATTAGTCGTTCACTTTTCAATATAGTTAATAGCTTTATACCTATGATGTGTTTTAGGTTTTTGAAAACTGACTTTTTTTATAATTTAAATGATTAATTTCTACCTATTTGAGATACAAGGATTACAGTCATTGCCACATCAATTTTTCAATTATGGAATAACTTATTTAATTAGTAAAATTTATTCAAAAATTGTATAAAGTAACTGAACAAAAAGAAAAAATTAAATTATAGTAAGTTTCTAAAAAAACTTAGTTTTATATAATAAATAATCATACTAGTATCATATATTTAAGATTGAAATATTTTAGAGGCTGTCTCATTCACCACCATCTTTCTCTAAACTGAATTTTTACAAACGTAAGTCTTTATAAAGTGTGGTCACAAGGCTCAATCTCAGGTTTTTTTCCGAAAGTGTCACAAGTATACTTTTTATTTTGCATTTTTTTATTTTGACATGGATGGCATCATTTTTTTTTCTTATTGATTGGTGATGTAGTATCAAAGTACCTGTGAGATGCAAGCAACTAAAGGCTTTATCCCCCGTAAACCTGTACGTGTCGTAAAAGCAACATATTCAGCTTACGATTTTTTATCCTCTAAGAATAAATCGTGGATTTCTAGTGTGCTACCGAAAAATGTTAACTAAATTATTTTCGTGCAGGTTAATGAGTGAAAAAGTCTTTAATAAGTTGAAAACTTTTAGCTACTACATGAGAAATCCAATCGTTCTTAATTGAGGAAAAGGAATCCTAAACTGAATTTTTTGCTTTTTTCCTCGCGTTTAGGCTGAAGTGTAATAAAGCTTTAAAATAAGATTAATACTGTCGGGATGGTTCGAAAATACATCGCCTATCTATACTTTCTAAGCCTTACATAATCAATATCATACTTATATACACTGAGGCCAGTGGCGTGCGGTCGATATGTGCGGCCGATATGTGCAGTAATTTTGCTAGGGTGTGCAGTGCACACCCTAGCAAAATTATGAGAGACAATAATTTTCTGCACCTATGTCTACCTATCTTTATATGGTATATAATAAATATTATTTATAATATATTCAAATATGTTGATTTGCTTGCTTGTATTCTCGCAGCACGTGCGGTAATAGGTACTGCACTACGTAGAGCGTTCAAAAGCAAACAAGCATAAGAAATTTTTATGTGTACGCACTACGCACTAATAGAAAATCACTCTTTATATGTATGGGCTACTGGAGAAGTACAGCATACTATAGCACTGACGCAAGTGCAGCTATTTTTCCTGCACTTGGCATTCAGAATCATCCGAAGATACGGTTTATTAAATGTTGTATTAGAGAGGGGACTTACGTGCTAAAACCCTTTTGGTTTTTTAGCTGATTAACTGGTCATACGATTTTGCAGACGGTTAATGTTTAAATTTATATATTGTAAGATTTTGTTTTCATGAAAATATTAAAGAAGTATTTCATCAATATAAAGGGAAATGTTTTAGTGTGGTAAAGTAATTTCGGTGATGTATTCTATTTATTGAAATAATTCGCTGAAAAACAATTTTGTTTTGTTAGACAAAAAAGAAACGAATTCTAACAGAACAGTCAAAATTTTACCATTCATTGTGTTTTACAGACAGTATATAAGTTATATCTGTAACACCATATCCCTGGTTTTATTTTTAAAAATTGTCAAGATGTTTTTCGCAGAATATATGATTTCCAAATGTTAAAAACAATTAATAAATATAATTTAATCCACTGACCGAACGAGAAACAGTTCGTTCTATTGCGCCAGCGTGCAGTGAAATCCTCTGCACGTGGACTGGACTTTCGGTTTGACGGCACCAATCAGCATCCTGATGAGGCGCCGTGTGGTTCTACGTTTGCTGAAAATATAAGTTTTCGTGGAAATATAAGCTTTTCGTTATTATTAGTAATACGGATAGACATATGGATTTTGTATACAAATGAATAATAAACGTTAAAGAAGTATTTAATGCACATTTTTATGGTTTTATTATTATTGTTGTTGTTGCTGTCTGCACACCCTGGATGAACACCTACCGCACACTACTGAGTGAGGGCATTAGAAACTGCAGCAACTCTTGCCCTATAAGATTTGTACTGACCTTATCTACCGTGGTACAGTTTGGGTTTGTTTGTGTATGGTCTACTTTACTGTACGAGAACTAATTAGACCGGGATTTACTGCTTAAATGTGTTACAATTTGAAAACTGATTTTGAAGATACGTGTGAAATATACAACTCTGACCTTTTAACAAATCAGATATTTTTTCAGTCAAAATATTGTCTTCGTCCCTATATATTTAAATTTAGTAGATCATTTTAACATTTGTAATTGACATGAATGGCTTCATTATTTTTCTTATTGATTGCTGGGGTAGTATGAAAGTACCCGTGAGGCGCAAGCGACTAAAGACTTTATCACACGTAAACGTGTACTTGTGGTAAAAGCAACATATTCAGCTTAAGACTCTTTATCCCCTACGAATAAATCGTGGATTTATCATGTTCTAGGGAAAGACTGTTAACCAAATTATTTTCGTTCATGTTAATGAGTGAAAAGATCTTTAATCAGTTGAAAACTTTTAGCTACTACATGAGACATCCCCTAGTTCTTAATTGAGGGAAAGGAATCCTAAACTGAATTTTTTGCTTTTTTCCTCGCGTTTAGGCTGAAGTGTAATAAAGCTTTAACGTCAGATTAATACTGTCGGGATGGTTCGAAAATACATCGCCTATCTATACTTTCTAAGACTTAAATAATCAAGATGGGCAAATCATACTTATATACACTGAGGGCATTAGAAACTGCAGCAACTCTTGCCCTATAAGATTTGTACTGAACTTATCTGCCGTGGTACAGTTTGGGTTTGTTTGGAGCGATGCGGTCTACCTTTTTACTGTACGAGAACTAATTAGATCGGGATTTACTGCTTAAATGTGTTACAATTTGAAAACTGATTTTCAATATACATGTGAAATATACAAATGCGACCTTTTGACAAATAAGATATTTTTTCAGACATTTTAATCAGACATTTTCTAGTTAATTATTATGTTACTAAAAAATTTTAACAATCAATAGTTATGTACTATAAAAATACATATGACTTTCATATCCCTGTACTGATTAGTGTTGATCGTATAGAATTTTTATAACAAGAACTAAGGACATTTACTACTGAATTTTAGAAACAAACTAAAACTTTGAAAATAACTAAAAATAGTTAAAAGCTACTGTTAGTAAATTGAGTTGATGGTATACACTACATTAATTTGGTTAGCAAACACTGCCTAGACAATAACATATGACGAATGAACAGTGAGCTTTAGACTGGATGTAATACATTTATTGGATTTATATGATTATTAAACCATATAAATCCAATATAAGTATTAAATATTGGTATATATTTTATGAAAGGTATTATTATGATTAATATTATTCTTATCAATTATTATCAATACAATTTTATCGAGCTAATTTAATTAAAATTTGAATTTAATACTTTATCCTACAAATTTTAAACTACATATAATTTTGAGAATTGAAAATATATACAATTTAAAATTTTATTTGCTTATCCAAACGTCTGCAGTAGAAATATTTTCCATTTCTTCACTGAATCCTCATTACCTTCTTAAAAAGTTAACCTTAATTTGAAATGTTTTAACAAGTAAACTTGTATAACAATGTAGTATAATATCTTAAATATTTCACCATAAATTACCCGCAATAAAAAAAAACCTAAATTGCTCGTAACTTTATAAAAATTAGCTGTCTTACTAATAATTAAACAGAATATTTTTGGCGCAAAATGTAAAATAAATTACTGAAATAATTAAAATCCTTTAGCCCAAGTCCTTCCTGGAAGGATAAATAGGAGGTAATTTTAAGACAAAAACACAGCATTAATACAAATTATGGGCTAATTCGTTATCTTTCTAAAATAATTTATTGTTCAAAAAAAGAGCTTATAAACAATAAACTTTGCATTTAACTTAAGAAAAAACGATAAACTACAGCCATGTCCAGAGTACATAAATATTTATTTGCATAAAATATCTGATGCATTGAGATCATTATTTTTAAAGAAGACAAACAGTTCATTAAAAAAGAAATTATGAACACATAAGAATTTACTTTAAGAGAAAAGGACACGCACATATAAGAACAGCGTTGGCAATATTTATAGTTTATTTGTACAATGCGACATTTAATTAGAGCAAACATTCCCACTGGTGATAATCACTCTTTTTTAATCACAGTTCCATAATATAAAGAGCTATAGCTTTCAGTAAATCGTTAGTTTTGTAGAACTAATACAAATTAATCCCTTAGCAACCAACACAAAGCAAATTTATCTATTACTAAATACTAAGAAATAAAAATTACCTTATTGCATCCAACTCTATTAGTGTAACAAAGGTTGCATAAAAAAGGAATGTTTAACATGCATCAGAATTGTCATGTCGTATTCCTGTGAACAAATAAAATATCTGTAGATAAACATTATTAGTGGTATATTAAATAAAGATTATATTTATCTACCATTTTATTAATTTTTTTCTGTATCCAGAAGAAGTACACACCGCTTATTTATTGCCTCATTTATTAAAATTCTGACAGGCATTACATTTTAATGTATCAGGCTGATTAACAGCATGAGTTAACGCAAATATATTAAACAAGAATCAGCGTCGCTACAGCATAGGTATAAAAAAGGTAAACATTTTTTTTATATTTTCGCATTACCGCCTTAGCTCTTAGTAAAAAATATTATTTTTTATTTTGACACAAAAGCTTATTGTATAAATTATACATGAATGAAGGTCTACAATACTAATCCTTCTTGCATGTTTACGTCTTGCGTTTGGGGATATATAAAGTGCACGTATTTTTAGAAAAAAGTTAATGTTTATAAAAATTAGACATGCTAATTGAATTAGGTAGAATTTAAGGTAAACATTTTTAAGAACACGTTCTGTTCAAATGTTGTAAAGTGAATTTAATCTTTTCATCGCTGTAAACACTTCGTCTTTTCGGTATTAAAATGAAATATTTGTTTCAATTAGCTATTTCTTGTTTATTAGGGAATATAGACTTAAATAATTTTTACTATATTACACTGGAGATTCTCGCGATCTGGTAAGCACGAAAAACCAAAAACTAAATTCAATTCCTTTACTTTTAAGAATCATTCAGTGGATGTCCTCCTTACTATATAAGTTCTTTTGTAGACAGTTTGAAAAATTATTTGTAGACTGTTTTTTTTTAATTTTTAATTAAAAGAAATACATTTGACAAAAACAGTTTTAATGAACTGTATTTTACGAACCGAACCAATATGACTCATTAAATATATTTATATATATATATATATATATATATATATATGTATATGTATATATATATATATATATATATATATATATATATATATATATATATATATATATATATATATATATGTATATATATATATATATGTATATATATATATATATATATATATATATATATATATATATATATATATATATATATATATATATATATATATATATATGTATATATATATATATATATATATATATATGTATATATATATATATATATATATATATATATGTATATATATATATATATATATATATATATATATATATATATATATATATATATATATATGTATATATATATATATGTATATATATATATATATATATATATATATATATGTATATATATATATATATATATATATATATATATATATATATATATGTATATATATATATATGTATATATATATTATATATATATATATATATATATATATATATATATATATATATGTATATATATATATATATATATATATATATATATATATATATATATATATGTATATATATATGTATATATATATATATATATATATATATATATATATATATATATATACATATATATATATATATATATATATATATATATATATATATATATATATATAAATATATATATATATATATATTATATAAATATATATGTATATATATATATATATATATATATATATATATATATATATAACATATATAACTTAACTTTAATATCACTTTTCAAAAACATACGTTGGTTTTTAGTTAATTAATAAAATATATGTAAACTTTCATTCCTCTTCCATTCCCTTCATTTCGCATTATCAAATGGAATATACCTATTTTCATGGTTGTGAGCCAATTTGACTCTTAGAATGGTTTAACAGTTAATCGCATAACATGAAATTTATTGGTCCTATCAGGCCTGGGAAACATACAAATTTTTTTTCCAATTGACTGAAGAGCTAAGAAGTAAATATTGAGAAGAAGTCGAGAACACTTCCATTCCAACGACAGAAATTAATGCTACTAACGCACGGAAGAATTGTCAAGTTCAACAATCATGCAAAAGAAACAGATGTAGAAACCATTGTGCTAAATGTAATAGAAATATTTGAGGAAAATGTGTTTCAAAAATAAATTTTATATGCAAAAAAATGTTTTCCATGTTTTTTTTATAATAAACATTTCATCTAAATTAATTTGGAACTATTTTCTTTGCCAAAACCTTCAATTTTCTTGTATGAGTCAAATTGACTCATTTCAGTAAAAATATGTATATGATCAATGTCCTCAAATCTAGTGTTAATGGACAATACAAAAAACATAAAACCATCGGAAGAAAAACACAGGTTCATAGTTTATGTTGGAAGGCAACCTAACAACTCCCACACACTGGCAGACATATGCCGGGTTATATACTTCCTAAGTTGAAAATATGTGAATATTAATTGTTGCCAAAACAAAGGCTCAGAAGAGGAATAACATAAACAGTGACTTCACAGTTTAACCGGGAAAAATAAAATGAAAGGTATTGAAATGAGTCCTGGTAACACTTTACAACACACGGTTAGTTACCACACGAGATACCAAATTAAGCTCAGTAAAAAGGGAGGAGAACAGGTAATTACTTCATATTTAACAGGAATTCAATAAGCTATTAAATTACTATTTTCAGTTATTGAATATACAGTAAGAAAATATGAAGAAATTGGAAGCATAAAAATGCTCAGACAAGGACTAGTAAGATTATCCAAGTTCATTTGATTGTATGGCTGCTTTGAAAATGGCTCTTACAGGGTATATTCTAGCATTAAAGTTGGTTTTATTAGTTATTAAACATCCAGTATCTCAAGTTCACTTCTGAAAACAACACATATTTTAAGACATATCCAGTAGATAATTCAGAGCTGAATAAACAGTATTTTAAACAATGATAAATAGAAGAAATTCATAGGATTAAAAACAACAATAAAAATGATTTCAGTGGTGTATATTTTATGTTTTTATAAATAATTTTAAAGCAATATTTTGTTAGTAAATCGTTCGTTCAACTTATTCAAAATATGTTTTAACACTAAAACAAAATTCAATTTTCTTATTTTTAGAAAGCTGTTAGTTTACATCTAAATTAAATTAAAAAGGTAAATTATCTCAACAGAAGTCAAATATGTATTATTTATAAAAGAATTTTTCTTAAAACCAACTACATATAGGGTTTAAACTTAACAAAACAACAGTATACGTTTAATAAGCTCTGGTATTGAAAGATAAATATTTTATTCGTAGTTTTTAATGAAATTTAATGTTACCGCAGATATTTTATCTAATGAGTTGAAGCTGATTTGATAATTTCCTTCAGTTAAATAAATATAAAATATTAAACCCAAATTAAATATTTAAAAAACACGAAATACAGTAATAAATCAAGGAATAAGTTAAAATTTTCAATAAAAAAAAATCTGAAGCTGTACAGTTATAAAGGAATTCTTGTTTTGTTATAAGGCAATAGTTTGAACAAAATTTTATTTTTGTCAAAGTTTGAGACTACAAATCTTATCGTTGCAACATATAAATTCAACTCAGAGATACATGTGAACAGCTATAATTTACACTGCAATATTTTGTTGGGATATTGGTATAGCTATATACATTTTATATCCAGAGATTTATATTTAAAGTATATTTCACAGATCATATCTCCGAAATAAAAACAATTTGTTTTAAAATAAATCCTGTAGGCTATAAAATTCAAAAATTGAATAATAGAATTAAAGTTTATACACGAACTGGGAATAAGAAGGGATATTAAAAGAGGGGAAGCAATGATTTTTAGAGTCTTAAACTGTAAGAAAATTTCAGTGAAATTTAAATCAAATACGCCGTCCCCTTCAATTGCAGTCTTTTCGACACTTACCTCATACACCTCCTACTATTCATGTAGTAGTATATGAATCCCTCTGACTACGCAGTTAGTTTAAAACCACCATTTAAAAAAAATTACACTGAAGCTCGCTGTAGGCGTTTTCAACAATATGAATACCTCGAATTAAATTTTCGTAACATTTTCACTATAGTAGGGAACTACTGTTATTCCAGAGTAACTTTGCAGCATCACGTAGAGACTGGGACCTTCTCTACCATCTTATATTTATTTCTTGTTATGCCTCAAATCCCTTCATTCTGCCATCTACTATATTTTAACTATATATATTCAGTTTACTGCTTACTATATTGTACGAAATGCTATCGGAAAATTCACAGACTGGATGGAAAAACAAGTTTTCTTTGAATTGAACTAATGTTTGACTTATTTACTTTAAAACAGTCCTCTTGTGAATGTATAAACCAATTCCATAGCTTTTCCAACCCTTTTTAAGCATTCCTGGTATGCTTCTTAAGAAAACACTCAAAGACCACCTACGATTCTCGTTAAATGTCCAAAACAGTTGAAAAATTCACGTTATGAGGTTCATTTTCAACTTTAGAAATAAAGCAAATCCCAGGGAGCTAGAGCCTGTGCGAATGAAGGGTTTGGAATGATAACCATGTTTTATGAAATCAAAATTATCGTCTTTAAAGATGTGTTGTTTTGGAAATTGTCGTGATGTAGCTGATTCACAGGGAAAGCTTCTCATCTTCAAAAGAAATAATGACCCGCCATAAAAAGGAGGAGCCATTCAATAACCTTTTTGAGATTTAAAGCTTCAGCACCAAGTAACATTACAACTACAACAACGTGTTGTAACACATGGTTGTAGTTATAAAGTTACGAAACTTCAGACAAATTTAACTCTACACATACGCTGTTTGAATTCTATGTCCATTACTAAATCATGGAGCTTAAAACAGAAGGTCTAGGAAAAATTCATAGGGAAAAAAGTGTGCTCACAACTTTTTAGTCAAACAGTGAAATGAGGAGGGTAGGTTTCCAAGAATATAATTTTTACCTTTTCTGGCGTTCACTTTCACAGACACAGTCGCATTAACAGCAATGCGGAAACTTGATAGCAACCTGATGTATGTGTATATATTCATCCTGTCTCACCTGTTTCTTCATTGTGAGTGTACATACATACATATGTACATACAAACACAAATACACACACATATATATATATATATGAACAAGAATAATAAAAAGTAATTATTTCTCTGAGGTTACGTTGATTCCTGTCTCGTCACAATTTTACTCTGGGACAGCAGTAGTCCAACCATCAGTGAAATCATTAAAGATTTAGTTTAATCTTCAAACAAAAGCTGCAAAATGTATATGCAAGAGGCACACAAACCTAACTTTAGTAATCAATATAACATCGGAAATACGGCGATATTTTTCTGATCTAGAAACACTTGAATCCCTGTGCTTTTTGGTTATACTTTACTATACTCATGTTAGAAGTCCCAATATATTGTAAATACAACCTTCAAGATGTTTCTAAAAACCTAGTTTTTTTTATTTCTAGGATTAAGTTAATAAATGTATATTTCATAAATAAATCATTTCAATAATAACTAAAAAATGTTATGAAATACATTTTGATTGTGGTTGAAGAAAATAATGAATGTGAGAACCGTAACTATACATTTAGATAACTGTACATTTCATACACATTTATTTTACGAATAATTTTATCCTAATTCGTGGTCTCAATTAGCCCTTGTGATTATTAAATTATTTGTATTATAATTTTTATTATAATTGTCCTTTTAAAATTTTTGCTTATTTTTCTTACTTAAATGCATACACATTAAAAATGTTTTCGTTTCTTAGAGAAATTACATTATTGATTTGAGTTGTAAAAACCCTTTGATATAATCTCTAATTCGTTAGACATATTCAATAAATATCTAAATGCAATCATCTTTCTATTATGGATCATATAACTTATTAGAATTTAACATTTAGGGGGCTGTTCAACCAGCCTTAATAGCACAATATCAGAAGACGTATGTCTTGCGGTAAGCTAAATATGATTTTGTGAAATGATTGTTTTTTGAGACAGTATGGATAATTAACAATAAAAACTCCTGTACATTCAACTTCTGCAATGTAGTATAGGTTATATACTCCGTACCATGTTGCAAACCTTAATCTCCAACATGCTATTTATAGCATTCAAGAAAAACCTTCCGTTAGATCAGCTGCAGGCAAAATCCTAAAAACCTAAAATTCTGAAACACCTAAAAAACCTGGAATTCTGAAAAACCTGACCCTAAAAACCTAAAATTCTACTCTCATTTAACTTCATTTTTGTTATTTTTAATGAATGAATTATATTGGTTTTTATTGGGACTCAATTTTTAATTCTAAATTTTTAATTCTTCCCATCGTAGATTACTTGAGACAAAATTATAGACTTTGCAAATGATATAAAAAATAATTGAATGTCATATAGTTTTATCTAGGGTCTAACTTTGAAAATTTATTTGTACTTTAGACAATTATAAATATTTATATTTTAGAATACTTATGGTTACATTTCAAATATTGTGAATCTTAATTTTCCTGTAACCTACTTAAAAGTAAAGCAGTCTTGATAAAACAATTAAAATTATTATATAAAATGAGACTGCAAATTTTGTCAGATAAAAGCTTAAGCGAACAAAAATGTTATTAAATTAAAAAATAATTTTAGTTATAATACAAAATCATGTCAAGGGGTAATATAGAAAGTTTAAAACATAATAAACAAGTCTTAAGTAAACAAGGAAAATATGAATTTCTTTTTTTAATAAAATTAGTTACGTTGTTAAAAAATGGGATTCATATTTTTAATTCTAAAAAATTGCAAAGGTTTTATATGCATATTAATTTTTATGAATATGAAATTAACTTTAAAAGTATGTTAATTACTATACATTTTACCTGAGTTACTGGTTAACTTCATTTATTTTGAAATTCTTCGACGAAAAAAAAATATCCATTTTCCACTGAGTTTTTTAGTTCAACCAAAATTAAATTTATTCTTCACTTTACCTTAAGTGCTTTTTCATTGGCCCATCAAGTTTTATGAAATTTCGGTCTACTGTAAATTTACACTAAGTAATAACATTTCGATTAATTAATGATAAATTAAGCTTCTCGGTATCATGTTAAGACTATTTCGTTATTTTACAGAGTAGTATATTTACTATGTATCAAAGTTCACATAAAAACGAAAATGGTATAATTAATGAATAATATTTCAAAATATATGCAAAGTTAAATTCAAACAAACATCTTTCTTTCTGGCTTATGTAGTTGGATATAATCCTTCTTTTAATTTTAACCCCTTCCGGTAAAACGACGAGTCTAGCTCGTCATTAGTTTTTCATTGCATACCGCACAATGACGAGCTACACTCGTCATGCGATTAAAGTTACTTTTAAATATGATAATTAATTTAGTTTAAAATTTCTAGTGTACTGAATTTGGCAACACTTTTATCACTTGTGAAAATCACAAGTCACTATTGCATATTGTTTACTTAGAATTTCTTGGTACAAGTCATTGCCAAATTAATGAGTCAGAATAAAAGAAAACCTACTAAGAAATGCCGTGTGTGTTACAAGAATCAAATTAAAAGTGAGACTACTTGGCGGTGTAAACAATTAAGAATTCCTTTGCACTTTGTTTTGAAAAGTACCACTAGCTTGAAGACTATTATATGTATACCGTATTAATGTTTTGCTTTGATATTTTCTTAATTTTACTGTTTCTGATATTATTTAACACTATGTAAAATGTGGATTTTAATTAAGAATATGTAAGAATTGTAAAATGAAACAAGTTTTTTAAATAAAAATTAAATGGTTATTTCATGCACAGTTTTTCATTATTAAATCATACCGGAAGTGGTTAAAATAAACTTATTTTACCGCGGCTAAATAAATGTTTTAAAATCATCTCACATTCCATCTCAATAAATTTAAAAAGCAGTCCAAAATACACAAATCATTAATCATACTGTAAGCTGTAATCTTCTACGATATACTGGAGTTGCCATTCCTTCCTAAATCAAACATCTTCATCGTTAACATATTAATGTTACTTAAGTACTTTCTAGTGTTCACATTTATGAATTTTTTTGAATGGAGGAACTTCACATAAAGAGAAATGAATAAGAGGATATCTACTTTTAAATTGTCTATACAGACCGAAATGAATTTTCGAAACTAATAGATTATTCAAATTTAAGTCATTATTCTGAAAAATAAGATGAAATTTTTTTCATAAATCATAATGCTGTTCTATATTAATGAGAAAAAGAAAACCTAGCGGCACCATTTTATCAGAAAAAAACGAACAACTGCTCATTTTTTAACAAAAAAACAATAAATTACTGTAAGATCTTCCATATATAATTCTGTCGATTCATATTTATGAATTTTTAGAAGTAGGGAAGATTTTTAAATTGTCCCTAAAATTTATAAAAAAGCATTGCCATTATTTTATTTTTTAATCTATGAAAAGGCAGTTCTCAATCTTGAAGATTTCACTGCCAAAAGCTGATTATACATTTTATGTTCAATTTTTGTATTTGGTTAGTTAGATATCCTTTTTTGGGGAAAGAAGAAATTTGTATAATCGCCTAAGAAAACGATAATGTTAAATAAGTTTAATTTATTGTACTTGCATAAAATCATTAGTAATATTTCTAAGAATAGATTAAAAAGAATACAAAATAGTATCCAAAGTTTTATACAATGTCTTCAAATACCACTGTTATTCATAAGATGTGTATCATTAAGGAAAATATATTATCTAGAAGTTTATTTGATTTTCGAAATCTGCATAAGAAAAAATACAAGTATTTTGAGCTTAAAGGATCTTTAAATTTTCTTATTTTTAAACCTGTATTTAATTTGTAAACAGAAAAAAAATCCCATTATGACTATATTTGGGAGAATCTTTCACTTTATGCATGAAATCACAATCTATCTAATGAAAATTACACGGATTAGTCAAAATATAATTTTCAATTCATTACTTGTTAAAAAAAAAATACCCGTATTTTCTCCATGAGTATTTCTTAAGTAATTGCATTATTTGCAAACTCAAATTTCATATTCACCTTACATTTCTTATGGTGAGACGCTCATCATTCACTATGTTAAATTACAAAACCCTCTTTGAAGATCTCATAACTTTAAAGTTATTAAGTCCTCTATTTCATGCCGCTGTCGTTAATATTTTCTCAAACACTAGTTAGGCCAAGATCGGCAATTAAAGACTTTAGGGGTTTAAAAACCCGACATGCTTCAAACCTGAAAATCATTCGCAATTATCGGTTGAGTGAGAGCGTTAGGATCAAAATTCACTATTGGTGAAACTCGAGACATATATTTTACTCTTTTTCTTTTTTCTTTTGACATCAAAAATGAATAAATTTGAAGATATACCATTATTAGAAATGCGTAAGATTTACTTAAATATTCATAAAATATTTTTTCTTTGAAAAAATGTTTAAAAACTAATATAACTCCATTGTGTTCAGGTAACATTATTTATTATAAGATGGGTCTTTCTTAGTTTCATTACCTAATTCAATGAGATAGAAGTGTCAAGCTTTCAGTAAACTAATCGTTGAACTGAAAGTTCACTGTAGAGTTAACGAGATTCATTAAGTGGATCAAAATTAAAAGTTTCTTAAGTGCAGCCATATCAACGCGTATAAAAGTAAACAACACAAGTATGAAAATGACTTGTTGAAAATTTAGCACTACTATACAAAGCTACACATGCAAAATTTTTATATTTGATTATACCTTTGATAGCATCAGGAAGGTAAAAATAACGTTATGGTTTGGCATAAACATATACGAATATTTATAATTCATGTTGTCATGAGAAATATGTAAAATATTTGAATAAAACAAAAACATTAGAAGAATATACATAAGACTAAAGCATATTGTGGTAATATATAATTCACAAGTTCATATCAAGATTTTATCGTGGTTTCATAGTTATATTTCTTAAGTGCATATCTAAACATTTGTGTACTTAGTATTTGTTTCTTAGTCTATCTCCAGCATAAGTATAATATTTATCTTATATGTTCTTAGTTTCGCCTTTGATTTATTTGATAATTTTTTATAACAATTTGTAAAATAGAACTTCTTAGACACCATTATTTTGAAATTCGATACAAATTAGAAAGTATTCCCTAATATTTTCGTCGTGGCTTTTAAACCTATTAATCATATATTTGGTATCACTTGTTAACCCATATTGTACCACACCAACTAAATATTTCTGTAAGCTATTAAAACTTGATCCATATCATTAATATGGTGTAACTAAGTATATAAAACCAAAATTTTGAAAAAAATATTTTTAATTTTTTATTTATTTGGCTGTCTTATAAATAGGACAACGGTCCATTACACTACTAAAACTTAACAAATATCACGTACATTGCTTTACGCTGATTCATAGATGAAATTTGGGGAAATAATCAAAACAAAATCCAACGTTACATAAGCATACTGTTGTAGGTTTTCTCTTAAAGTTATTGAACTGGAAATAAGAGAGTAAGTTTATCTTGCAAAAAATTTCCAGTTTTCTAAATAAAATAGACATCTATTTACCCCTTGTTGTGTCCAGGTGTGTGAACAGGTGTTTGAACTGGTTTTCATTGAAAGATAAGAAAAGAATGTGAGCTATCAATGCAATATCGAATTCATAGAAAAATAATTAGGATTGGACAGTCGTCTTAATTTTAGGGCACCTTTTTTATACTTACAAAATACACATGTAAAATATATTTTTCAACAAAAATTTCAGCTACATTATTAGCTCTGTTTTTAAACTAAAAGTAACCTCCACAATGTTTAAATAATAATAATAATAAATAAATAATTAAAGTTTAAAAAATGACAATTTTTAAGAGGTTGCAGAAAATAAATTTAAAGTACAATATAATTAGATTTCTCAGTTTTTTTTTTTTTGTTACTATGCTAAAGTGTGTCTATTTTAAAGGTGTAAAAATGAAATCCACTCAGAAAATATTTATAACTTTATTATGAAATGGTTTTTCTTTTGTTAAATCACTTTATATGATTGCGTTAATATATATGTGTGTATATGTGTGTTTAGTGATAGAAACATATATAGTGTAAAATATCGTAGTTGAAGCCCTCTGCTGTGTGTAACATTAATTAAATAATATTAACCTTGTTGTTTATCCTTGAAATTTGTGCTGATTTACATATTTCCCGACAGCATGGAACTATAGAATTCATATAGCTCAAATTGCAATTATAACACTAGTGGCTGGGCGCATTTTGAAAGCTGGAATATGCTTTCTTGTAATGTATGATTTTTGTTACGATTGTTCAATGATTTTAAATATTTTGTTCTTTAAAACCTTCTTCATAGTCAAGCAATGCTTTAATACTAAATAAATGTATTTTAATAATGTCATGTTTGCTCTAACAGGTTTGTCCCACTAGTTTGTGGTACCTAGATAGTGAATGTGTTTTTTTTTTTATTTCCATGATTTGGTTTTGATTGATTGTAAACCTTTTTATGGGATCGGTCAAGAGAAGGAGAAACTTTACAACTGATAAAGTTTTTTGTCGTGATTTCACTCGATATACACGCCAAAATATAAATGTATGCACGAGGCTTAATAAATTGTAAAATGACAATCTAAACAAAAAAGGTAAGATAAAAGCAATCATTCTAAAATTTGTATATTGTTTATAGAATTGCCGTCTACTTTCCCTGAAAAGGAAAACACTTTTCAGAGAAAGAAATCTACAAACTATTATCGCTGTTCCTAAAAAGAGACACTAGGACTTAATGGGTAAAGATTGATTGAATTAAGTATATATCCAAATACAGAAATTTTGATTCAAGTACATTCAACATCAAAAAATATTAGAAAAATATCTAGAAATCATTAGTTATTAATAGTTGGATTTTACAAAAACAAAATTTGCGGTTGTAAAGAAACATACATACTCCAAATAAGGAAGATAAGTTTATGTATTTGAATTAAAACTCAGTTATTTTTTAGACTGTTATATCAACAGAAAAGTAATCAGAATTTTCTGAATAGGAGATTTAAAAAGACTTCTATTGGTAACACTTCATTGTTTTTCCTCAGTGTAATTATTGTTACACTACAGATACAGGTAATGATATATGACATGTTTAAAAAACATTTCCAAACATACTTTAGTTCCAGTATGAAGCACAAATTAATATATTTGTTGAGTTAGGTGTAAATTTTTACACAATATATAAAAAATGTTAAGAAAAGCATAATAGAAATGCATAAGAGTTTTAGTAAACGAAAATATCCCTGACTTTATTGCATTATTTAATTGTTTAACTCGAACAAAAGAATGGCATACTGAAAAGGAACCTCTGATAAGCTCTTGCTTGAAAAATACCTTTAAAACTTATGATGGTTTAATACAAGCCTAAATTAAAGACCTCCGACCATTGTTTTCTTTACGAGGATTAATTAAATCTATTATGGCTTAAAACTGGTTGTGAATAGACCGCTAACAACATAACTCTGAAACAATTTTAGAATAGTGCTAATACCATTCTGAAAGCCATTCAACCGTATAAACATATAACTCGAGCCATGGTAGCTCAGTCGGCAAAGGCAACGCTCTCTTAACTGGAGGTTTGCGGGTTGGGAGCCCGAGCCAACCTAAGATCAGCCGTTTTCGTTAAAAGAGACTGGGGCACTTAAATTATACTCGTGGTCACAATATCCTCCAAGTGCTCAATCAATAACTATGGGGGTAGCAGACTAACCCTTAGTGTCTTCTGCTTGGTCCCTGCTTCAAAATTACGAGGATCCACTTGAGCAAGAAGTCGTACTTTCACCTTTGTGTTGCTCTTTAAAGGTTCACCCCTTTACCATTGCCTTAAAATCGTGCTTGGTTTAACCAAGTGGCACAAGATGACAACAGCAACATGCAATTCCAAATATTTAGTTAAAGTAAACCACTAATAAAAAGTTCTAATATTTTTTTAATACACCTCAATAGGATTGAAAATTAAAATGGTTCTCTCAACCATCCGCAGTAAAGCATCTTTAACTTTGGTTTCCTTTAACGTTGAGTACTTTGTTCTCCTTCAGACAAGAGTAATGTAACCGGGACCTAACGCTTTACCCATTTAGTTTCTTTTAGACTTTTGATTTTTTTAACATGTAAGTCATCTTGGGAAAGTTATTTAACAGTCTGATGGTTAAGAGACATTGTAATGTTGATATTTTACATTGATGCTACAAATTTGATCTAACCTCTCACCAGAAAATTCATTAGACTATAACGTGCAATTGTGCAACGTTCTGGCGAAAACATCCTGATTTTTATAAATTATACAAAATGCAGCTAAATATTTTCTTTTTCCTTTTCGGAAGTAAAAAATGATTAGAAAAAAAACATGAATAAAAAGTGTCTAATTTGTCTAATCTATTTGGCCAATCATCGATTTTTAAGTTATACATAGAGAACTATCCAAACATTTAAAATCATAAAAGATAAAAATGCTTTGTTTATAGATGATGACCTTTGTTTCAAAATATTTTAAACTGGTTAAAATATCTGACAATCTCTTTTCCTTTGAAATAAAATAAACTATTTTCCCCAAAAAATGCTTCTCTGGGAAATATTTTATTTCACCACTATAGAACTTCATTTAAAAGTTCAATACATCCATCTTAAAATACAATTTTGGAAAGATTCAATAAAAATCTGAATTTTATAAAGCAATTTATTGCAGAAACAAAGCATTACAAGAGCTATACAATATTTTTATATAAACCATAGAACTTTCTTTACGACACTTAAGGGCACGATGTTCGACCAATCTATTACTCAAGCGGGAAACATTCTTTTTGACTTATTCCGGAAAAGAGTTTAAGATTCTTTTACACATTTTTGTCTTCAATATTTTTACAACATCAATAGAAAAGTTAAGAACTATTGAAGTCGTTTTATCAAAAAATATTAGAGACAAAATTCTGAAGAGTAGTTTTTAAATCATGAGAACATTTAATATTGAAGTGTAATACAAAAGTTAGTTGTTACTAATTATATTTAAACTTTTAAAGCTAAAAAAACTGCTAAATGTTAAAATTAAAGTACAATCCAGATAAATATTGGATTCAGAGAGGAAATTCTTTTTTATTAGCAATATTGCAACGTCTAAAAAATGTTTTCTAATTATCAGATTATTTTAGTAATTTACATTTTTAGTTTGTTTAATGCAGTATCGACCCCGGTTACTGCATTTCGATAAGAATAAAAAGCAAAAGCAGTTGTATTGCAGTATTGAAGAGAAGTATCAGAGTCTCCATAGCTGAATGGTCTTTACACTAGTCTCGTACTTAAGCGGTCGTGAGTTTGAATCCTGGGAGAGGATTTAAAATCCGTGTAAATATTTATATAATTCCTTTATTTATGATCTACTTTCTTTTATTTTCCAGGAGATTCTCAACCTTTCTTTAGTTTTCCAGAAAAGTATTCTGCTATATTCGCCATTTCTCTGAGATGTGCAATAAAACTTTCATCGCCTTCCCAAACAGATTTTCCCAAAAGGAACTTTCCCTGCTGCTATAAAATCCAAAGATCTCTCAGTCACTCTGAGTTCAGAGTTTTGTAGAGCTTGTAATTGTACTTCGCTCTTTGGTTGGTTGGAGTACTACGATCTACTTTTTTGCAACACAAGGGCTGAGACAGGGACCTACTGCGTAAAGCCGATTAGGAACATATACGAACATCCATGCCACAGTGGGACTAGAACCCACGAACTCTGGTTCCGAAGATCAGTGCTCTAACCATTCGGCCATCGTTCGGCCTTCGCTCTTTGAGTTGAGTTAATAAATTAGAATAGCTTTACTTCCTATGTGTGTTATTGTGTTCCACATTAAGTCCCTACGCGACAGTATTACTTAGAGCAGTTTTCCATTTTTTATGAAGAAAAGTAGTTTTATACAAGCAGTTGAATTTGAGCTAAACATTCTTGAACAAAATGTGAAACTTCCTAATTTCATAATGCTTAAAATTCATCTTTATCTTATCCGAAGGCATAAATTATGTTATTAATCATACTATCACCGAAAGTAAATCTTAAATGTTACCCTGTTTTATATCTGATCATCTTTACATTAAAACTTATGAGCCAACAAATTAACATTTTAAATGGTATAAAAAATATGGTAATACAACTTTTAAACTTTTTTTATAAATGAAATTGAGCATTTTTAGAGTTTAACATTTACAATTAAAAGTTTGATTTCATTTGGAGCTCTAGGATCTACTACCCAGATAGCAAATTTAGTTTGCAGCAAACTTGCAGCAGTCTTGCTTTGCAAGCCTGCAAACTTGCAGCAAGTTCAGCATGACAAGTCTGCAAGTTTGAAACAAGACTGCAGCAAGTCTACGCAAACTTCGAAGTCACCATACCTCCAACTTGCAGCAAACTTGACCTCTAACTTGCAGCAAACTTGTTATGCAAGTTACAGTACACTTGTCGTGCAAGTTTGCCTCAAACTTGTCTTATCAAGCTTGAAGCAAACTTGTCATGCAAATTACAATACACGTGCATGAAAACGAAAACCTTGTTTAATGAATTAATAAAATTAACACATCTATTTAATTTATTAGAAATTTTAGATAGTTGCAAATTATAGAGAAATGCTACTTTAAAAAATAACCACACTTGAATAATTAAAATAATAAATGCCTTTTAAAAGATCCATAGCAGCTTGCGGAATGGTGTGTCTGACATGTTGTCATTCTTGTCTTTGGCCGGGAAACGTTTGCGCATGCGCTCATTATCTTGACTCTCATGCAATGATGGGAATTTTCGCTTGCTCCAAGTTTGTCATAAGAAGATTGCCACAGTTTTGCAGCAAAATTACGTTGCAAAGGAGTGGTCGCTTATGTTCCGTCTAACTTGCAGGAGTTTTGCTGCAAGTTTGTCGAGTCAAATTTGTTATGACAAGATATTATCCAGAAAAAATCAAACTTGCTGCAAGTATGCATGCTATCTGGGTAGAATTAATGAGACCGGGATCTACTGCTGAAAGCAGATTCCGAACGACTACGAACATCCATGTCAGCAGCGGGATTCGAACATACAAACTCCGGTTTAAAAAAGCAGTTCTACTCATTCAGCGTTTATAATTAGAAAATACACCAGGTTTATACCATGTTACCGAGTTTCTCTGCTTTATATTTCCCTTGCAAGCACTTCTTGACTACCTTTTGATTTATTTTGTCGTAAGTTTTACTTATTTAGGACTATACAACAGAAACATCAGAGTTAATTCAGTCACTCTTATCTCCCTATAATATAAAAACTCAGACATTATACACTCAAAGTATTCAAATATATATCAAAAAATACAAATTTAAGACAGAAACCTAATTTCACAATGCATGAATAAAAAATGTATAATAGCTTTTAGAAAATTCGAAATCAGATTATTATTTTCCATGTGAAGCAATAAACCAAGATGTAGAAACTCAAACTAAAACCAGCAAAACATAGAATACATCAGTTACGAGGGTTGCTATTTATATTTCTGGCCTAATAATGAAAAAAACATATATGTAGGATCGAAATTGATTTTATTGTTTTTCAAAATATTCTCCATGATGATCAATACACTTTTGCATGCGTTTGAACCAATTTTCAAAGCACTTTTTCCAGTCTGATTGAGGTAACTCCAAAACATGCTTTTTGAATGCATCAACCGCTTCTTCGGGGGTCGAAAATCGTTGTCCACGTAATTTATTTTTGATGTGTGGGAATAAGAAGATGTCATTGGGTGCCAAATCAGGGCTGAACGGCGGATGACCCATCAGTTCGATCTTTCGCTCCGTCAGAAATTGCTTTGTTTCAGTCGATGTGTGAGAGCTCGCATTGTCATGATGAAGAATGATTCGTCTGTTCTTCTGCTTTTTTCGAATTTCTCCGATGTCTTCTGGCAAACAAATAGTCGTGTACCATTCAGTCCTGCGTTTCTCTAACGCCACTGTTGCCCCATGACCGTTAATGCCGAAGAAACAGTCAATCATTTGTTTCGGTGTGCTTCTTCCTCGAACAACATTTGGTGGTTTTACCTCGTCTTGGAAGACCTATACAGTTGATTGCTGTTTTGTTTCCGGCTCATATGCATAGATCTATGATTCGTCACCTGTGTAGATGTTATACACAGCCTTTGATGTACCTTGAAAGTATTTTCCCAACATTTCCTTGCACCAATCGACACGAGCCTTTTTTTGAGCGTTTGTCAGATTATGCGGGATCCAATGCGAACAATTTTTTTTTTATGCTCAAATGGTCATGCAATATTTTATTGATGCTAGTCATACTAATGTCCAAAGACGCCTCTATCTCACGGTATGTCACATGACGATCTTGCTTTATCAGTTCAAGCACAGCATCGATCTTTTCTGGCACAACAATGGATTTTGGACAACCTGCACGGGATTCGTCCTGGATCGAACACCGATTACGATTCAGTTCATTATACCAATTTTTTACAGTGCTGTTGGATGGCGCTTTATCGCTGTATAAAGAATTAAGTTCATCGAAGCACAATCCACGTCGAAAGCTATGAAAAATAATGGCACGAAAATGTTCACGATTCAATTCCATTTTTTGAAAGAGAAGAACTTTTCAATTTACTGTTAACAACACAAATAAAGCTATAATGGTAAATCGTTTGCTGAATTTATGTTTAAAAATATCAAATTTTCTATTAAAATCGTCTGCTGTCGCCTAGCAACACTTACCGTTGCCAAGGCCAGAAATATAAATAGCAACCCTCGTAATAACGAATTTGAGGCAACTTTAAAAATGGGCTTATGCAAGAGTGTTGTCGAATTATAGCGTTGAATATGACTAACAGAATAGTTACAGTATAATAGGATGTTAAAGAAAAGAGCAAGCATTCTTGAGCTTTTACAGTTAGTAACGGCATACATTCTTAATTTAAGAAAAAGATACAATCCATAAATAATATGTGTTGTATTTCTCAGAAAGACATTTTAATTATCTGTTTAAAAAGGAAGGAATTGATATACCAGGAACTAATAGTTTAGAATTCTACCCTTCTGATGAAGTTACTGTAAGTCTGATATCACTTTCGTTGGCTTAGCCATCTTACATGTTTTTGAATGTGTGAAATTGCCTCCCGTATCAGCACTGCTTCAATATCATAGCTAACTCATTCCTAGTCGGCTGCATGTCAGATAAAGTAATACTATCAAATTTTTCAACTGATTTCCTATTTATTCAGATTGTTGTTTCCCCATTTTATGAGCACTTTCCTTTAAAAAATCACTTAAGGTGTTATACGACTCTTAAATGTCGAAAAAATGTAAAATAATTATCATTTTCAACTTATCATAGTTTGATATCTAACAATTTTACAAACATAAATTTTTAACGTAGTTAAAACACATAATTACGTGTTCTAACATTCATTATGATGTGTACTTTATTATGTTGTTTATGTTGTCATTATTATGTTCATTATTATGTGTACATACATACCTCATTCATTTTTGAAACATAAAATATATTTTTGTTGGATATTTTTAAATTAGAGACACTTTGCTGTTAACAAAAATTATACCAAGACTAACGCGCATAATAACTAAAAATGTAATTAAGTTAAAGACGAACCACGAAAATATTTTACATGCCCCAATCTCCTTTAACAAACAGGAAGGATATTAGGTTGGCTTGAGTTCCGAACCCGCAACCTTTCAGCTACCAGAAGTTGCTTTTGCCAACTAACCTACATCGGACCGATATTCTTTTACACTGTACAGTCCATAGTTACTCAGATTTAAGATAGTCAATATATATTCGGCAGAAATGACTCAAAAATTATTGGGCTAAAGAGTAAAAAAAATTTTCATATACAGATTCAAAATCAAAAAGTTCAAGAGTGCTTGAAATTTTCTTAAAATCTTTGTGAAACTGATATTTTAAAAAAACTACTATATCGATTTTATTTGACTATATTTACCTTTGATGTGCAACTTAATTTTTGTTAAAACCTAAATATTTTGTTCTTCTAACTTAAGAACATGTAATAATTTATTTACATATTTTTCTCAATATGTTATTAATGTAGAGATTTTATTTTCATACCAAAAGAAGTTTCCAATAATATTGATAGGTACTTGTATTTATATAGTATGTAATTGACATACATTTTTTGAAGTTTATAGCTTTGTGGAAAGTTAAAATACATTACAATATTTCTTTCCAGCATATATTTAAATTTTTTTGAGAAAGAATAACCTTTTCAAACGATTTTGAATTTCAGATTATCAAGGACTTTTTTTTAATGTTTTAGTATACTCTAAATTTTGGCTTAAAAATTTTAAGTCTAAAACTACTATAAGAAATGTCTTCAAGATGAATTTGGATTTTGTTAAAATATTTTTATGGAAATATATATTTTAAATAAGTTTATATTTTTTATTTCAGAATAGAAATACGACGGCTTAGTCTATGACATCTGCGACATACATTTATCTCGGCAGTTTTATTTCAGTTTTTAGTAACTTTTTTTTCAGTTTTCCCTCTTTCAAAGTTATTTCATGAAAATTTAAAAGTATAGTTCTTTGTAATATTTACTTTGAGTTTTGTCAAATCGTTTTCGAAGAAAACTTGGGATCAATTCTTTTTTATACCCTGTATCGAATTATAGGATTTCAGAACTGTGGATAAAAGTACAGATTCTAAGCCTTTTATTACCCTTATTTTATTTCTGGGCTAAAATTCAAGCAGATATGTATGTGTGTGAGAAAAAAGTAAACTAAAGTGGTAAATTGTACATTTTGTATAAAAACACCAAAGACGGCCTCTTAAGAAATATACTGTCAGAAAACTTCCTGTAGTGGGATAGTTCATTCATGAAGTAAACTTCCGAAAGCCCTTTTTACGTCCCGAGAAAATTCTGAAGGGTTTTCAAATCTAAAGTCAAGGGCAAAAATTCCGCGTGTCTTTGCTTTCACCTTTTTTTAACCCCTAGTCTAAACTGACCACTGGTACTGTAGCTAACTCCATCAGGAAAGGGGTCTAAACAGTTAAAACTATATAGTGCTCTAGCGGCCTCTTTTAAACCCTCGGTGGCAAACAGCCTTCCCTAAGGATTAGGCTTTCAAATGTTTACCACGAAACAGTTCACTCCGTAACAGTAGAAAAAAAAATGTAAAAAAAATTAGAGAATATAGTCGTGAGTTATCATTTAAAAAAAAGGCCATAGTTTAAATAACTAAAACGAAACCCTGGAAGAAGGTATCATTATGCTTGCCCGTTAATACCTTAAGAAAAAAAAATAGGGTAAAACTAGCGAAAGAAGATTAAAAAGTAAACCAAAACTAGAACGAATCCCTAGTTAGGTGATTTTAAATGGTTTACAAGATAAAAGTAGGAACAGGATGCTTTTACATAATTAACTTAGAGAGAGGGGTCTCCAGCATGGGTCCAGCCCCGGAAGTGGTAAAAAGCAAACACTTGTCTGTACAGATATTTGAATTTGTGCTGTTGTACCAATGAGCGTTACAAACATCTAGCGGCCAATTTAGGAAATTCTAAACTAAAAGGATTTACACACTATCGGAGACAGATTTTTATTTAGCTTTTTCGTGTTAGCTTATCTCTCAGTTTGTCCCGTACCTACAATGAAGTGGGAACCCTCCAACCGACTCTCTGGTAATAAAGGTCTTTCGTGACTAAAACTGGGTCTTGTTCTGGCCATGACTGTAACAACCCATCGTATATTCCGTCTCACGACATGGGTATATGTCAGGTTTGTAAATTGGGGAATTAAATTAAGAGAATTATTACCAAAAACACACAGAACTAATTAACACATTGTGTACGGGTACATTTCGCAGTGGAATTGTATCGGGAGCGGACGTTTTTCGAGTAAATTTAGTTATTCAGTTAAATCTCAGTATATCGAAAATTATTTAAATTTTTAACCAACTTTTCGTATTTTATATTGAAATATATAAACAAATATATAAATAGAAATATATAAATAACAAACATAAGATTTTTGTAAACAAAAATAAATTTTTTTAGTGGATAAATTTAAATTAGTATCATAAATATGAAAAATCAAATAGAAATGGTAGTATATAGTTTTAATTTTTTCCCGTTATGTGGTTCGGCATTGACTGATGTAAAAACATATCGTTAATAAAACAGTTCATTATGGACATAGCTTTGCTTGACATCCCAACATCGAGATGAGCTTGCTTCAAAATCTTGTATACGTAAGAACTAAAAGAAGAAAATAGAAAAACTAAAAATATATTCATCACAATTCTGAAATAACAAATTATTTGCACTTAGTTCAAAATTTCTGTTCAAGTAACAGACATTTTACATATCTCTAACAAATGCTTGCCATTCACATTGAGATGTCGTCACAACTGTATACCGTCATGCGTTTTCTTAAAGTTTTAACACATTGTGTGCGGGTACATTTCGCAGCAGAATTGTACCGAGAGCGGTCGCTTTTCGAGAAAATTAGTGAATAAAATAGCAGCAGTTGTTAGGGATCCACTAGTTAGTTTAAAATTTCTGTTCAAGTAACAGACATTTTACATATCCCTAACAACTGCTGCTATTTTAGTGGATTAAAATTTTAGTGGATAAATTTATAATAGTATCGTAAATATGAAAAATCAAATAGAAATAGTAGTACATAGTTATAATTTTTCCCGTTATATGGTTCCGCATTGATTAATGTAAAAACATATCGTTAATAAAACAGTTCATTATGTACATAGCTTTGCTTGACATCCCAACATCGAGATGAGCTTGCTTCAAAATCTTGTATAAGTAAGAACTAAAAGAAAAAAATAGAAAAACTAAAAATATATTCATCACAATTCTGAAATAACAAATTATTTGCTGTTAGTTCAAAATTTCTGTTCAAGTAACAGACATTTTACTTATCTCTAACAACTGCTGCCATTCACATTGAGATGTCGTCACAACTGTATACCGTCATGCGTTTTCTTAAAGTTTTAACACATTGTGTACGAGTTCATTTCGCAGTGGAATTGTATCGGGAGCGGGCGTTTTGCGCTTAAATTTAGTTATTCAGTTAAACCTCAATAGATCGAAAATTATTTAATTTTACATCAGTCGCATCGACTAATGTAAAAACTAGTTTTTATTTGTCTAAATTTTTCCAGAATCTATGTAGTAGACAAGAACATTCGTCTTCGTTTTCCTGTATATACCGTTATTTTTGTACCCACAAACAAACCATGTTGTTACACTAACCCGTACTAGTACGTGACCCGCGCTCAAGTATCAATTGTCAGAAAACGTACTAGTAAGTGTCCCGCATACAATGTGTTAATATTGCGTCAATGAGGAGACACGCGAGTGTACAGAGAAAACAATGAAGAGTCAAAGTTATGTCGCGAAAAAAAAAAGAGATTTAGCAGGCCAGAGTTAGCTACTTTGGTTAGTGGAGATGAGCTGTAGGCACCTCCATGCTGTTTTCTGTGCTAATGGAACAAAGAAAATGAAACTGATGCTATTTTCTTTCTCTGCGTAGATCCTGAAATAAAGAATTTATAACAGTATTGAAATGTTGACTTCTATGACGAGTCCTTTCATATGTATATCTGAGTAATTAAGGTTCCCAAATGAAGATTATATTTATTTAAAAATTTAAATTACTTGAGATTACTTCTATTTATACCGTTATAAAAAAATTTAATTCGAAATTTACACCTTCCAAGTAGTCATCCCGCTTACAGGATATGGAGAAATAGGACTCTGAATGAGATTGAAATATTGAAAAATATTATTGTTTAACTGAGAAACGGTTTTTCCCAAGCAATCAGCCCTGATCCACTAGCTTGAAAAGTATTCTTTCTCAATAAACGATCCTATTTTTTTAACATTTCAATCTCATTCAGAGTCCTGAGAAAGAATACTTTTCAAGCGAGTGGATCAGAGCTGACCTCTTTGGAAATACCGTTTCTCAATAAATGCGAATAAACACTAAACATACCAATAGTTAATGCCTACCTATTTAAACCATAGCCGATCAGATGACCGGACTTTATGTTTCTTAATTGAGTGTATGAAATATGGATTTTGGGAAGGAAATAATCAAATAAACTTTATTATAATTAAACAGTAATTTCATATATATATATATATATATATATATATATATATATATATATATATATATATATATATATATATCAGTAATTAAGGTTCCCAAATGAAGGTTATATTAGTTTCAAAACTTAAATTGAGATTACTTCTATTTATACAGTTATAAAAAAATTAATCCAAAATTTACACCTTCCAAGCAGTCATCCCACTTACAGGATATGGAGAAATAGGACTCTGAATGAGACTGAAATATTAAAAAATAGAATTGTTTAATTGAGAAACAGTTTTTCCCAAGCGACCAGCTCTGATCCTCTGGCTTGAAAAGTATTTTTTTTTCAATAAACAATCCTATTTTTCAACATTTCAATCTCATTCAGAGTCTTAGAAAGTGTCCTGAGAAAGAATAATTTTCAAGCGAGGGGATCAGGGCTGACCTCTTTGGAAGTACCGTTTCTCAATAAATGCGAATAAACACTAAACATACCAATACTTAATGCATACCTATTTCTACCATAGCCGGTCAGATATCCGGACTTTATGTTTCTTAATTGAGTGTATGAAATATGGATTTGGGGAAGAAAATAAACAAATAAATTTTATTATAATTAGACAGTCCTTTCATATGTATATCTGAGTAATTAAGGTTCCAAATGAAGATTATATTTATTTCAAAATTTAAATTACTTGATATTACTTCTATTTATACAGTTATAAAAAAAATGTAATTCGAAAATTTACACCTTCCAAGCAGTCATCCCGCTTACAGGATATGGAGAAATAGGACTCTGAATAAAATTGAAATATTGAAAAATATTACTGTTTAATTGAGAAACGGTTTCTCCCAAGCGATCAGCCCTGATCCACTAGCTTGAAAAGTATTCTTTCTCAATAAATATCCTATGTTTTAATATTTCAATCTCATTCAGAGTCCTAGAAAGTGTCCTGAGAAAGAATACTTTTCAAGCGAGGGGATCAATGCTAACTGCTTGGGAAATACCGTTTCTCAATAAATGCGAATAAACACTAAACATACCAATAGTTAATTCCTACCTATTTAAACCATAGCCGGTCAGATGACCGGACTTTATGTTTCTTAATTGAGTGTATGAAATATGGATTTTGGGAAGGAAATAATCAAATAAACTTTATAATAATTAATTAGTAATTTCATATATATATATATATATATATATATATATATATATATATATATATATATATATATATATATATATATATCTGAGTAATTAAGGTTCCCAAATGAAGGTTATATTTGTTTCAAAACTTAAATTGAGATCACTTCTATTTATACAGTTATAAAAAAAAATTAATTCAAAATTTACACCTTCCAAGCAGTCATCCCGCTTACAGGATATGGAGGAATATGACTCTGAATGAGATTGAAATATTGAAAAATATTATTGTTTAATTGTGAAACGGTTTCTCCTAAGCTATCAGCCCTGATCCACTCGCTTGAAAAGTATTTTTTTCTCAATAAACAATCCTATTTTTCAATATTTCAATCTCATTCAGAGTCCTGGAAAGAGTCCTGAGAAAGAATACTTTTCAAGCGTGTGGATCAGGGCTGAAGTCTTCGGAAATACTGTTTCTCAATAAATGAGAATTAACATTAAACATGCCAATACTTAATGCATACCTATTTCTACCATAGTTGGTCAGATGACCAGACTGTATGTTTATTAATTGAATGTATGATATATGAATTTTGGGAAGGAAATAAACAAATAAACTTTATTATAACTAAACAACATTGTGTATATTTTCAATTTTTATATATTACAAACACAAAGAATAATAATTTCTAATTCATTTTCCATTGTAATTTTTACATATACATTACCGGGTATTTGACTGGTTATGGTATATTTAGTATTGAAATGTAAGCAAATCACCAAATCATAGGTGAATCTTAATTTATCTTTACAGTCGAAATTCTTATGTCTTAACGAACATAATAAAACTAGCATATAGCCCGTCATATCACGGGATCAGTAAAATTTTTAATTTTCCAGAATTGTGGTGACCAGCAGTCAACCGCCCACCGGACGAGCCAGTGTAGGGCGTTTATCGTTAAACCGGAAATACCCGTCCAGCGACGAAGTCGGTGCTCCGAGTCATCCGCCCATCAGACGTTTATTAAGCAAAAATGATTGAGTTACATTGTATCAGGTCCCGGCAACGCGTGGGGAGTCCTCCGCTGGAGTCCGGCCCCTGAACATGGCTGCTTTCAGTGACAGTTAGATATTGTTACATAATTCGGCAGTCCGAGGGGGTTCCTCTGCAAAGGTCCAGCCTTGTTAAGTACCTTATGAGGCAGGTAAAAAAGTGTTTTTTTTTCCGAGAATCTAGTACAAGATCAATAGTTTGTCTTTACTAACCGTATTTTAGTTGTCAACTTTAAATTATCTTGTCATATTACTTCATAGGATAGACAGCAGATGTTTCAATATTGTCAGTGATTATTTCATGGTATACATAAATGATATCCAAAATTTAGCGAATCAAACCATGATCGATTGCAAACCATGTGATTATGTATGAAACACAAGCACACAAACGAACAAACTTCTTAATTTTCAAATATATATAACATAAAATTTAGATATTTATTAGTACGTGAAATAGACTCCTAGACTTTTATGAAAAGTTGTTGTGTTATTTATTGTTATTTGTTGTTAATACTGGTAATAAAATTTTCATTGCAGCAAAAAATAATCTGTGATTAAATTTAAAATTATCATATATGTAAGTAATCTATTATTTAAGCCAAATATAAAAGAAAATTATTTACGTAATATCTAAGTTCAGTGATAAAACGTATGAAAATAATGGAGACGATATATAAATAATTTAAAATAAGAAAGGATTGAAGAAGATGATTAAAGAAATCACGTCATAATGCTTGAGAAAAATGTTATTTTCATATACTTATAATATGATAAATTGGTGAATTTAATCGCCTGCTCTTAACCGGGTAAATAAGTCTTGAAATAATGGCATTGAGCGATCGAAAAGGGTGGAAGGGTAGATTTTGAACGTTTTTGAATTCTCTTTGAATTTTGCTAACTCTAACTCGTCAAGAATCTAATATGGATGCGCTTATCCATTCCAGGTGCAACCGCTTCAAAAATTCGAGGACAGACGGGCAGGTAACTTAGGCTATTATTATGTAGGGGATGAATATAGCTAAATATTGAACCTGGGTCAAGAGCTTTGAAGGTGTGCGCTTTACTGCTGAGCGACAGTGGTTATGTATGCGTTAAATGAATTATGAGATCAATTTCGCATCGTGTCTTGGAAGAATATTTTAAAATTTTGAATGAAAAATATTTGAAAATAAAATATGTGTTTTGGCATTCTGATATTCTAAAATTCTGTAAAAAATTGTTTAAGGTTCGTTCAGCTAATTTTTTTAATTATCCTGGACAAACACAAAAAACATTTTCCTCTTTATATTATAGTACATTTTAATATATGTTATCTTATATATAAAATCTGGGCAATTTTGGATTTCTTCAACTAGTCCTATAATAAATGACAGCTGTTCAGTTGTTGCATCAAGTTTCTAGAATATACGAAAATATATTTTCCCGTTATCAGTATTTAAATTAATAGATCATAATATCCCTGTAATGCTGTAACTTATTCTAAATGCAAATGCATCAGAAAATACACAATCCCATTTTCCCTCTATTCAGAAGAATTTATATTTCATTTAATGGTACTTTTGTTTATTTAAAATGTTTCATTGGTATCCGAAATTTTAAAATTCAATATACTCGAAGTATACACATATTTTAAAATCTTCAGTAACAATTTCTTTCTAGGAAACATAAATAATACGGCTCTTCATCCCAGGACATATGCTCATTGAATGTCACTATAGCAACAATAATAAAGGTTTTGAGAGAATAGGGTTTTCAGGACATACGTAAGACAAATGTTGCATATAAAGCAGCTTTCTTTAAACTTATTTCAGAAAGGAAATGCACGGATAAATGATACTGACATTTGAAAGGCATCCGACAAAAACAGAAATTTCTAGTTGAATATTTAGGAAAGGATGACTATTGTTTTATGATTTTTGTTTCTATACGTTTTTCTTGAATCCTATCAATCTTTTGTTAAAAGCTCCTTTCATTTTTTATTAAGTTTATTTTCAAAACTAGCTCGGGTCCCCGAGCATCACCACGAGGATTTTATATATAACTAGTAGTCGAAATATTGTCTGTTTTGTTTTATGTGTGTTATTATATTTCAGATGAAACATCTTTTTATATAAATATATTATAATCAAATTCAATTTTTATGATATTTTTTATAAATCAAAAACTAGAAACGCAGGTCACTCTTACCCCTCCCCATACTTATGTGAAAGCGTTTCCGGAATAAGTGTACCAAAATTTATACATTACCATGAAGACTTTGACTGGCCAATTAAAATCTTCATTTAACTGTTTCGCTACTAATAGAATATATGTCCCGCGGATATTTTCACTTCACTGTAAGAGAGAGATACGCGTATTTCCTAACAAGCATCTCTTGTGTTCCATTTTCAAATATTATAATATATAACTGGGACATGCGAACACACTAGTGGGACACATATCCCACTGATATCTTAGTGATTTGTAAAATTTTCTGGGATAAAAGTAGTAAGAAAATTAAGCATGTAGATTGGTTTAATATTCATTACATGTAACCAGTCTACGATTCTATAAATAGGCTATTTTTCTCCAAATTGAACCAATTGAAACAATTTAATTAGATCAATTACTTGGTTAAATTTTAAATAAGGAACCATTTTTGACGTCTTCAGATATAACATTAATACTCATCTGTAGTTGACCTAAAACATTTATCCCATAATTGTCATATCTCGTAATAGATTAGTCAGAAAAGATTTTAACCCCTTAACGTACACTCTCGAGTTAATTCGAGCGCGCTAAACAGGCAAAACTGTGTACACTCGAGAAAATTCGAGAGACGTTGTACTTTAGGTTGCTATAATCTTTTACACTCAAATGCAATCGAGAATTGAAAATAACAATGCAAAACAATCGTTTTATTGATATTCATCATTTACATTGGATTGTAAGCTATAACACTTATTTATTCAGGTATAATATATTTGTTTTTTTTTCTACTTATCACATGCTGTGTGTTGTGGTAAAAGAGATAGCAAAGGAAAAAGGAAAAGAAAAGAGACATGTGTAATGGTTGCAATGTTGGGCTATGTGCTGCACCTTGTTTCGAAATATATCACACAAAAGAAAATTTTGATTAATTTTATAAATACTATTGTTGTTATTATTTATGTTTTAAAAGTATAAATAAGTATTTTTACTGATAATAATGCTTATTCTGAAATGGGAATTCGAAAAGAAAGATAAAAAAAAAGTCGATGTGCGTGTAATATTACAATATTCTACTATTTTTTTAAATGTTATCAAAATCCAAAATTGCAATAAAATTTTTGATTATTTTTATAGTTTTAGAAAGACGACGTTCTAAATTGTGTTTTACATTAAAAAATTGATTTTTTTGCCGGCCTTTTTCAAAAAAAAATGCATTAAGAGGTTAATATATTTTTGGTGGTATTTGTTGAAAGCAAAAATTAAGATTTCAACGAAGAACAAAGATTTATCCAACGAACTGCAATTAATTTTAACAGTAATTGTTAAAATGGAAGTTTAACAATTTCTATTTTAAGCCATAACTACAAGGTAGGCCATATTTTGGTTCTTCGGCTCATGTATATATATACATATACATATATTTATATATATTATGTATGTATATATACACATATACATATATTTAAACATATTATGTATGTATATCTATACATATACATATATTTAAACATATTATGTATGTATATATATACATATACATATATTTAAACATATTATGTATGTATATATACATATATTTAAACATATTATGTATGTATATATATACATATACATATATTTAAACATATTATGTATGTATATATATACATATACATTTATTTAAACATATTATGTATGTATATATACATATACATATATTTAAACATATTATGTATGTATATATATACATATACATATATTTAAACATATTATGTATGTATATATATACATATACATATATTTAAACATATTATGTATGTATATATACATATACATATATTTAAACATATTATGTATGTATATATATACATATACATATATTTAAACATATTATGTATGTATATATATACATATACATTTATTTAAACATATTATGTATGTATATATATACATATACATATATTTAAACATATTATGTATGTATATATATACATATACATATATTTAAACATATTATGTATGTATATATATACATATACATATATTTAAACATATTATGTATGTATATATACATATATATATAATATATATATATATATATATATGTATATATATATACATATATATATATGTGTGTGTGTGTGAGTGTGTGCATATACAAATAAGTAATGTTTTCCTATAGAGACATGAGCATATTGTTGAAAAACAAAATTAAATAACAATAATATGACATGAATCTTCGTAATGAGATAAATTTTTATTCAAGTTAAATAACAATTAAGCATAATTTAATACATTTAACAATAAAATTTACACAGTCGTAACTTTTATTTATTAAATTATATTATACTGTTTAGAACAGTTAATCATGGCATCTAAAAAATAAATCTTTAACAATAAGGCATTTTAAAATTAGGGGTGTTTTAAATTTTATTAAACACTTGATTACTGTGGAAGAGTACTTGCCCGTAGTTGAAAAATTGCAGAGCCTTTTAAACACAGGAATTAAATCTTTTTTAAACATGATACTTTTTAGTGACACGAACCTAATACGTGACATTTATTTCAATGAAAAATGAGAAATTGCTACATTTTCAAGGAAAAGGAAAAGAGGCCTTCTATCATGATCCAGTAAAAAAACTTTCTCGTTAAGTAAACAATTTTCTGCCTTCCATTTATTTTCTAAATTTAATGAATAGTTGGAATTTAAAAATAACCTTCATTGAGATAAATTTTAGAATGTTTCTGCTGAAAATCTGCTCTATTATAGATTTCAAAATTAAAAACTAATTTTTCATTATGAACTTCGTTGTAAAAATATACAACTAGAAAACTTGCATAGATTGAATATCTGCAAGGTTACTAAAAATTTTGGATAAACATTAAGAAAACAGTTCAAGCACAAATTTCTTAAATTGTATGTTCTTGAATTAACTAGGAAATTAAAGTTGTAAAACACAATTGCATGCACTATTTAAGATAAAGAAAAGTTAATTTTCTTAACAAGTTAATCAGAAATGTGAGCTTTACAAAATGTATACTTAGCAAGGATTTAGTGGGTCTACTTTGAAAATCTTATGGAATAAATTTTTAGAAAAAAGACAAGACTTCTTGCAGTTTACTCAGGATTCGTCAGTAAAACTTGCTTAATTGATTACTCATTGTACAGAACTTAAAATTTATCTTTTTTAAAAACATCCACATTCTACATCTAATGGTTTTCAATAATACACTTGTTTATATTGGTGAATATGAATTCATACATCCCAGTTATTATACAGTGTCTTAATGCAAAAATATTGCCACGGATATTCTTATATTGGGAAGCAAACGAAGTTTAACAAGTATTTTCCATTGTTACCAATATATCTTCTATGATTCATAATGATATTCAGAGATAACTAGAGATAGCTATGACAATTTTATTAGTAGAAATCTGTACCGAGAACGGTGGCATTACTCTCGAGAAGATTAAGTAAGAAGCCACAAATTGTCATGTAACCATTGGAACAAAACTAATGCTGTTGACAAACGGGATTAGTCAGTTTGAACTGAGTGTTCCAAACTGTGTCAGAATTAGATTTCAATATCTCGGATCACAGAAACTACTATCACTACTTATGTCATCACATCAAATGCTTCATACCATCGTTGACAAATGCTAAGTTGATCTTTTAAAACAATGAAATAAGTATTAAAGTTGAGAGTTCCTTATTGAAATGTTTGAGAATTGCAAAGATCAGGAAGTGATGGATAAATCTTTCAATTCGGGAATGCAACATTGCTTGACATCGCTGTGTCAATATCTGAATCTATCGCCCAAAGCTTTGTCAACTAAATATAAGACCATTTAATCTAATGAATAGATTGTGTATCTAATAGAAAAATATTATCATACCTAATTTCTTAGAAATTTTTTATTATAAAATTTGAGCATAAGCCTAAAAATTCGGGATATATAATTCATGAATCTGTAACTCTAAAATGCTATTATGTTCTTGTCCAAAGATTGTTATTACCATTAAGTATGCAGGGCAACTTAAACTTTATTAAAATTTTAAAGCAACAATAGGCAAGTAACTCTGGGCTTTAAAAATTTATTTCCCATTAAATTTGTTATAAAACAGTTTATTATTTTAATTACAAAAACTTGCCAAACCCATTGACCGCAAATTTAATAGGAACGATTTAAACTTATCCAAAATTTTTGATATCAAGTGAGTGAATAACAATTACACATAAGAAATAAAAGACATAAAAAATAAATAGATATAAACAAATTTTAATAGAAATAGGAAATGTATATGTATACATAACTCAGGTGCGCGTTCGGAATTAAATCCACCCCCTCCAAAGAGCAAATTTGTTTCCGTTGACGGATAATAACTTCGTTTATATAGATGATAACCGCTCCAATATACTTGCATCATGTAAAGTTAGAAATAATGAAAATGGCCAAACTATAAATTTTTGCTTTGACGCTTATCGGCTATATTTTGTTTTGTTAGTTTCATTAGTAGGTATTTTAGAGTGATTGTAAACCATGTCTAATCATCTTTTTCTATACCACTTCCTGCCATTTTTAGTGATTTTCCAGTATAATAACTTTTATGTCTTTTTAAGAGGGGAGATTTTTGTTACTACATAAGGGTACAATACGTCTAGGATATGTAAATGTATTCGTAATCATTGCTAACAATACGTCCAACCAGGGCTTCGAACCGTAATTTTTTTTGTTTCGGTTTTCGTTCCGGTTCAACTAAAAAATTAATATCGGTTCAGTTCCGGTTTTCGCTCCGCCAAAAATAACGGTTTTCGGTTCAGTGTCGGTTTTCGCTCCACCAAAAATAACTGTTTTCGTTTCATTCCAAATGAATAATTTCATTTTATGTATATTCTTATTTGTACTAAAAATATAATTCTATCATAAACAAAAAATGTAATTCTATCAAAATTAAGAAGATTCTATTCTTTTTTTAATTGGTACACTATGTGCATTGATACAAACAGCAGGTATGATAAGAGCGGTGAGCAGAGGACGGCGAGCATTGGCATTGTTATCCATTATCAAAATCGCATTTGACAACTAGATTCATGATTACCCACATTCGTCGTTTGACTCTCACATCGTGCACTTGGCCTTGCAATAATTATGTAAAAAATATATTATTTATTTAACATATGAAAATTGCCTCTAATTATTAATATATCTTCTAACGTGGTTTCACTGAGATTGTCTCGGAGAATAAATTTCAAACCTGAAAACGCTCTTTCAACACTAACTTGTGTAGCTGGAGCTGCCAAAACCACCATTGCAATCTTATACAAGTGCGGATATGTAATTTTATTCTCTTCCCAGAAATCTAAAATATTATGCTTTATATCAAGCCTTCGTACATTGTCAAAATTATTTAAAATGAATTCAATGTCAATCTCGGTAGAAATAGAGGTTCTATGTGTTTTTATTACTGCCAATTCTTTACTTTTTAAAAAAGTCTCTAAATCGTCTTCATTTTCATCGCTTTCAGTAGAAGATTTTGTTTCCTCGTTTACTATTGAAATGGACTTTTCAAAAAATTGTAATTTGTTACAAATATTCTTTAAATGTTGCACAGCCTGTACCTTTTGTGACGTGGAAAGCAAAATTTGATAACGCGGGTGCAAATAAACTGCTCCTACTAAACTATCAATTTCTATTAATAATGCTTCCCTGTTAGATAACTGATTATATAAAATATCTGCAAAGAAATTTTTTTAATTTCGTAACTTTATTAACAGTAACAAAATGACTGAAAGATATATAGAACCGAAATAAACCGATATTTTTTTCGGTTCAGTTCCGGTTTTCGTTCCGACCAAAATAACGGTTTTTTCCGGTTTTCGGTTTTCGGTTCAGTTCCGGTTCGAAGCCCTGCGTCCAACAGACTTCTCCTTTACGTGTATAGTTTCAAATTCGCCCTAAAAACAGAAATATGTATAAATACTCTACTATTGGTATAGCGTAGTGATGTCTTCACCTATACAGCTTATGTCATCTACATAGTCCTCTACAATTAGTAATGGAGAAACTTTGAAAGGAAGTGGAAAAAAAAGGAAGAAATATAAGAGAAGATAGCATACATTTTCGAGACGTAAGGATAGTGTTCTTCAGTTAATATTTATGCAGTGCCCACCTAGCATATTTGCTGTTCTACGCAAACCTAAAAAAGCTGCCACCACAAACTTTAAAAAAAAGTACACAGAATTATATACGACCTGTGACAACCAGAAAATTATGTAATTAAGCACCAACATATATTTTTGTAAAATGTTTTATTAAAAAGCAAAATTTGAATTTTCAATGAGCTAACGAATTTTTACTTACAAAATAAAACTAGTTACAATTTTTTCAGTTATAATTCAAGTTTACTTTAAAAATATAAACAAAACTAATACGGTATACAGAGTCTAAACCTAAATTAAAATAATATCTTTCGATTTGGTTTGTAGAGCTACGGTCTAATTTTTGCAACACGAGGGCTAATGATACCGGGACTTACTGCCTAAAGCCGATTCCAAACGGCTACAACATCCATGCCACAGTGGGTTTCGAACCCACAAACTCCGGTTCCGAAGGCCAGCACATCGCTCGCCAATTTCTTTCGAAGTTTCCTTGTTACAAAATCACGATAACCTCTTTAGCAACTAATTTACTACTCAATTCATGTCCGTGGTCAACACTGTTAATCCATTAAAGAAATTCTGAGTAGGCTTGGTTCTTAAATATTTGCTTTTAATTTAGAAAAATAATTCCGCCATTAAAAACAGCTATGGGCAGCCTTATATAATTTACGTTCAAAAATGGCCCAATTTTAAAGAAAGAAATGAATTTAAAAACGCCAACAGTCCTTTCATAACCTTTTCAACCGTTTATTTAGCTCCTAAATTTTATGACCATAGCAATTTGCCTATCATGGTCAACGTCAAAATCAGGCTCTTTTTTATAAACATTGTACAATTCATCTTTTAACCCAGACACTATATTTTTCAAAGTAAAAAGTAAATGGTATATACTATGCTATGCAACTTGCATAGGGCTATATGTAAGCAAATATAGTATACATACTTATAGGTTAAAGATAAAATAACGAACTATTGAGAAATGTTAATAGAAGATGACGAAGTGAAATTCATACAAGCTCTGAAATATTTTGAATAAGTATTTATAAAGCGTAATGAATACCATACGCATACGGTTAGTTCTAATATAAAATTATTCCACTACAACAATTACTCGTCATAAATATTAAACTAAACGCAAATAATCCTATCTTTGATAGAGCAAGACATAATTAACAGACACTTTTAAAAAATAAATTTCAAAAGTTGTTTATGTACATTTATTCAATCATTACTAAATTCCCATATGTAATGTCGGTGATATCTCCATCCATTCCTATATTTCTCAATATCTACGCAAAGAACTTTTATCATGTCGCAAACAATATCATTATGTTTACCATTATAATAGTTTAGCTCAGACATAATATAAAGTTTTAAATTACCTAGCTTGTAGTTGGTTTCAGAGTAGAACTCATACAAGCGATGGTTTATAGAATATTATTCATCTATTCTAATGGATGCTGAAAATATTTTGAAAGTTTTTACCGTATATTGTATTGAAATATTTTCTTAGCTTCATTTTCAAATATATATTGCAAATTTCTACACATATAATACTATATGATACACGAATAAAAAGAGAAAATGTTTAAGTATTTTATACAATTAAACTCTAATGTGCCCCCGTTGATAACCTTTCTTTCAGGTGTAACTTGTATCTTAAATTAGTAATACCACTGCAGAATGTTATAATATACTTTTCTTTAATACTGCCTCCTAAATTCTAGTTACACTGCAATAATGATACATTCCCCGTATACAAATAAATTCCAGTCAATCACATCAAACCGAGATAAGAAAACGTAAAGGTTGTGCCATTTTAAATTCCTATTGCTTTCTGCTTCACCGCCTCTATTTTCCTAATTAGGTCCGTGTTACGACTTTCACTTTTAGTAGAAAGTTTGTACTACCATTATCGCTACTCTATTTTGTTCGAATGAGCATGTACCTCGACTTTCCTAAGTCACTATAGCTTAACAATTCAAGTGAAGATAATGTCAGATCAATGTTATAGGGAGTGCTTGTCAGGAATCCTTGTCCCTGTAAGACATCTACAGAAAGTTGCTGCTCTAGAACTCCTAAGAATGTCTTTACAAGAATCTTAATCCAGTTATAAGCCTTAATTCAATGTCTCTCGATCGCCATATTTTAGGTGTCACCTTATTTCGACCGCAGTATAATTGCAGCCCACATTGGAAGCAGTGAAAAGTAAAGGGATAATAGTCACAAATGCATATTTTGTGTTAACTCTTTCGAATACCGTGGGAAGATTACTCCCTACCTACATGATCTTACAAAATACACCTGTATGAAGCATAAAACCTATTATAATGTATTGGTCTTGCTATTATAATAATGGTAAGTCTGATTCCCGCTTCAGTTTTACGCTGTCATCTATTCTTTGATGAATTGAATATAATTAACACTTCTAGATTGAAAATTGGAAGACGTTGTGTGAGTAATAAATAGCCCACTAAAGGGTAAACTAGAACAAAGTTCAAATCATATTGAAAGTTTTAGAATTATTCCATGTACATATTTGTATAGTCTACACCTAAATGTATGTGCAATTTTAAATATGATGTCTGAGTCTCTGCTATCATTTGCGCTAATTATCTCCAAATTTACTTCTCTGTCACTTACACCCCATTGCTTCTTGGAGACTCATTTATAACTTGAATCATTTTCCCTCCCTTTTTCTATATCATGGAGTAATTTTCTTTTGATGAAATCATTCAATTATTACCTTTAGTGTAAATTTTACACTGGAAGTAAGTTTATCATTCAGAATTTTATTAATTTTTTTATACCTCATCTGACAGTAGTCGGTTAGAGATAACCAGAATTCAAGTGTTATATAGTGTTTAATCTACGATTAAATCTAATTGACTATGTGGAGGCTAACACTTATATTTATGCTTTTACATGAAACATAAATTAAATTCTTCGTACTCTCTATAATAGAATGTGCATTTTAAAAAATGAATAAG
The DNA here is from genome assembly GCA_032207245.1 of Pardosa pseudoannulata. Classification (NCBI taxonomy): domain Eukaryota; kingdom Metazoa; phylum Arthropoda; class Arachnida; order Araneae; family Lycosidae; genus Pardosa; species Pardosa pseudoannulata. The sequence goes on along the minus strand of CM063503.1, from coordinate 49,036,521 downwards.
ATTTGTGGATGAAGTAACAAATTCAATAATCCTAATTGTAACTAAAAGGAGTCGTAAAATAATGGCCCATAGTAAACGGACATTAGGTTTTTTTCGGTAAAATGTTTTTTACTACATAAATATAATACTTTAAATAAAATAGTATAACATTTTTGTTTTTAACAGGAAATATGAGGTTTAGGTGACACCAATATTTGTAATTTTACATGCTGAAATCTATTAATACTTTTATTTGTATAGCTTAAACAAAACATGAATTAAAACTTTTCATATCATTTGTATATGAAAATATAATGTACATTTAAAAGCCTGCTCAACACTTTGACGGACACATGCGTCTATAGCCGTCAAAGCAAAGTTCACTATGTGGCATGACAGCAATAGGCGTCCAAAACGAAATGGTCTTTTCAAGACACTAAGGATATAGCGGTACAAAATGTGCATTTACCAGCGTATAAGTAGAAGCCTAGTGTCATGTTTTGGAAACAATTTTTTAGGTTGAATTTCGTTTTCCACTGGTTGCTTTTCCCAACAGAAAATAATGCGTAATAATTATAAAATTATAATAATGTTTTTGTCATTTATTTATTTATTTTGTTTGATTATAAACTCCTAAAAATACTTTGTTGCACACAAAAAAAATTGCTTATTTGAGCCATTAAACCTGTCATTTACGTTTTTAAATTTTTACTGTTATAGCCACCATCGTGTTGAATTAATCAAAATTAAGTATATTTACACTGAACAGATAATTGAGGCTACTATTATTTATGTAATATGTTCTGGCCCTATAGGTTCTGGCCAAGCCTATTTCATACTTCAATGGAAATTATTTTTACATTTCGAGTTTTGTAAAAGTATACTATAAACTATGACAATATTGTACATGTATTATATTTTCGAGGGCTTAGACTAATAAATATTTCACATTATATAAAAATAAAAAGCTTGGAAATAATATTTCAGCAACTTCCATAAAATCTCTCCTTCAAATGTTATAACTGCTTCAAACTAGAAATTACTTTGCATTTAGGTATTCTAGCACCGACAGCACACTTTCTGTTGGAAAGCAAAGATATTACCTCTGGGGCATGATTATTGAGTTAGGTAAAATAATATTACACAAGTTTGGCATGTTTCTTAACCTCAAGGGAATTCATAGGGAGTGAAAATAGGCCTTTTGAATATACTTGCTTAGTAAATGGCTTTATATGCTAAGATAATTATAAAATATCAACGCAATTTTTAGTTTCCGTTTCTCAAATGATAACAAGAATGTAACGCGTAAAATGTTGGAACACTAATCAAATTGTCCGCGTTAAATTTATGAACTATATGTCTTATTTAGTAAATTCTTTAGGGCTTAAGTTCATTATTTTCAACACGTTATTCCTTTTAGCTTTCTATTGTTGCAGATAAAGATATTTGAGATCATTCATTTTCCATCTATCAAAACCGGTTCATCCATTACAGAGACAGAGGACTTTCAAAATTAATTTATTTTGTTTTTGACCAATTCATTTGAAGTTTTAATATGTTATTATCTATATATATTTATGTAAAAGTGTTTACAATTTCAAAGTTCTAATGATATGTATAGCTATTAAGTACTAATTATTTTAAAAGAAGTATTATTAAAAATGCTCCATGCGTATCTCTTTTAAACATAATAGGGTCATTTTTAATAATGGGATATTTTTTAGGCTTTATTATAAAATTTAATTGATATTTTATGTATTCGATGGAAATGTAGTTACATAAATAGTAGTAGTTATAACGTCTCTTTTCTCGTAAAAATGGGAATAATTCTTTTCATTTTAAAAAGAATACAATTTTTATACTTGAAACGTATAGTTTTAAATGACTTTTATTTTATACTCTACTAAACGACCTTACAGACGTTGTCCTGTTTTAACTCTGTAAATCCAAAAATTGTAATCTATTTTAAATAAATTATAAATTAGTCCGTTTTGATGGAAAAGTAAGGAAAAATATTTTTTAAAAATACTTTACGCCACCATGTGTACAGTCACGTAATTAGATTAAATTAAAATTCCCACATCGCCTGTAAGAAGATTCATTCCTGGGGCTTCTCGTACTGAAGGCAGTTGCGCTGACCGCTGCGCCACAGATACGCTGCCATTGAAGTGTTTCAAGCATCATTATAATAATCTCAATATGCGTGCAATTCTGGGTTTTTAATTCAAAATCATTTTCTATTGGATCAAATTGTGAATCTAAACCATTCTCGAATCAACTTAATAACCTACATAAAATTTCATTAGAATCAATCCAGCGGTTTAAGTGGAGTTCTATTACAAACACACAGAAGAATTATATTTATACATATATATATATATATATATATATATATATATATATATATATATATATATATATATATATATATATATATATATATATATATGACGTGGTCCAGTACACACACTAGTAAATATATAAATCATTCCACACTCAAGTCATTCTTTTTCTTCTCTTTATTAATCCATTTCACACGCTACTCAACAATGGCGTCTCATATTAGCGCCCAACTGCAAAACAAAGGCAGTTTTCACTGCTTCGAGTAGCCACGTCTGCCTATAGTAATTGCTTATCGCTCTCTCTCTCTCTCTCTCTCTCTCTGCCCATATCACTGCGCGTGAGGTGTATTTATGCGACTAGTAACGCGAGGCGCGTTACTCCCATTAAAAGAATCCCTAATTAAATCTTTTAAATTACTCTATATTTTAAATCCTGACATATATATATATATATATATATGTGTGTGTGTGTGGGTATGTATAAATATATATATATATATATATATATATATATATATTTATTTATTTATTTATTTATTTATTTATACATACCCACAACGTCACTTGACTGAAAAGCACACTCACTTGTGACTCATAGTTATATTATTGCTAGTAAAACGTTTTAAAATTTTCAAATAACTTAATCTGAAAAGAACATGTCATAGTAAAATCAAAGGAGACGGAAATAATTGTTAGAAAATTTTAGGTCTGCTGATATAAACTCACTGGGAAAGCTGGGACCCGTGTAAATATATTTTATTTAACTTCACTAGAAAAAAATCATTAAGAAATTAAAAAATATGATGTTTGGTAATTGTGATCAATATTTGAATTTTAAGTTATTTTAATGAAGCTAAATTACATTTCTGAATATAACCCATGACACGTGTTCTACACATATAAGGAGTGTACGTGCAAGTGTCCAACACTCCATAATGAGAATCGTCAGAACAATACTTTATTACTACGTCTGTAGAGTATCACTGCGTTTGGCTTTATAATAAATAAATAATATAGATTTATAACAAATCTAATTTAACGTATTTTAGACATCAGTAGTCAACTCTCTTAACCTGTTACAGCTTGCACCAATTTGTAACACATCTTGCATGTTTTTTTTCTTTGTTATACCCTATTGGATTTATTTTTATTAAACTTCCTTTGTGATATACATGACAAATGCTGACAGAGGACATCAAACAAGGTAATTAAACTTCAACACCAAACAAAAAGGATAAGGTAAATTGTGGATAAATTTAGAACGTATATGGCAGTTAGAAATTCACCTATAGTGTTCCAAATACTTATAAAATTCGAATTTTTCTGTTTTAAAAACTGTTTAAAGTACTTGTTACTCACAATTGAATTCTTGTTTGTGATTATGATTATATTAAAAAAAATGTGATGGATATTAAAATACCCTCTTTAATACTCACTCTTAAATACATTTCAGAATTCAATGAGATATAAACATATTTTTAAAATATAAAAGCAATAAAAGAAATAAAAAGCATTAAGTTTCCTGGTTTTTAATAGCCTCAAATGGACAGTACTAAACATACTTCCTATAAAATAGGCTTCAAATATCTAATTAATTTTATCCTACAAGCCTGGTGAATTTCTTTTCTTATAAAAATATCTCAATCCCAAAAACATTTTAACATATCGTTTCTAGAAATAAATGCCCCGTTAAAGGATTAGATCAAAATACAGAAGTTTCCTTCCTAACAGTTCAATCCTAAAATTCAAAACCAGGAAATTCAGTGATGTCTTCTATTTGTAACAGATTTTATAATAATGGTTTCTGAGAAGGTGCTTTATCCTCCTCGTTATCATAAATTGCCAAATAATGCAAATGCGAAACCAATAAAATACTAGGAGATAAGTATTGTGTTTTCTTTAAAGAGTGACTCAGAATTTGTTACCACTTATAAATATCTTAACATATTTCTACATAAAATATTATGTAACCATTCTTAACTCGTGATACGGATACATGCGCATTACAGTTTATCAAAACATACGTTCCTTTTACTCGTATTTTCTTAGTATATACATCTTCTTTAAAAAAACATCTTAAAATACATGAATTATATGTATCCCTATAATATATTTTTGTATTAACACTATCTACTACCAGTCGAGATAAATAGATTTTTGTTACCTAGTAGAAAGTATTTGGCTTTTGTTGGTGTAGTTTCTACAGCAATTCTAAATACATAACAGTGTATTTTCTTCAGTGAATTACTTATTTTTTCTTAGTATTAATTTTACAGTAGAGCATCGATTATCCGAACCTCGATTAACCGAAACTCTCTGTTAACCGAAATCGGGTTTTTCTTCACTTTGTACTATCCTCCAAAATTTTCTCTTTACATGCAATTTTAAAATTTTCTTTTTTCTAACATTTCTTTTGTATGCAAGCCGTCTTTTTCAAACTACGAGTGCAGTTAAATATTGTGGAATTCCCTCTTTTAGAATTCCTTCTCACAAGCACAATTCTCCGTATGAGTGTACCCTTCCCCACTTTCAAACATCCCTGTTCTAAACAAATACACGCCCCATTTCGAAATTTAGAAGGTCATACTGCCGAGTATTAGAACAATCGAAT
>CM063503.1:48969089-49029089 GCA_032207245.1 Pardosa pseudoannulata | reverse complement strand
AAATTATCGATCAGATTCTAAAATAAACTATTATAAATATGCTTCATATTACAGCGAAAAATACTTTAGTCTTTAAAACGTCGAAATCATCCCCATTCTCCCCTTTTCGAGCGTTTAATGCCATTATTTCAAGCCCAATTTTGCCCGGTTAAGAGCAGGCGATTAAATTTATCAATTCCTCAAATAATAAATAAGTAAAAATAGCATTTTTTTCTAGCATTATGACGTCATCCTTTTAACCATCTCATTCAATCCTTTCTTATTTTAAATTATTTAAATATCGTCTGCATTATTTTCATACTTTTTATCACTGAACATAAATATTACACAAATAATCTTGTTTTATAATTGGCTTAAATAATAAATTAGGTACGTACGTGGTAATTTTAAATTTAATCATTAATTATTTTATATTGCAATGCAAATTTTATTACCGGTATTAACAACAAATTATTTTCATAAAAGTCTAGCACTCCATTTCATGGACTAATAAATGTCTAGCGTTTAAGTTTTATATCTTTAGAAATTAAGAAGTTTGTTTTTATACATAACCACAAAGTTTGACTAGATGAATTCAACATGATTCTAAACTGCATTCTCAGTATCGTGAGACTTTAAAGGAGTATGAAGATAAACAAATTATTGAGCTTGTACCAGATATTTCTCAGCCAAAAAACAAACCATTTTTTTTATTTGTCTCATAGGGTACTTTACAATACTGAAAAATTCAAAAAATTTACTGATTCCATCATATGTTTGGCTATATGCTATTTGCTTAATAATAGTGCAAGTTTTCACTACTTCACTTTTTTTAAAGCACTAAATGTGTCTATAGAAAATACTTGAATATTTTATAAAGATAATTTAAATTAAAACACAATTTAAATACAATAAAATAAAACAAAAAAATTGCACATTTTACAGTGGGCGTATTTATTGTGTATTGCGATTAACTATGGTTAATGTTATTCAGTACTTACGCCAAAAAATATTAAACCAAATTTAAAATAAAATTTTTAATTGAGTTTACTTATATACATGAGCTGTTTTCTGCAAAGCGTTGATAAACAAATTTGTTATTCAGATAACAAAAAAAATTACTTCACTTCCAATTGATTCATGCACATAAGTAAAATCTGAAAGCAACGGAAATCCCTCAAGCCGTTCATTTTGCATACGAAATGAATATTTCTCTCTCAATTTTATAGCATGAAAGAAACATATGTGGACGTCACATACCTTCTTTGTAGGTGTATTAAATTATAGATATCTTGTCTAAACTTCACTTAAAATTGCTCCTTATTTGTTTTGGCTGTATAATGAATTATTAGAGTTATACTTTTTGTATTTTTAAAGGTCAAAATTAGTAAAGTAATGCGGTTTTCTGTATAGATCCCAAGTTCTACCATGTTGCTATGATCAACCGCGATACTGTACGATATATTGAGAATTTTCTTTAAAAAGGGTCTTTAAAGAAATTGCAATCGAATAACAGTGTTCAGTATGATGTTACAACACTCTTAAACACAAACCATGAAATTCAAACCGATTATTGTCTTCAAAGCGGTTGTCATATAATTTTCATTCATTCCAAGAAAACGTTCGGATAAATCTGAAAATGGATGTAGATACATTTCTGACCAGTCTTTTCCACAGAAAGTCTTGTACGGTAGGAGGGTCCAGTCCCAGATCGATTGTTTAGGAATCGTCTCCGTACTTGACTAAGATTTTATGAGATTATATCGAGACACAAAGACAGATAGATTCATGGTTTGTTGCTATTTCGAAGTTTCGTTTGAGGTCAACAATGAAATTTGTAACTGCATCACTAAATATCTTGGAGGAGGGGACAAAGTTTGTAAAAAAATATGAAAAATCTAAAAAATGAAGACATTTTCGAGGTCCCAGATTTCTTTTGGAGGTCCGAGAAAGAGCTTTATCCGAGGTATTAAAAATTAAAATTTACTAATAGTCAGCCAAGTCAGCCAGAAAGTTTATATAAAGTATATAATAAAAATATATAACTGGAGTAAAAGACAATAACGGAAGGTGTACCGTATTCCATTCTAATCGTCTAATAAAGTAAAAAAATATAGAACATTTTAGACCCACAAAGGTACCCATTTTGCATTTTTTGAGAGACATTTTTCCTCAATTTGTTTAAGTTTGAAAAAAAATTCAAGTATTTTTGTGATTAAGAAGCTAAACTTCTTCATATTGAGATTTTTTGATGAATAGAGGGTGGATTGCAATCCAAAAGAGAGATTTGCACAAATGAAAGTTATAACAGGATTGTTTTGTTTGGTTTGGAGCGCCATGGTCTACTTTTTTTTGCAACATGAAGGGTAATGAGACCGGGACCTACTGCTTAAAGCCAACTCCAAACGGCTGCAAACATCCATGCCACAGTGGTATTCGAACCCACGAACTCCGGTACCGAAGATTAGACCCTAACCATTAGTCCATCATTCAGCAAAAGTTATCACAGACCTAAAAACAAAATTTCGACATTTTACCACTAATCGTATTTATGTTATACGACACACACACACACATATATATATATATATATATATATAAATATATATATATATATATATATATATATATATATATATAAATATATATATATATGTATATATATGTATATATATGTATAATATTATATATAATATATATATATATAATATATATATATATATATTATATATATATATAATATATATATATAAAAATATATATATATATATATATATATATATATGTATATATATATATATATATATATATATATATATATATATATATATATATATATATATATATATATATGTATATATATATGTATATATATATATATATATATATATATATTATATATATATATGTATATATATATATATATATATATATATATATATATATATATATATATATATATATATATATATATATATATATATGTATATATATATATATATATATATATATATATATATATATATATATGTATATATATATGTATATATATATATATATATATATATATATATATATATATATATATATATATATGTATATATATATATGTATATGTATATATATATATATATGTATATATATATATATATGTATATGTATATGTATATATATATGTGTGTGTGTGTGTGTGTGTGTATGTGTGTGTGAATACAGACGTAACGACAAAACTAGCATATAGGTACTTATAACTAGCATATAGCCCGTCATGTGACGGGATGAGTAAAATTTTTAGTTTTCCAGAATTGTAAAGTACCCTATGAGGCAGGTAAAAAAAATGGTTTGTTTCTTTGCTGATAATTATCTGGTACATGCTCCATAATTTGTTTATCTTTACTGACTTATGTTAATTGAAACTTTAATTTATCTTGTCATATACGTGATAGGATGGACAGCAGAGGTTTCAATATTGACAGTGATTATTTGGTGGTATATATGAATGATGTCCAAAATTTAGCGAATCGATTGCAAACCGTGTGGTTATAAATAAAAAACAAACACACAAACGAACAAACGAACAAACTTTTTAACTTTCAAAGATATATAACTTAAATACTAGATATTTATTAGTAGTGAAATAGACTGCTAGACTTTTATGAAAAGAATTTGTTGTTAACACCGGTGATAAAATTTTCTTTGAAACAAAAAATAATAGATAATTAAATTTAAAATTATTACATATGTACCTAATCTATTATTTAAGCCGAGTATGAAAGAAAATTATTTACGTAATATCTAAGTTCAGTGATAAAACGTACAAAATAATGCAGACGATATTTAAATAATTTAAAATAAGAAATGATTAAATGATATAGTAAAAGGAATGACGTCATAATGGTAGAAAAAATGTTATTTTCATCTACTGATGTGATAAATTGATAAATTTAATCTTCTGCTCTTAACCTGGGAAAATAGAGCTTAAAATAAGGGTATTAAAAGCTCGAAAAGGGAGAAGGGGTGGATTTCGAACGTTTTAAAGACGACAGTATTTTGCACTGTGATATGAAACGTTATTATACCAATTTATTTTAGAATCAAATAGATAGCTTAGAAGAAGATAAACTTTACTCGCCTTGATTTTTGCTAACCATAACATATGAAGAATCCAATATGGATGCCTATGTCTATCCCAGGTCCAACCACTACACAAATGTGAGTACAGGCGGACAGATGACTTAGGCTATTATTATATTGGGGAATATATTAAAAAAGTATTTCTTCTTTCTTTTCTCCTTGCAAAGAAGTAAAAAGATATCGTTTTCAGTAAAATCCAAAATCAACGTGATCATATTAAGTTTATATTTAGATAGATCCTATTTTTTCAGCATATTTTTAGTAGTTATACGAAAGAAGAATTCTACAAATCTATGCGTCTAAGGAAAAATATACTCTTCTTTATATGACTTTCTTCTTTATATGATATTTATACCTCTGTCTATTCCAGGTCCAACCACTACACAAATTCGAGGACAGGCGGACAGATAACTTAGGCTATTGTTATATTGGGGAATATATTAAAAAAGTATTTCTTCTTTCTTTTCTCCTTGCAAAGAAGTAAAAAGATACCGTTTTCAGTAAAATCCAAAATCAACGTGATCATATTAAGTTTATATTTAGATAGATCCTATTTTTTCAGCATATTTTTGGTAGTTATACGAAAGAAGAATTCTACAAATCTATGCGTCTTAGGAAAAATATACTCTTCTTTATATGAAAAATCCTCGCTCGCTTTCTTTCACACCTCGTAGAATATCTCATGTCTGTATTTGAAACGCAAATCAAGTTATGCGAAATAACGAAAGTTCCAAATATTTGAAAGCATCTATAGCATGTAATGGTTGAAATATCATAAGCAAAAATCCGAGTTTGTCAGTTTAATCTTCTTTGAAAGTCCATCTTCAGTTTCTCAAAACTGGCTTTCTACCTCAAAAATGGCTAAAAATTTTAAAAGGAATTTCCTACAAAACATTCAGAATACATTCAAGAAAATATAGTTGGTGCTAGAGTTCACAAAATTTAAAAACAAATACAATGCAGCAATTCCAATAGCATTTCATGATCTGTAATACTCTATAATGAATGTCATTAAAAAGGTAAATATCCAATCAGAGGAAATTTATATCAGCTACACTTTTTTCAGAACTTTCCTGCAACCTGAAATGTTCAATATATTTTATCACGTAAATAATAAAAATGTTTTCTAAACAACATTCAGTTCATTGACGTAAGTCTGCTATGAAGGTTTAAATAGTAATTTTAAAACCTCACTTTCTTACATAAGAAGAAAACGGCTAATTTAACGGCTATTCTCTAAAACTCCATTTCTTTATAGCATAGCATCCTGTATAAAATTCTTTCATAGCGTTAATAATAAATTTTTTTATTCAGAAATAATATTTTATAAATTATTTTAGACTAATATCTCTATACAGATAAGTAAAGGCTTAAACTAAAGAAAACCCTTAAAGCAGTAAAAGTTGTACACGAAATTTATCTTCCTCACGATTTTTTGCAAGCAAAAGACGTATATCATGATTTGTGATATTCAAAATATTTTATCACAATTCTGCAAGTTTGTATTCAGATAGTTCCTATTTTTTTAATAAATAGGGACTATCTGAAACTATACGAAAAAAGAATTATGCAAACCAAAGCGTCGTAGTAAAAATACATACACTTCATTTTAGTATGAAATATCTCGATTGCTTTTTTTTCACACCTCGCAGAATATTTCATGTTTACATTTGAAACGCAAATCTTGTTATGAGAAATAACGAATATTGCATCTATAAAGTGCAATATATTCATGCGGTTCAGATATCGTAAGCGAAAATCCGAGTTTGTCAGTTTAACCGCCTTTGAGAGCCCATCTTCAATATTCTAAAACTGACTTTTCTTTTCTATAAATAGGCTAAAAATGCTAAAGAGGAATTTCCTATAAAACTTTTAGAATATATTCAAGAAAATAAACGCGTACCTAAACTTCAAAACTTTTAGAAAAATACGATGATGACATACGATGATTTGTGATATTCAAAATATTTTATCACAATTCTGCAAGTTTGTATTCAGATAGTTCCTATTTTTTTAATAAATAGGGACTATCTGAAACTATACGAAAAAAGAATTATGCAAACCAAAGCGTCGTAGTAAAAATACATACACTTCATTTTAGTATGAAATATCTCGATTGCTTTTTTTTCACACCTCGCAGAATATTTCATGTTTACATTTGAAACGCAAATCTTGTTATGAGAAATAACGAATATTGCATCTATAAAGTGCAATATATTCATGCGGTTCAGATATCGTAAGCGAAAATCCGAGTTTGTCAGTTTAACCGCCTTTGAGAGCCCATCTTCAATATTCTAAAACTGACTTTTCTTTCCTATAAATAGGCTAAAAATGCTAAAGAGGAATTTCCTATAAAACTTTTAGAATATATTCAAGAAAATAAACGTATAGCTAAACTTCAAAACTTTAGAAAAATACGATGATGACATTCCATGTAGTGCAAAACAATAAAATGAAGATCAGTGAAAACATACCTATCTAATCACCGGAAGTTTCTCTAATCTACACTTTTTCTGCAGCTTCTTTCAACCTGTTCAGTATATCGTATAAGTATATCAGTATATCGTATCGCATAAAAATTGTAAATATGTTTTCTAAATAACTTTAAGTTTATTAGCCTAACTCTGCTACGGAAATTTAAATGGTAATTTAAATGCCTTAGTCCATGGTTGTGTGGATATAATTGAAAATTCTCAATCTAAAAACTAATTTATAAAACTTCATCTATTTATTTATAGCACAGCATCCTTTATAAAATTCTTTCATACAGTTAACAGTTAAATTTGTTCTTCAGAAATAAATTTTTACCAATTACTTTAAAATTATCTTTCTATACTGATAAGTTTATATTCAGATAATTCCTATTTCTTTGAACATTTTACTAGAAGTTATACGAAAATAGAATTATACAAATATACGCGTTGAAGTGAAAATACACTTCTTTCTAGTATGAGATATTCAAGATCTCTTTTACTTTTACCCCTCGTAGAATATCTGATGTTTATATTTGAAAAGCAAATAAAGCTATGAGAAATAACGAATGTTCCAAAATTCTCGAAAGATTCTATAATGTGTAATATATTCATGCTGTTGAGATATCATAAGTGACAATCTGAGTTTGTCAGTTCCACCGTCTTTGAAAGCCCATCTCCAATCTTCAAAAATTGACACTTTTATCCCACAAAGAGAATAAAATATGTTGAAGAGGAATATCCTTCAAAAAATTCAGACAATGCATTCAAGAATATATACTTGCTGCTAAATACGATACAACAATTGCAATAACATTCCATGTACTGCAAAACAATGAAATGAAGATCAGTGGAAACATTCCTATCTAATCATGGGAAGTTTCTCTAATCTACATTTTTTTCTGGAGTTTCTTTCAACCTGTTCAGTATATTGTATCAGATAAAAATTTTTAAATATGTTTTTTAAATAACTTCAAGTTTAATAGCCTATATCTGCTATGGAAATTATATGGTAATTCAAATGCCTTAGTCCCTGGTTGTATTGATATAATTCAAAACTCTCAATCTAAAAAGTAATTTATAAAACTTCGGCCATTTCTTTATAGCACAGTATCCTTTATAAAATTCTTTCATACCGAAAATAATCAAATTTATTTTTCAGAAATAAATGTTTACCAATTACTTTAAACTTATATCTCTATACAGATAAGTTTATATTCAGATAATTTCTATTTCTTTGAACATTTTGCTAGAAGGTATACGAAAAAAGAATTATGTAAATCTGTGCGTCGCAGTGAAAATACACTTCTTTTTAGTATGAGAAATTCAAGATCTCTTTTACTTTTACCCCTCGTAGAGTAGCTCATGTTTGTATTTGAAAAGCAAATAAAATTATGAGAAATAACGAATGTTCCAAAATTCTTGAGAGATTCTATAGTGTGTAATATATTCATGCGATTGAGATATCGTAAGCAAAAATCCGAGTTTGTCAGTTCCACCGTCTTTGAGAGCCCATCTCCAATATCCAAAAACAGACTCTTCTATCATATAAATAGGATAAAAAATGTTAAAGAGGAATTTCCTTCAAAAAATTCAGAAAACATTAAAATATATACTTGTTGCTAGAGTTCACAAAAATCTAGACAAAATATGATGCAATAATTTCTCTAATTTCTCATATACTGCAAAACGTTGAAATGAAGATAGTGAAAACATTCGCATCAAATCAGAGGAAGTTTCTCTCTTCTACACTTTTTCGAAAGTTTCCTTCAATCTCTTCTATATATCGTATCACATAACAGTTGTAAAAAAATTTTCTAAACAAATTAATTAGTTAATTAGCCTAACTGTGGTATTGAAATTTATATGGTAGTTTAAATTCGAGTTTCATTAATTATGGTAATTCAAAATTCTTGCTTTATAACTCAGTTTTATAGATATAATAGAAAACTATTAATTTTATAAACCTCCATTCATTTCTTTATAGCATAAAATTCTTTATAAAATACTATCACAGGATTAATAGTTAAATATTTTAATTAGAAATTAACTTTTAAATTAATTTAAACTAATATATCTATACGGAAAAATTAAAGCTTTAAAAAGGAACATCCTTAAAGCAGTAAAAATTGTATATGGAATTAATCCTTCTCACAATTTTTACAAGAAAAAATAAAGTATCATAGTTTACATGATTCATCTCAATCGAGTTAAATTTATATGCTGATAGATTATTTCTTTGAACATTTTGCAAGGAGTTACATGAAATAAAGAATTATGCATATCTAAGCGTCATAGCGAAAATGCACTTCATTTTTTTAGCTTTTTCTTTCACACCTCGTAGAATATTTCATGTTTACATTTCAAACGCAAATAAAGTTAAGAGAAATAAAGAATGTTCCAAAATTCTTGAAAGATTCTATAGTGTGTAATATATTCATGCGGTTGAGATATCGGAAGCGAAAATCCGAGTTTGTCAGCTCCACCGTCTTTGAGAGCCCATCTCCAATATCCAAAAACTGACTCTTCTATCCCATAAATAAGATAAAAAATGTTAAAGAGGAATTTCTTTCAAAAAATTCAGAAAAATTCAAGAATATATACTTGTTGCTAGAGTTTACAAAAATTTAGACAAAAATATGATGGAATAATTTTTATAATTTCTCATATACTGCAAAACGTTAAAATGAAGATAGTGAAAACATTCGTAGCAAATCAGAGGAAATTTCTCTCTTCTACAACTTTTTCGAAAGTTTCTTTCAACCTGTTCTGTATATCGTATCACATAACAATTGTAAAAATGTTTACTAAACAAAATTAAGTCAATTAACTTAAGTCTGCTATGGAAATTTATATGGTAGTTTAAATTCAGGTTTCAAATCAATTTTCTATTCAAGTTTCATTAATTATGGTAATTCGAAATTCATGCTTAAAAACTCCGTTTTATAGATATAATAGAAAACTATTAATTTTATAACCTCCATCCATTTCTTTATAGCATAAAATTCCTTATAAAATACTTTCACAGGATTAATAGTAAAATTTTTAATCAGACATTAATTTTTAAATTAATTTAAATTAATATATCTATACAGAAAAGTAAAAGCTTTAAATAAGAAACATCCTTAAAGCAGTAAAAATTGTATATGGAATTAATCTTTCTCACAATTTTTAACAAGAAAAAATATTGTATCATAGTTTGCGAAATTCTAAATTTTTCATCTCAATCAAGTTAAATTTATATTCTAATAGATTATATTTCTTTTAAAATTTTGCAAGAAGTTATATGATATAAAAATTTATGCATATTTCATACAGTCATAGTGAAAATACTCTTCATTTTGTTATGAAATATGATTCACTGCTTTTTCTTTTACACCTCGTAGAATATGTCTCGTTTACATCTGAAACGCAAATCTAGTTATGAGAAACAACAAATGTTCCAAAATTTTTTAAAACATTTATAGCGTGTAATATATTCATATGGTTGAGATATCGAAAGCAAAAATCCTAGTTTCTCAGTTCAACCGACTTTGAGAGCTCATATTCAATCTTCCAAAACTGACTTTTCTCTCCCATAAATGGGATAAAAATGTTAAAGCGTAACTTTCTACAAAACATTCAGAATATATTCAAAAAATATACTTGGTGCTAAAGTTTCCAAAAATTTAGAACAAAATACGATGCAACAATTGAAATAACATGTCATGTACTGCAAAACATTGAAATGAAGATCAGTGAAAACATTTTATCAAACCATATTCAATCTTCCAAAACTGACTTTTCTTTCCCACAAATGGGATAAAAATATTAAACAGTAACTTCCTACAAAACATTTAGAATATATTCAAAAAATGTCCATGGTGTTAAATATCCCAAAAATTTTAAGAAAAAATGCGATGCAACAATTGAAATAACATGTCATGTACTGCAGAACATGACATGCAGAAATGAAGATTAGTGAAAACATTTCTATCAAATCAAGGGAAGTTTGTCTAATACACACTTTTTTTCTGAAGTTACCTTCAATCTGTCCAGTATATCGTATCAGTATATAAATATATCGTATCGCATAAAAATTGTAAATATATTTCCTATATAACTTTAAGTTCATTAGCCTAAGTCTACTTTGGAAATTTATACGGTAATTTAAATGCCTTAATCCATGGATGTATGGATATAATTGAAAACCCTCAATCTAAAAACTAATTTATAAAACTTCATCCATTTCTTTAGAGAACAGCATCTTCTATAAAATTCTTTCATACCGTTAATAATTAAATTTTCTGCTCAGAAATAAAATTTTACCAATTACTTTAAATTTATATCTTTATACATATAATTAAAGGCTTAAAATAATGAAAACCCTTAAATCAATAAAAGTTGTATATGAAATTAATATTTCTCTCAAAAATAATAATAATAATATATAATGCTTTGTGAAATTCAAAATATTTCATCTCAATCGTGTTAAGTTTGTATTCAGATAGATTCTATTTCTTTAAACATTCTGCGAAATGTTATAACAAAAAAGAATTATGCAAATCATGCATCGTTGTAAAAATACACTTCTTTTTAGTATGATATATTCTCGATCGCTATTTCTTTCACACCTCGTAGAATATCTCATGTTTACATTTCTAACGCAAATCAAGTTATGAAAAATAACGAATGTTCCAAAATATATGAAAGCATCTACACCGTATAATGTATTCATGCGGTTCAGATACCGAAAACGAAAATCCGAGTTTGTCAGTTTAACCGTCTTTGCAAACCCATCTCCAGTCTCCCAAAACTGACATTTTTATCCCATAAGTGGGATAAAAACGTTAAAGAGGAATTTCCTTCAAAACATTCATAATACATTCAAGAAAATATACGTATTTCTAGACTTCACAAAAATTTATAAAAAAATAATGCGATGCAACAATTCCAATAATATTTCATGCAAGATCAATGAAAAAACGGATGTATCCAATCCGGGGAAGTTTCTCTCATCCACACTTTTTTCGGAAGTTTCCTACAACCTGTTCAGTATATCGTATCACATAACAATTGTAAATATTTATACTAAACAACTTTAAGTTCATTATCCTAACTTTCCTATGGAAATTTAAACTTTAGTTTAAATGCCTTAGACCTTAGTTTTATAGATATAATGGAAAACCATTAATATGAAAGCTAATTTATAAAACTCCATCCATTTCTTTATAGCATAGCATATTTTATAAAATTCTTCCCCAGTATTAATAGTTTAATTTGTTATTAGAAAATCAATTTTTACAAATCACGTTTTACTAATATCCCTGTAGAGACAAGTAAAAGCTAAAAATAATGTAAAATTTTAAAGAAGTAAAGGTTTATATAAAATTAATCTTTCTCACAATTTTAACAAGAAAATATATTGTATAATGCTTTGGGAAATTTAAACTATTTCAACGCAATCATGTTAAAACATGATTGCGTTGTTTTTAACAAGAAAAAATAATGTATCATAGTTTGCGAAATTCTAAATTTTTCATCTCAATCGAGTTAAATTCATATTCAGATAGATTCTATTTCTTTAAACATTTTGCTAAATGTAACAGGAAATAAAGAATAACGAATATATATATGCATCGTAGTGAAAATATACTTCATTTTAGTATAAAATACCCTCGATTGCTTTTTCTTTCACACCTCGTAAAATATTTCCTGTCTACACTGAAACGCGAATCAAGTTATGAGAAATAATGCATATTCAAAAATGTTTTAAAACATTTATAGCGTGTAATATATTCACGCGGTTGAGATATCGTAAGCGAAAATAAGACTTTGTCAGTTTAACTGTTTTTGAAAGCCTGCCTTCTGTCTCCCAAAACTGATTTTTCTATCCCATAAATGGGATAAATATGTTTAGGATGAATTCCCTTAAAAACATTCAGAATCCATCCAAGAAAATGTACGTGGTGCTAAAGTTCACAAGAACTTAGAAAAAAAGTACGATACAACAATTACAACAATATTTTATGTACTGAAATATGTTGTAATCAAAATGACTGAAAATATAAATATCCAATCAAGGTGAAGTATTTTATCATCTACATTTTTTCTTAAAGTTTCATGCAACCTGAAATGTTCAGTATATCAGATCATGTATTAATTGTAAACATGTTTTATAAAAAACTTCCAGTTCATTAACCTAACTCTTCAAGGAAATTTAAACGGTAATTTAAAAGAATCAAAACGTAGTTTTTATTATATATTATAGAAATCCCTTAATATAACAGCTATTTTCTAAAACTACATCAATTTCCTTATAGCATAGTACAGTTTATAAATGCATTACATAGTATTAATAATACTTATAAATGTATTAACCCTCCGAGTGGAACACACCGAGGAAAAAAAGTCTAAAAAAATACCGTAAAGTTGTGTCAGTGGCCAAAGCGTTCTATGATATTTTCCTTCACCCTTTGTCGACTATAATAGAATACGGGAAAACCACCCTCGTTATTGTCCCTTTACTTCCGGTTATAAATAGATATATAAATAGATATTATAGATTGTTAATTTTTAATACACATAAAGCTCGTCAAGTCTCGAAGATCATATGAATAATGGATTCCAAAAGTACAAATAAAAATATTCTTTAAGTGAATTATTTATATTTTTTTACGAAAGTCATCCAAGATATTTAAGTGGTGCAATTAGAGATACATCTGTTACCGCAAATGAAATACTTCGAAATAGAGATTTACAAATCCATGAAAAGCTATCAGCGTCTTTGTGCCTCAGGGAGTAGGTGCATCCCTCAATAAATGTCAGTCAAAGAGGGGTGCAGTTCCTAAACAATCGACCTGACCCTCCTATCTCAAAACTCCATGGGGGAAAACAATGGAAGAAATGTACATTACATCCATTTTCGGAACGTTTTTGGAGGTCGAAAATTGTACGTGGAGCTGCTTTGAAGACATCATCGGTTTGGCGGAATTGTACGTGCAAACCGCTTAGAGGGTTAAATAGTGTTAATAATAATAATAATGTTAATAATTCATATCTACTCAGAGATATTTTTTATAATTTAATTTAAACTAATATCTCTATACAGATGAGTAAAATGTTTAAAATAATGCGAACCTACACCTGTAAAATTTGTATATGAAATTAATCTTTCTTAGAAATTTCAACAAGAAAATAGGCATCGTGCTTTGAGAAATTCTAAATATTTCAGCATGATAGTGTAATATTTGAGTTCAGTTATTATCTATTTTTATTTAAAGTATTTGCTATAAATTATACGAAAAAAATAATTATGCAAGTCTGTGCGCCGTAGTGAAAATACACTTCATTTTGTATAACATAACATCGATTTTTTTTTAACCTCGTAAAATATCTCATTTTTACATTTGAAATACGTATCAAGTTATAGGAAATAACGAATGTTTTATAACATTCCAAAGCATTTATACCATGTAAAGTATTCATGTAGTTGAGATATTGAAATCGAAAATCTAAGTTTGTCAGTTTGGTCATTTTTGAAAGCTTATCAGTTTCCAAAATCTGACTTTTCTATCCCAAAATGTGCTAAAAATATTAAATAGAAATTTCCTGCAAAATATTCGTTATGGATTCAAGAAAATATACAGATTACAAAATTTTCGAAAAAAATTACGGTGTAACTATTTTAATAATATTTTATGTACTGCAAAACTTTGAAATGAAGTTTTCTTTTAACATAAACATTCAGTCAGGCAAAAGTTTTTCTTTTTTTACTTTTATTCCAAAGTTTCCTGACATCTGAAATATTCAGTACATCGCATAGTGCAGCGATTGTAAATAAGTTACATCAACATTTTTGAGTTTATACTTACAACTATGGAAATTTAAAAAGCACTCTAACAGTGTAGACTTAATTTTTCATATAAGATAAAAACCCTTAATCTAACAACTAGATTTATTGAAAATGTCTTCTTTATTTGATAAACTTTATTTAATAAATTTAGTAATTCTTATAGCTAAATTTGACTACTTTTCTCCCTATATTATCTAGAGCTCGTAAACTATTTTTTAGCTACAGTCCTCAAATAATTTAATTCTATATTTACATGTTTTATTTAAAATATCGGTATATAATCTCTTAAACTATTTTAGAAAATTACACTTCAATTTTCCGAAACAATTTAGCCTTAATTTTTATTTTACTCTTTCCAATTGCTTTAAAAATATATCTTCCACAGGTTGTTGGCCGAACGATGGACGAATGAATAGAGCTTTGATCTTTGGAACCGGAGTTCGTTATTTTGTACCTCAATGTGGCATGGATGTTGGTAGCTGTTCGGATTCTGCTTTAAGCAGTAGTTCCCTCATTAACGCTCGTTGCAAAAGAAGGAGACCATAGAGCTCCAAAACCATCCAGGGGTTGTGTTTGACTCTTTTAATCCTCAAATCTGTTTTGGTGAAATAACCCAATGCGGCGCCAAAATGAAGACATAATTCAATTTTAAATTCGCTAAGTTCTGTACCATTAGTAGATGACGCGACCGACGTTCAAATAGCTTAACGCATGTACTAAACCAAAATTACCTTGAAACATTAACAATGTTGAAACAAAATATGGATTAAACCGAAAAACGACGATTATCGAAAGTGTTCGCTCTGGTCATTGGAAGATTCGAATTATTTGGTTCTTCGGGTACTTGAGATCATCTGTGTATATCATCACAAAGTACAAAGAGTCAGAAAAGTTCAAAGTCCACCCACACAAGACTTGTAGCACAAAATGGACTGTCGCACAACTTTGACATGTTTTTGTCGAAAGAATGTTGACCTCCCATTAGCCCAAATTTGAATCCTTTGCATTTCTATGTATGGAGAGTAGTTCAAAGAGTCACAAACAAGCCCAGAAAACAAATGCCGCATCAGAGAGCAGTTATTGAAGTGGCTGTATACCATATACTGGTCCATACCCCATACTAGTTTGGACCGTAATACGTTAAACCGATCCTGAACACACTGTAGAATTAGAAGGGAGGGTGTCATTAAAGCAACCGGAGTATGTATTGCACAAATATGTTTTTTATGACCTTGTCAAAAGTATCGTTAAAAAATTGTAAACCTTTTCATTTTTGCAATAAAAGATATGTTTGAAAAAAATGAAAAATTTGTCCTGACTTTTGCAACGCACCCTGTATTATCGTTTCTGTTTAGGAATGTGAGAGTTAATTCAACAGGAAATACCACAGACTTTTCCAAAATAATACAAGAAAATTAGGTTCATTTTTTCATTAATTTATTTCAATTAGTTCATTGGTTACGTTTGCAGTGATGCTGCTTACTTTTGAGACAAAATAATATCAAAAATCTACTTCTTACAGTCAGTTTCAATCGGCATTGAAATTCATGCTATCGGCGGTATTCGAATGCATGAACAGTGGGACTGAAAGGCAGTATCTAACATATGAGATACTTAAATCGTTGACTTGTTAAAATGTACCATTAAATCACCGAATCAAGAAATTGAATGGAAATTATGTGATCAGTTAGAATTGTTAAACTTAATTATGATCACAGTCAAAATGACAAAATCCCTCAATTGAGGAATGACTGTCAAATATATCTTTCTAAACTCTTTTCAGTAAACAAATTTCTTTCAATAAAAAATATTTTATCAATATAGTTATTACGTAATTTTTATTAAATTCATCTCTTTGACACTTTGAATAAATATTTTTCATACCTATTTAATCCTTACTGAAATAGTTTTGTAGTTGGTTTTAAGCAGATCTGTTCTCGTTAGCCTTTGTATAGCAAAAAATTAGGCTATAGTTCTAAAAACTAAATGAAATATTAAAGTATGACACAAAGGGCTGATATAAAAATTGCCATAATTGAATGGGCATAGGATTTTTTGATGAAGTTACTTTTACACGAAAATAATTAGAGTTTTATCTAGAAAGTTTAACTTATTTCACATCAATCCTATTTTGTAATCAGTTTTAAGTAGATCCGGCCACATTAACCTTTTTATAGCAAAAAATAGACCATAGCGTGAAAAACTAAATGAAATATTAAAGTTTGACACAAAAGGCTGATATAAAAATTGCCATAATTGAATAGGCATATGATTTTTTGATGAAGTTACTTTTACAGCAAAATAATTAGTGTCTTATCTAGAAAGTTTAACTCATTTCCATCACTATTGCTAATGGGATATTAATATTTTCCAGAAGATTGATGGAAAAGCAAATTAAGTTAGTTTCAACAGCCCCAACTTAATACCTCATTTTGTTTTGTCAAAAACAGTTTATCACCATTTAAAAAACTACTTTATAGAATCGACTGTTCAAACGAATATAATTCCCTAACAGTATTTTAGAACTCAATTTATTTGCTTGACAGTAATCATTCAATTGTTCAAAAATAAATGTTTACTCAAAATTTTAAATTATTTTATATCAATTTATTGCTAATACCACATTAAATTTTTATACTGATAACGCAAAAATTATTTTTGAACAGTACCTCCTTAATCTATCAATATAATTTAGATATATTAATATTTCACCTCCATTTAGATAACTAGACTATAGAATCTACTTTAAAAGACTATATTCCAATCAATCTTCTCTCCTTAATAGTGTTTAAGTCTTCAATTTATTTGTAGAACTAGAACTGCTTTGTTCACTGAAGAGCGTCTGAAGACCAATTTATCGAAAAAAGAACACCTTACAGATATTCGAAATCGATAGATGTGTAAGACTACCTTAAGGGAAGCCATCGAAATAGAGTAGTTAGAAAAGAACCCAATATGTACGCACCAGTTTATATTGACAATATGACCATCACACATCAAGAATAACTACGTATTGTTGCCTGCAATTATCCGGTTGGGTACTATTATAGACAGCTTTTCATCTCATTTATTAGGTATCGGAAAAGCACTCGTACAAAATAGTTCTTTATTCCGAATATATTCTGAATATTTTGCCATTTTTGCTATCCTGTCTTTCCATGGATCACTCCTAAAACAATGTTATTTTATATACTATTACTTTAAAATATATTCTATGTAACACGCTCTAATATTTTTAGATGTCACATTGTGATAGAAAGACAAACGAATACAATAGGATTCAAGGAAAAACTTTTTGTTAGGAAATGTTTAATTATTTAATTTAGAAACTTCAGAATAGCTTTAAAACTTCATATGAAAGAATAAAATATTTTTTAAATCTTCTTATGAAAGAACAGAATACTTGTACATCAAAAGAATATTACTAAGTATTGTCTAATATTAAAAAGTACAGTATTTGGAGTTTGAATCACCTGCCCGAATTATGCTTATAATTTTCCCTTTTTTCTGTAAATTGTACAGTTATGATACAGAACTATCCAATGGCTAAACAGATTTTCTGTTCGATGATATTCTAAATTATATAAGAGATATTACTTCCGATAGCCATCTTAATATATTTTTGACTGTAACGATTATTCCTCGACCTTTAGCCATACTCTCTTATTTTAATTATTAACATTGGAAACTAGCATATAGCCCGTCATATGATGGGATAAGTAAAATTTTTGAATTTTCCAGAATTGTAAAGTACTCTATGAGAAAGGTAAAAAATGGTTTGTTTTTTAGCTGAGAATTATCTGGTACAAGCTCAATAATTTGTTTATCTTTACTGACTGCATGTTAGTTGACAATCTTAATTTATATTGCCATATTACGTGATAGAATGAACAGCAGAGGTTTTAATATTATCAGTGGTTATTTGGCGTTATATATGAATGATGTCCAAAATTTAGCTAATCGATTGCAAAACATGTGGTTATGTATAAAAACAAACACAAAAACAAACTTCTTAATTTCAAAGATATATAACTTAAACGCTAGATATTTATTACTCCGTTAAATAGACTGCTAGACTTTTATGAAAAGAATTTGTTGTTAATACCGGCGATAAAATTTTCATTGCAACAAAAAATAATCGATGATTAAATTTAAAATTATCACATATGTACCTAATCTATAATTTAAGCCAAATATAAAAGAAAATTATTTACGTAATATCTAATTTCAGTGATAAAATGTATGAAAATAATGCAGACAATATTTAAATAATTTAAAATAAGAAATGATTAAATGAGATGGTTAAAGGAATGATGTCATAATTCTAGAAAAAATGTTATTTTCATCTACTTATAATGGGATAAAATGATGAATTTAATCGTCTGCTCTTAACCGGGGAAAATGGGGATTAAAATAATGGTATTAAACGGTCGAAAAGTGGGGAAGGGTGGATTTCGAACGTCTTCGAACGGGCTTTGAATTTTGCTAACCCTAACTCATCAAGAATCCAATAAAGATGCATCTATCCATTCCAGGTCCAACCTCTTCATAAATTCAAGGACGGACAAACAGATAACTTTGGCTATTATTATATAGGGGATAAGGTTTTTGTAAGAGGGCAAAATCTTTATTAAAGCCATTTTCTATATTATTCAAAAGTATAATACTTGGATTATGAACCATTTAATTGAACTATATTTCCATCGCTCTACTTTTGCGCATTGAATTGTAAAATTATTCACAAATCCGTCTAACTCCAGAACATATAGTGAGCTTCCTTTCGCTAGAGTATGTGGTTTCCAATCTTGCTGAAAGAGTAGATGTTTGTAGCCGTTTGAACTCGAGCTTAAGAGTGAAGGCAATACACCGATAACGACAGCTAAAAAATTTTTGTGAAAGGCTTGTGAATATGTGTTTTATTTCAGAATATAAATGTAACCTACGTATAAGTGAGAGACAATTCTTTAGTTAAAATTTTAATGACTTATGCATGTACTTATAACAGACTACAGTAAATTGTCAAGCATATATTTAAAATGGGAAGTAAATTAGTTTTAAATAGTAAGAAATTGGTATTCTTTTATAATTTAGAAGTGTTAAGAATATTTCTTCATCATTTAGAAAGCTAGTCAATAGATGCTAAGTAAAATAGTTTATTCTAAACAAGCTCTTTTCTTAATTTTATTTCAGTCTTTTAATATATTTGCATTGCTCAAGATCTGTTGTATTCAATAAATAGAAATTGCAGACCAGTTTATCGAAAAAGAAGCATCTAACAGCTATTCGAAATCGATAAATGTGCAATTATATAGATAAAGGAGGTATTGTTCAAAAATAATTTTTCAATAGTACCTCTTTTATCTATATAATTTAGATATATTAATAACTTCATCTCCATTTAGATAACTAGTCTATAGAATCTACTTAAAAATCCATATTCCAATCAATCTTCCTTCCTTAGTAGTATTTCAGTTTTCAATTCATTTGTAGAACTAGAATAACTGAATTGTTCAATGAAGAGCGTCTTAAAACCAATTTATCGAAAAAGAAACACCTTACAGATATTCGAAATAGATAGATGTGTAAGACTACCTTAACACATTGCATGCGGGACACGTGCTAGTACGTTTTCTGACGATTGATACTTCTAGTACGTTTTCTGACGATTGATACTTGAGCGCGGGATACGTACTAGTACGGGTTAGGGTAACAACATGGTATGTTTGTGGGTACAAAAATAACGGTATATACAGAAAAACGAAGCCGAATGTTCTTGTGTACTACAGAGATTCTGGAAAAAATTAGACAAATAAAAACTAGTTTTTACATCATTCGATGCGGAACAACAGAACGGGAAAAAATTAAAACTATATACTATTATTTCTATTTGATTTTTCATATTTACGATACTATTATAAATTTATCCCCTAAAAAATATGTTTTTTCTTTACAAAAATCTTATGGTTACTTATATATTTCTGTTTATATATTTGTTTATATATTTCAATATAAAATGCGAAAAGTTGGTTAAAAATTTAAATAATTTTGATCTATTGAGATTTAATTAAATTTACGTACAAAACGCCCTCTCTGGGTACGATTCCGCTACGAAATGTCCCCGCATACAATGTGTTAAGTGAAGCCTTCGAAATAGACTAGTTAGAAAAGAGCCCAATATGTACACACCAGTTTGAACTGGAAGACTGCCTGCAGTGAAGCCATCTAAACAGACTAGTTAGAAAAAAACACGATATGCGTTCACCAGCTTATATTGGCAATGTGACTATCACGCCTGAAGAACAACTGCATATTTTTGACTGCAATTATCTGGTTTGGTGCTATTATAGACAGCTTTTCGATTCATGTATTACGTATTGGAAACCCATAGCTACAGAAAACTCTCTTTATGCCGAATTTATTCTGAATATTTTGCCTTCTTTTAACATCCTGTCTCTTCTTGGATCACTGCGAAAACATTGTTATTCTGTATATGTTTGACTTTGAAGTATATTTCTTGAGATTTAAGAACATACTTTAACATTTTTTAGATATCAGAATATTTTAGAAGGACAGGCGAATAAAGGATGATAGGAGATATCGTTATTTAAGAAAGTTTTGAAATCATTTAACTTCGAAACTTCAGAATAATTTCAAAACTTATAAAAGAATAGAATATTTTGTAAATCTAAAGCATACGTCTAAATCTCATCACTTATTTAAAAGTACAATACTTTGAGCTTGAAAAAGTTACTTAAGTTTACTTCGTTCAAAATTTCAGCCTTAAAATATAAATTTATGCTTCAGAAAAGTCCAATGAAAGAAGGAGTGATCCGTCTCATGACCTTTTGAATTATATGAAATATTTTACAAATGACGCACAATCTGCCATTGGTTTACAGGCTCTCCAAAACTTTTTAACAGTGTCCTCATACTGAAAAAGTACAACACAAATTTAAATGTTCAAAAGCTATTGGATGACTAGAGACACACAAAACACAGTCTGGTGAATCCACCACTTCAATTCTCTAAAGATGGTCTTGTAAAGAGTCTTGTCCTCTCAGACCTCTAAAAAAGAGCCACTGCATTCTTTCTCGGAAATTATGAGATATTAATTACCTAATATCTCTCATATAATTTTTCACAGGCTCTCCAATACTTTTTAACAATGTCCTCAAACTGAGAAAGTACAACACAATTATTTAAATGTTCAAAAGTCATTGGATGATTAGAGTCACACAAAACACAGTCCTATGAATCCACCACTTCAATTCGCTAAAGATGGTCTAGTAAACAGTCTTGTCCAGTCAGACTTCTCAAAAAGAGCCACTGCATTCTTTCTCGGAAAGTATATGAGATATTAATTACCTAATATATCTTATAATTTTTCATTGGCTCTCCAATACTTATTAACAATGTCCTCTTACTGAGAAAGTACAACACAATTAACTAAATGTTCAAAAGTCACTCGTGTTGCAAAAATTAGACCGCAGAGATCCCAAAAAACCAAACCAAAACCAAACCAAAAGTCGTTGGATGATTAGACAAAACACAGACCGATGAATCCACCCCTTCAATTCTGTAGAGATGGTTTTGTAAACAGTCTTGTCCAGTAAGACCCTTAAAAAGAGCCACTGCATTCTTTCTCATAAATTATAAGCGATATTAATTACCTAACATCTCTTATATAATTTGTCATAGGCTTTCCAATACTTTTTAACAATGTCCTCATACTGAAAAAGTACAACACAATTATTTAAATGTTCAAAAGTCACATCATGATTAGAGTCACACAAAACACAGTCCGGTGAATCCAGTACTTCAAGTCTGTAGAGATGGTCTTGTAAACAGTCTTGTCCAGTCAGATCCCTAAAAATAGCCCCTGTATTCTTTCTCGGAAATTATATGAGATATTAATTACCTAATATCTCTTGTATAATTTTTCACAGACTCTCCAATACTTTTTAACAATGTCCTCATACTGAGAAAGTACAACACAATTATTTATAAGTTCAAAAGTCATTGGATGACTAGAGTCACACCAAACGCAATCCGGTGAATACATCACATCAATTAAGTAGAGATGGTCTTGTAAACAGTCTTGTCTAGTCAGACCCTTTAAAAGAGCCACTGCATTCTTTCTCGGAAATTATATGAGATATTAATTAACTAATATCTCTTATATAATTTAAAAGGGGGATATGTGGGATGGCCCTCTACATATCTCATTAAGAAATTAAATTTATTAAGGATATTTCATTCCTGTTTAGCAAGTTAGTATATTATATAAAAAATTAGTATAAAATCTATTTCAAACGATTGTGTATCAATCTCCTTTTCTTTATATTGTATCAGTTTTCAGACATCTACCTTTTTTTGTAAGAATACGTGCTCTGTAGTGTTCAATGAGCAGAGACTGAAGAAAAGTTTACCCAAAAAGAAATATACCTTACAGATATTCAAAATCGATAGATGTGTGATGGGAAGAAATGCTTTAAGGGAAGCCCTCTAAATATAGTATTTAGAAAAGAATCTGAAACATACGTACTAGTTTATATTCACAATGTGGTCATCACCCATCATGAATACCTACGTATTGTTACCTGTAACTATCCAGTTTGGATCTATTACAGTTTTACGCATTAGGTATTGGGTATCGGTAACGCAATGGGCTAGAAAAAGTGTTTTATTCCAAATTTATTCTGAATATTTTGTCTTTTACCATCCAGTATTTTCATGTATCACTCTGAAAATATTAAGATTTTGTAAATTTTCGACTTTATAGTATATTCCACATATTTTAGGCACACTACGTAATACTTTTTTGACAACTGAATGTGGTAGAATGATAGAAAATGATAGAAAGAGAAATATTTTTTAAAGAAAGTTTTTGAATCAATTTCTTTATAAAAATATTTAGAGTAGCTTCAGATATTTTTAGTAAAGAGTAGAATATTTTCTACTTCTAAAGAATACTCTTATATATCGTCTATTATTCTAAGATGAAATATTTAGAGTTTGAACCAAATAGTGTTTTCTTTATTCTATTTCTCCCTTAATTCTTCTTATTGTTTCTCGTGCCACTTGGACAAACCAAGCACGATTGAGGCTGCAGGCTCTCGTATTAATGCCAAGGGGGGCGCCTTTCGTTTTAATGAGAACCATTAAGGTGAAAGAACGACTTCGGTCAAGTAGGTCCTCGTAATTTTGAAGCAGGGAACAAGCAGAAGACTCACAGACTTGGCCTGCCACCCTCAGAGGTAATGGTTGAGAACTTGGAGGACATTGTGACCACGAACATATTTTACCTGCCCTAGTCACCTTTAACGAACACGGTGAATCTTAGGTCGGCTCGGGTTCCAAACCCACAACCTTTCAGTTTCGAGATTGTTGCCTTTACCAACTAAGCTACCACCGCTCGTCCTTGATTCTTAAATTATACCACAGAACTGTCCCATACCTGGAAAGATGATTCTTCTGATAATCTTCTAAACTATATACGAGATATTGCATTCAATCACCACCTTAATATCACGTCTTTAATTTTGATATAAGACTATTACATCACCATTTTTCAAATTAATCTAAAGAATAAACTTAAAACGACTCTATTTAACGACTCTGTTTTGGTCTGCTTCGTTCTCTAATAGCATTAGTTGTTTAGTAAATCAGCATTATATTTTTTAACACGAAAAACAGTGAATTATATAAAGAAATTTATTCAGCTAAAATTTTAACCACGTTTACTTCAATTTATAAATAATGACACGATAAATCTGAAAACAGATTGTTTAAAAAGAAAATACTAAATTAAATTTGAAACAATTTAATACTAATAGCATGTTAAATTTGGAAACAGTTATTTAAAAAGAAAATAAATTAAATTTGTACAGTACCACATTATTATTCCTCGTATAATTTAGAAGTAAAAATATTTCCTCACCATTTAGAAAACTAATTGATAGAATCTACTTTAAAACCTTATTCCAATCAAGCCCCATTCCCAAACAGTATTTCAGTCTTGCAATTTATTTGTATGACTACATAAACTGCATTGTTCAGTGAAAAACGGTTGAAGACCAATTAATCGAAAAAAAACACCTTACAGATATTTGAAATCGATAGATGTACAGTACTACCTTAAATGAACCCATCTAAACAGGCCTAGTTAGAAAAAAAAAACTCGATATGTGCACACCAACTTATATTGGCAATGTGACCATCACGCCTCAAGAATAACTACTTATTGTTGCCTTCAATTATCCGGTTTGGTGCTATCATTTTTTCGTTTTCTGCATTAGGTATCGGAAACGCTCTAGGATAGAAAAAGTTCTTTATTTCGAATTTATTCTAGATATTTAGCCTTCTTTTACAATCCTGTTTTTTCGTGGATCACACAGAAATCATCGTTATTTTGTATATTCTTGTTTTGTTTGGAGCACTACTGTTTACTATTTTGCAACACAGGGGCTAATTAGACTGTATATTTTTGACTTCTTCGAATGTTCCTGGAGCTTTAGGTATACATTCTGATATTTTCCTATTAATATTGGAAATGGAGATTTTGAGAGACAAATCTCAGAACGATTTATTTGGATACCTTCCGAATATCTTCAAAACTTCTTAAGACAAATAACTAAACATTTTTCGCATCTACAAAACTCATATTTCTTGTATTATTCAAAAAAATAACAATACTTGCAGGTAAACTAGAGTCTCCAACCCTCTATTCATAATAGTGTTTTTCTGTTTTGAAATTGTTAAGGTGAACACCGACTGAGCGTCTAGGCCAGCCGCACGTATAAGTGGAGTACCCGTGAGAAAATATAAAATTGAAAAAAAACTAATTCCTCCTGCTGAATTTTTTTATTTTGAATATATTGTCACGTAGATGCAAGTACTGGTTGCACAAAATGAAGAATCAAGTTAACAAATCAAGTTAACAGCCTTTTTTAAATGTCAAGTTACCTAATTTGTAGTCGAACAATTGCCGATCGCAGTTTTAACACGAGCTTTTATAGGGTAACAGAATATTCTAGAACAGAAAATTTGCATGTTTTAGGAGTCTTCTTGACTACTTAACAAAGCCAGCATAAAATGAAGGAAATAAATTTGTCCTGATTCCGGATCGAACCGGAGACCTTTCAGTTCGTAGCCCAAGTCTTTAACCATTGTACCATGAACCTCAGCAGATTCTATCAGATATGTGGCAATATATAAATGTGCAAATTAAAAATAAAAATGCTAATTAATGCTAACAAAATGGTGTAAAATCTTTCGCAGAAGATTTTGAGCTGCACACTCCTTCGTCCTCCCTCTCCCTCTCTCTGAAGGAGCCCTCAGACCTCTCGAAAAAGTTCGTTGTACAGCATTGCCTGAGCCGAAGATGGCTACTCGGCGGTTAGCAACCCCTCTTGACCAATGAGGTAGAAACACGGTCAATTGCATCACTTTTGCCTCTAGGTCAGTTTCGCGCTGATGTTCTACAAGTGTAACTCTTTGTTACAGAAATACAAAATTAAGCTACAAGTCCATCAGATAACTAAAGATGTAGAGTGCTGCTTTTCGCTATGAAATTTCAGTGTTCTAATCCCGTTTCTGGCATGGATGCTTGTTGCCTTTCAAATTAATACTTTGAACTCCAAATTAATTTACCCCATTCCTACTATGCTGGTCCAAATTAATTTTTGAGTTATATCTAATGATTGGCTACTTAGCAATTTTAATGGAGTGAAACAGGTGTAAGGAGTAATTCTCAAATTTCAAAAGCTTGTCGATCCACCCTCGGTGTTTTCCTTGCTCCAAAAGAAAAATGACAACGAGTCAGATGCTACATTTGAGAGCAAAATGCAATCAGTTTCACAACATATGATAAATAAGCTATATAATTTTAGTCAAATATTTATTAGCATTTAGTTTCTTTCGAATATAGATAAAACAAATTACAGTCATAAAAATATCTTCAACCTAAATTGTAACTACATATACATCATCTCATAACTGACAACATTAATGAAAACAAAAAATTATTTTTGAACAGTAACCCTTTATATATATATATATATATATATATATATATATATATATATATATATTATATATATATATATATATATATATATATATATATATATATATATATATATATATATATATATATATATATATATATATATATATATATATATATATATATATATATATATATATATATATATATATATATATATATATATATATATATATATATATATATATATATATATATATATATATATATATATATATATATATATATATACATATATATATATATATATATATATATATATATATATATATATATATATATATATATATATATATATATATATATATATATATATATATATATATATATATATATATATATATATATATATATATATTATATATATATATATATATATATATATATATATATATATACATATATATATATATATATATATATATATATACATATATATATATATATATATATATATATGTGTGTGTGTGTGTGTATGTTGTGTGTGTGTGATAAGGATAATATATATATATATATATCAAAATTATTTAATTTTAATATTTCCTTAAAAACCTCCTCTCTTCCATTCTAATTTCTTAAAATCTTTTTCCCAGCCTCTAAATGTTTTAATCAAAGAGCGTCCTCGACTTAAAATTCTTTCGCGATACATTTCCCAAAGCTTTCTGTCCTATAGATGTAAGTTTTCTGTCTCTTCAACACGTTTTCCAGCTGTCACTAGCAAATGGCTCCGCGTTTTTCCTAATCTTAACACTTAAATTCGCTGAGTAAATTTCTTGAAAATTCTTTCTGTCCTCCCTGTTGGGTTCACCTCTGTTCAAGCAGAGTGATTTTTGCGTCTTTCTTTTGTCTGTCGTTGACTAGTAAAGATGTCCGTTTTAGCAGCTCTAAAATAAAGTTTTAATTAGACTTGTACAGTTCTCTTCAATGTGGCCTGACTGCATCTTTCGTTATTACCGCTAGCTGATTAGGCTTCTCCTTGCCCAGTAGCCCCGGCAAGTAAAAATAATAGAGGCTATAATGTCCAGCAGTTTTATAATATTAGATTACATACATGTTATTATTATTATTATTATTATTATTATTATTATTATTATTATTATTATTATTATTATTATTATTATTATTATTATTATTATTATTATTATTTCCTCCTCGTTTAGATAACAAGTCGATAGAATCTACTTTTAAAAAATCCTATTCCAGTCAAACTTCTTAATCGCATTACAGTCTTAAATTACTTATAAGGCTAGAGATACTGCATTGTTCAATGAATAGTGAATGAAGACCAATTTATCGAAAAAAGGAGCACCTTAAAGACATTCAGAATCCTCAAATGTATAAAACTACCTTAAGTAAAGCTATCTAAACAAAAGTAGTTCGAAAAGAATTAGATAAGCCAACACCTATTTATATTAGCAATGTGACCAACACCAATTTATATTAGCAATATGACCAACACGTATTAAGATTAACTACTTATTGTTGCCTGCAATTATCGGTTTTGTGATATTAAAGACTTTTCTTCTTATTTTTTTAGATATCAAAAACGCATTGGTCTAGAAAAATTTCTTTATTCGGAATTTATTCTGAATATTTTGCCGTCTTTTACCATCTTGTCTTTTCATGGATCACTCCGGAATCTCGTAGAATTCGGAAACTCGTCGAAAATTACTCGCAGTTATTTTGTATATTTTTGACTTTATAGTATATTCCTCGAGCTTTTCGTACACAGTCTAAAATTTTTAGATATCCCATTGTGACAGAAGAATAGAAGAAAGGTAGGAGATAGAAGGAACAAAATTTTTTAAAGAAAGTTTTAGAATTACTTTGTTTAAAAACCTTCAAATTACCTTTATATTTTCTTACGAAGTAATGAAATATTTTGCACATCTAAAGAATAACAAGATATTGCACATTATCAAAAGTTTAAAACTCAAAATACAGATTGGAGCTTGAACCAAGTTTCCGAATTATGTTTTTTTTTTATTCTATTAACTACCTTAAATTCGTCATATATGCTACAGGTACATCAGATGAACGGATAAAGGATCAGTCCGATAATTTTCTGAACTACATACGATATATTAAACGATATACAAATCTGACAGCCGACAAAATATTTTAATAATAATTTAAGATTTTTAAGACTATTTCATCTCCATTTAGTAAATTAATCTATAGGATGTAATTAAAACGACAATGTTTCTATCAAACTCTTTTTCTTTGCAGTATTAGCATTTTCTAGTAGCGCTCAATTTATTTGTAACGCTACAAGCTTATTTTTTTTTATATTCAGTCAAAACTTTAACCTATTTTACTCAATTTATTATGTACTTAAAACGACAATGTTTCTATCAAACTCTTTTTCTTTGCAGTATTAGCATTTTCTAGTAGCGCTCAATTTATTTGTAACGGTACAAGCTTATTTTTTTTATATTCAGTCAAAACTTTAACCTATTTTACTCAATTTATTATGTACTTAAAACGACAATGTTTCTATCAAACTCTTTTTCTTTGCAGTATTAGCATTTTCTAGTAGCGCTCAATTTATTTGTAACGCTACAAGCTTATTTTTTTTATTCAGTCAAAACTTTAACCTATTTTACTCAATTTATATGTACTTAAAACGACAATGTTTCTATCAAACTCTTTTTCTTTGCAGTATTAGCATTTTCTAGTAGCGCTCAATTTATTTGTAACGGTACAAGCTTATTTTTTTTATATTCAGTCAAAACTTTAACCTATTTTACTCAATTTATTATGTACTTAAAACGACAATGTTTCTATCAAACTCTTTTTCTTTGCAGTATTAGCATTTTCTAGTAGCGCTCAATTTATTTGTAACGCTACAAGCTTACTTTTTTTTATATTCAGTCAAAATTTTAACCTATTTTACTCAATTTATTATGTACTTAAAACGACAATGTTTCTATCAAACTCTTTTTCTTTGCAGTATTAGCATTTTCTAGTAGCGCTCAATTTATTTGTAACGGTACAAGCTTATTTTTTATTATTCAGTCAAAACTTTAACCTATTTTACTCAATTTATTATGTACTTAAAACGACAATGTTTCTATCAAACTCTTTTTCTTTGCAGTATTAGCATTTTCTAGTAGCGCTCAATATGTAACGCTACAAGCTTATTTTTTTATATTCAGTCAAAATAACCTATTTTACTCAATTTATTATGTACTTAAAAGACAATGTTTCTATCAAACTCTTTTTCTTTGCAGTATTAGCATTTTCTAGTAGCGCTCAATTTATTTGTAACGGTACAAGCTTATTTTTTTTATATTCAGTCAAAACTTTAACCTATTTTACTCAATTTATTATGTACTTAAAACGACAATTTCTATCAAACTCTTTTTCTTTGCAGTATTAGCATTTTCAGTAGCGCTCAATTTTATTTGTAACGCTACAAGCTATTTTTTTATATTCATAAAACTTTACTATTTTTACTCAATTTATATGTACTTAAAACGAAATGTTCTATCAAACTCTTTTTCTTTGCAGTATTAGCATTTTCTAGTAGCGCTCAATTTATTTGTAACGCTACAAGCTTATTTTTTTTTATATTCAGTCAAAACTTTAACCTATTACTCAATTTTATTATGTACTTAAAACGACAATTTTCTATCAAACTCTTTTTCTTTGCAGTATTAGCATTTTCTAGTAGCGCTCAATTTATTTGTAACGGTACAAGCTTATTTTTTTTATATTCAGTCAAAACTTTAACCTATTTTACTCAATTTATTATGTACTTAAAACGACAATGTTTCTATCAAACTCTTTTTCTTTGCAGTATTAGCATTTTCTAGTAGCGCTCAATTTATTTGTAACGCTACAAGCTTACTTTTTTTTATATTCAGTCAAAATTTTAACCTATTTTACTCAATTTATTACAAATGATACATTAAATTTTAAACGTATTGATTTAAAAAAATAATTAATTTTTAACAAAAATGCATTAACCCCTTAACGTGCACGCTCCAGTTAACTCGAGAGGGCTAAACTGGCCAAAATGTGCACACTCGAGATAATTCAAGAGTTGTTGTACTTTATGTTGCTATAATTTTACATACTCGAATGCAATAATGAATTGAAAATAACAATGTGAAAGGAATAATAATAAAAAAAACAATCGTCTTATTGATATTTATCCTTTACATAGGATTGTAAGCTATAACACTTACTTATTCAAGTATTAAATATATATTTGATATGGCTATATATATATATGGCTATGTATATAGCTATATATATTTGCTATTTGGCATGTGCTGCACCTTGTTTCGAAATAGATCACGCAAAAGAAAATTTTGATTAATTTTATAAATACTAGTATTGTTATTATTTATTTTTTAAAAGTATAAATAAGTATTTTTACTGATAATAATGTTTATTCTGAAATAGAAATTCAAAAAGGATAAAAAAGTCGATGTGCGTGTAATATTACAATATTCGACTATTTTCTGCAATGTTATCACAATCCAAAATTGCAATAAAAAATTTGATTATTTGTGTATTTTTGCAATTTTCTTGGCAAGACAACGTTCTAAATTGTGTTTTTTACATTAAAAATTCATTTTCTTGGCCGGCCTTTTTTTAAAAAACTGTGTATTAAATGGTTAATAGCTGTTCCGTAATTTAATAATATTAAAATATTTTCTTACCACTTAGAAAGCTACTGTACAAAATCTTATACCAATCTAACTACTTTTCTAATAGTATTTCAGCCTTGAAATTTATTTGCATGACTACATGCACTACATGTTTTGTGAAGAGAAAGTTAAGACCAAATTATGGAAAAGAAACACCGTACAGATATTGAAAATGAATAGTTGTACAGAATTACCTTAAGTGAAGTTATCTAAATAGAGTAATTATCTAAATAGAGTAATTAGAGATCCCGATATGTGCCCGGTTTGGTTTGGAGCGCTACGGTCTACTGTTTTTCACACGAGGGGTAATGAGACCGGGACCTACTGCTTAAAGCCGATTCCGAACGGCTACAGATATCCATGCCATAGTGGGATTCGAACCCACGAACTCCAGTACCGACGGTCAGTACCCTAACCAATCGGCCAGCGTTCGGCCCGATATGTGCCCGATATATTCACACATATGACCCCTAATGTAGCATATTGACAATATGACCACAATGCATCAAAAAAGGCTGCGCATCGTTGCTGCAATTATTCGGTTTGGTCCAATCGCACATTTTCAAAAGTTTAAAACTCAAAATACAGCGTAGAGTTTGAACCAAGTTTCCAAATTATGTTTTTTTGCATTGTTTCTACCTTAAATTCTTCAATTATCCGACAGGTACTTCCGATAACCGGATAGATGATCCGTTAGATAATTTTCTGAACTACATACGATATATTAAACTATATACGACATATCAGACAGCTACCAAAATATTTCGTCTATATTTTAAGTTTTTTAAGATTATTTCATCTCTATTTAGTAAATTAATCTAAAGAAGTACTTAAAACGGCAATCTTCCTATCAAGCTCTTTTTCTTTGTAGTATTAGCACTTCCTAGTAGCGTTCAGTTTGTTTGTAACGCTACAAGATCTGAAATCTTTTTTAATATTCAGTCAAAATTTTAACTTACTTTGCTCAATTTATTTCAAATGATACATTAAATTTTTAAACATATTGGTTTAAAAAAAATAATTAATTTCTAACAAAAATGCATTAACAGATGTTCCATAATTTAATAGTATTAAAATATTTTCTCACCACTTAGAAAGCTACTCTACAAAATCTTCTTCAAAATCTTATACCAATCTAACTACTTTTCTGATGGTATTTCAGCCTTGAAATTTATTTGTATGACTACATGCACTACAAGTTTAGTGAAGAGCAACTAAAGACCAAATTATGGAAAAGAAACACCTTACAGATATTGAAAATGGATAGTTGTACAGAACTACCTTAAGTGAAGTTATCTAAATAGAGTAGTTAGAAGAGATCCCGATATGTGCACACATATATTGACTCATATGTCCTCTTATGTAGCATATTGACAATATGAACACCAAGCATTAAGAAAAGCTGCGTATCGTTTCCTGCAACTATTCAGTTTGGTTCGATCGCACATTATCAAAAGTTCAAAACTCACAATACAGCTTCGAGTTTCAACCAAGTTTCCGAATTATATTTTTTTCATTCTTTTTCTACCTTAAAGTCTTCAACTATGCTACAAGACGTCCGATGACTGTATAGATGATCAGTCCGAAATTTTTAAACATATTGGTTAAAAAATATTTATTTTTTAATAAAAATTCATTAATAGATGTTCCATAATTTAATAGTATTAAAATATTTTTTCACCAATTAGAAAGCTACTCTTCAAAATCTTCAAAATCTTATACCAATCTAACTACTCTTCTAATAATATTTCAGCCTTGAAATTTATTTGCATGACTACATACACTACATGTTT
The DNA here is from genome assembly GCA_032207245.1 of Pardosa pseudoannulata. Taxonomy (NCBI): domain Eukaryota; kingdom Metazoa; phylum Arthropoda; class Arachnida; order Araneae; family Lycosidae; genus Pardosa; species Pardosa pseudoannulata. Next base: position 48,996,150 of record CM063503.1, on the reverse strand, counting down.
AGTGAAGAGCAACTAAAGACCAAATTATGGAAAAAAACATCGTACAGATATTGAAGATGGATAGTTGTACAGAACTACCTCAAATGAAGTTATCTAAATAGAGTAGTCAGAAGAGATCCCGATATATGCACACATATATTGACACGTATGCTCCCTAATGTAGTATATTGACAATATGACCAACACCCATCAAGAAAAGCTATGTATCATTGCCTGTCGTTGCCTTGATGCTATTATAGACAGTTTTTCGTTTTGTGGATTTTTCATATCAGAAAAGCACTTAATATAGAAAAACTTCTTTCTCCGAATTTATTCTGAATATTTTACCTTCCTTTACTATCCTGTCTTTTCAAAAATCACTCCGAAAATGTAGTTATTTTATGTATTTTCGACTTTATAACATATTCCACGAGCTCTTGGCGAATACTCTTTTTTTCAGTTACTATTTGAAATAGACTATTTCCAAAAGGATTATATTTCTTTTTATTAAATTTTAGGACCATTTACTTTAAATCCAACGGATTTGCTTATATTTCGCCTATTATTCAATAATACAACACCTGGAGTGCAACTCGAATTCTGTTCCCATAATCTACTTTTTTAACTTGAATACCAACTTCCACCTAGGTTTTATAGAGGTTAGAGTATTGCGCTTCCACCAAAAGGGTTTATGTTCGATTTCCGAGTACAGCATGGTTGTATTTTTGACTCGTCACTTTTATAGAGAGTGATGTTGACCAGTCTATATGGTGCTCCCATAGTGAAAAGAGCAACAAAATCAACAAAGTTCTAATAAAGGCAACTGCCAGGCATTTCTTAAAAATTCAGTTATATTGCTTAGTTTTCATTGTTAATATGTTAAGTACAATACATACACGAAAGAGCTGATATTTGAACCCGCTAACACCTTATCGAAAAGCAACGCTCTTTTCCCCTTATCAGACAGATTCGTAACATTTTTTTTTTAGAAATTACGTCTTCTAACGTATAAATTTTCATCTTTATTTTTTTAATCTTTAAAATTATTTTCCCTGTTAGAACTGTGTTTTAACAGTGAAGATAATATTTTTTTGTCCGAGGTTTTTTAAATAAAGAAGACGGTAATTAACAGTTTTTGATTTTTGTAAATATTTTATGCTCATTTTTCTTTTTATAATACTAGATTTCACTTTATTATATTTTTAAACCTATTGTTCTGTGAAAATTCGCAGTATTATTTTGGAATTACAGTAAAAATTTTTCTAGTCATATATTCCAATTTAAAATAAAATATTTTTTTATTGTTAATTTAACAATATTCAGTAAATAAAAATTTAATTTTAAAGCAATTATCTGTAATATTCTTTATATGTTTGACTAAAGTTGTAAAATAGATAAGTGGTTTAGAAAATTATATGAAAACTAAAAGTATAAAGGTTCCCAACGAAGAAAATATGTCTTTAAAGATTGTCAAGCTCACTGGGGAATTATATCATTAAAAAAATCAATCTAATGCAAAAAAGGGAAAGTGCTTTAATAGTTACTGAAATTCTCAATTCAGAAAAATTTACCAATATAAAGATTAATGATTAGTCAACGTCAATGTTTTGAAGGAGAATTATAGTTGTATGATGTTTAGAGTAATTCGTAAAATTAGAAAACATTATTTTGAGATAACAAATATTTACATTATTTTATTTTCAAAGAATGACCTTGAAACTTCCAACGTAATGCCATCTGCAGCTCTTAGGAGTTACTTTTGTGAACTCCCTTGCAAGTTTTTCCTCAGGCAGCAATATAACATTTCCACCATCTTGATTCAACCTTATGACCCTTTCTGAAAAGATACAATCTTTTCACAAAGTTGTCGGTGACAAGTATGTAACCTTGTAAAATCCTTACGCAATTGTTTGTTGCAAGCTTCCTAGTTCATAAAAACTGAAAAGGTTAAATCAAGATTTTCCGTACAACTTTCTAATAAGGTTGGCATGAAAACGGTGATGCATCCTTTTCAAATAAAGGTTTAATAAAACTTTTCATTGCAGTGTTTTAATTAGGTTGAAAAAGAACAGGTTGGCCAACCTTTTACTTATATAGTTTTTTTAAGCTTTTTTTCTCTTTTAATCATATATATTAGTGAAAATGTACTACATTTTCAATTAATATAAAATTGCACCTGTCTGTGGCATTTTTATAATTTACATACCTTTTTTTTATTTTTGATATCACATATAAACATTTTATCCTTTTGATATATCTCTGATTACAATAATTTAAACATTAAACATTCTCCCCATATGATACTTTTATTTTAATGTTTCAAGCTAAGCTCATTGAAGTTGTGTAACATGTTTTGCCACACTGATATTAGTTATTATTGAGTTAAGGGTTTGAAAGGTGTGTATAATGTGGCTATTATGTCCTCCAGTATGAATGTATGAATAAGAACTACTTATCAGAAAATATTACCACGATTTATTGCTATTAAGAAGTTGTACCTTCTAGATATATTAAATATTGGTAAAAGTTTTAAATTCTCTGTTGAATCCTATGGTACATGTACCTTTATCCCTACTCCAGACATCGGTTATAACATGATTAGTCTCTTTCTGGTATTCAATAAAATTTAGAAACATTAAAATAAGAATTAAAACCAATATCTGCAGAAACAGCACTATCACGATGGCTAAAACGAATGCAAATGAGCACAAGTAATCTAGTGGGCACCGCACAACTGCAAAGATAAATGCTTGCTAATCCAATACAATAAAGATGTTTTGCAGGTAGTCATGTCCAGTAAGAATCCAAAAGAAGGCAAATCTCTTTTTCTTAGGCAAATACTATTAAAGACAAGTATCCAAAGACGGCATTCTAGACCCTGTCGCTTAAAGTTTTCCTGTAAAATTTAGATATAAAAGCTTTTATTTTAGCTTTGATTAATCTTTTTTTTCGAACGATGCTCAAGAGAACGGCTACAAAGAAGCAGAACCACTTATTGCCAAATAGTCTGGTAGATGAACCTACATCCCTTTAGAGGTAAAGTGGAATACAAAGGATAGTCTTTAATTCGTTTAGATTGCTACTGTAAATCCTTTTCGACATGATGTCCAATTAGTATATTGTGATGAGGTGATTTAGATCTGATATATAATTGTTTCATTCATAAAAGAAGTAAAATGTTCGGGATCTAAATCTGACCTCATCACATCTTTGTAGGTAAACCAAGGGCCATAAATTTCGATAAAACGGATATTTGTAGTCAAGTTACGGTTGTCTCGGGCGGGGTTCTGATTCCAGTCCCAGATTAGAATCCCGTCTCCGTACTTGACATTAAATAAGAATGTACCTTTGTGGAGTATTTATGAGTCCCTAAGGGACAGGGCCCAATTAAAGGGGATAAGGTTGTTCACGTTGGTGGTCTCAGGGCGGGGTTTGCTGAGACCAATGATTTTCTGGCAACTATCCCGATTGGAAGACAAGAAGAAGGAGGGGACTAAGTTTGAGAGGGATTAGAAGGCCCCAGAGAGTTTTGGTTAGAAGGTCCCAGAGAGTTTGGTTCGAAGGTCCCAGAAAAAAGAGATGGATAAGAAGGTCCCTCAGAGTTTGGTTAGAAGGCCCCAGAGAGTTTGGTTCGAAGGTCCCAGAAGAGAAGTTCGTTTCGGAGGTCCCAAAAGGAAGTTGCTCGATACTCCAGCCAAGTCCGCGATAAAGTTTCCTGCACAAAGTAGTACGGCCGCACCCCAGAGACTCAGGAGAAAGCCCCTGATGATGTCTGTAACAGATCAACGGAGGATGTAAAGATTCCCTCTCATACCCTCCAACCAGAAGTGTTCCGGGCCCAACACTTTAGACTCACAAAGGTACCCATTTTTTTGCATTACATTTTGAAATCGAGATTAGGTCCTCTCTCTACTTACAAAATTTTCCTAAATGTATATAAAATTTGTCAGAAGTAATTTGAATAGATTGACTAAGCTTACTTATTTACCTATTACTTATTACTGTTTCGTTTTTTGTAAATAGATGTATAAATATTTTATAATAAATCTCCCTTTTTTTATATTAAGCTAGTCTCAGTTGCTATCATTTTAGCGGTTAGTTTATTCTTCATATTTATGTCTGTAGTTGCTCATAACCTGTGGTTAAGTTTTAGTAAAACAAATATTTAACACAACGCAATTAAAAATAAATCCCACTATACATTTGATCACAGGTTGATACTTAAATATATGACGAGGACTACACGACATATATACTGCTTACACTTTCTAAAGCCGTAATAAATAAACCTTACAACAAAGTCCATATATTTAATTACGTACGATAAGCCCTTTTGCCACCTCTTGTTAGCTATATCGCTTATTAATAACTTCATAAATAACAAAGGAAATTATAAACTCTTGACCTCATAACATCATTTTAACAACTAAAGGTATTTTTACATTAGAAGAAAAGATCATATTAAGAGGCTAATATGTCCTGTACATAAACATTCATTCATTTGGTAACAAGTTCATCTTTAAATTGCAGTATTTGCAAAATATACTTTATAAATATTATATAGTATAACATAAACTACCCTACATTTTTATAGCACCCTGTTGGCGATGGTTAGCATATTCTCAAACAATAGTTTAAAATCAAACTAAATGTAAAAAAAAAACTAATCCTTATCCATTCAAAAAGTAAATGAATAACAAAGAAAAATAAAATGACCTCATAACATCATTTTAACAACTAAAGGTATTTTTACATTAGAGGCAGGTAAAAAATCACATGGCTGAGGAGGCCAATTTGTCCTGTACATAAACATTCATTCATGATGGTAGCAAATTCATCTTTAAATTGCAGTATTTGCAAAATATACTTTATAAATATTATATAGTATAACATAAACTACCCTACATTTTTATAGCACCCTGTTGGCGATGGTTAGCATATTCTCAAACAATAGTTTAAAATCAAACTAAATGTAAAAAAAAAACTAATCCTTATCCATTCAAAAAGTATTTTAATGCTAGCATATAGCCGTTATATGAAGAGATCAGTAAATTTTTTATTTTCTAGAATTGTAAAGTACCCTATGAGGCAGGTAAAAAATGGCTTGTATTTTGGCTGAGAATTAGCTTGCAACAAAAAGTAACTGATGATTAAATTTAAAATTATCACATATGTATCTAATTTTTATTTTCTATTTAAAGCCTATGAATATAAAAAAAATGGCTTTATTTATGTAATATCTAAGTTCAAAGTATAAAAATTATCACATATGTAAATCTATTATTTAAGCCGGGCTTCGAACCGGAACTGAACCGAAAACCGAAAACCGAAAAAAACCGTTATTTTGGTCGGAACGAAAACCGGAACTGAACCGAAAAAAATATCGGTTTATTTCGGTTCGATATATCTTTCAGTCATTTTGTTACTGTTACCAACTTATCAATATTTTTTAATTTAACGTCAACTTTATAATTACATATCCGCACTTGTATAAGATTGCAATGGTGGTTTTGGCAGCTCCAGCTACACAAGTTAGTGTTGAAAGAGCGTTTTCAGGTTTGAAATTTATTCTCCGAGACAACAGAAGTAATCTCAGTGAAACCACGTTAGAAGATTTATTAATAATTAGAGGCAATTTTCATATGTTAAATAAATAATATATTTTTTACATAATTATTGCAAGGCCAAGTGCACGATGTGAGAGTCAAACGACGACTGTGGGTAATCATAAACCTAGTTGTCAAATGCGATTTTGATAATGGATAACAATGCCAATGCTCGTCGCTCTTATCGTACCTGCTGTTTGTATCAATTCACATAGTGTACCAATTAAAAAAGAATAAAATCTTCTAAATTTTAATAGAATTACATTTTTGTTTATGATAGAATTATATTTTTAGTACAAATAAGAATATACATAAAATGAAATTATTCATTTGGAACTGAAACGAAAACAGTTATTTTTGTCGGAGCAAAAATCGGAACTGAACCGATATTAATTTTTTAGTTGAACCGGAACGAAAACCGGAACAAAAAAATTACGGTTCGAAGCCCTGATAAAACGTATGAAAATAATGCAGACGTTATTTAAATAATTTAAAATAAGAAATGGTTAAAGGGATGACGTCATAATGCTAGAAAAAAAATGTTATTTTTACCTATTTATTATGTGATAAATTGATAAATTTAATCACCTGATCTTAACCTGGGAAAATAGGGATTGAAATAATGACATTAAATGCTTGAAAAGGGGGAAAGGGGTGGATTTCGAACGTTTTAAAGACCACAGTATTTTTTGCTGCAATGTGAAACATATTTATATCAATTTAGTTTAGAATCGGATAGATAGTTTAGGAGAAGATAAAATTTATTCGCTTTGAATTATGCTAACCCTAACTCATCAAGAATCTAATATGGATGCCTCTATCCACTCTAGGTCCAACAGCTTCATAAGGACAGATGGATAGATAACTTTATAATATTATTATAAAGGGGATACCTTTGCGAGGTAAAAGGACTTATATACGGTTAAAGTGAACTCCAAGTGATCACAAAAAATTTCAGGCTATCAGCTGAATTCAAACCAGTGGACTCGGAAAAAATAACACCTTTTTATTTGACTCGGTTGAAAAAAAAGTATAAAGAAACCATTTTTACATTAAACCACTTTTTTAAATATTGCAATCCTTTTATATTTTCATATTGAACTAATGACCAAATCTTTAAAATACATAACTACGGTATAATGAATATAGTACTTCAAAGGAACAAGTTTTATATATAAACTAGACGACCCTACAGACATTGTCCTGTTTTAACCCTCTGACTGCTCAATTTGTAAACCTTGATCTCTTTAAAAATAGCGTATTTTTTTTTGCATAGTTTAAGTGTATATATATATATATATATATATATATATATATATATATATATATATATATATATATATATATATATATATATATATATATATATATATATATATATATATATATATATATATTATATATATATATATATATATATATATATATATATATATATATATATATATATATATATATATGTATATATATATATATGTATATATATATATATATATATATATATATATATACATACATATATATATGCATATATATATGCATATATATATATATATATATACATATATATATATATATATATATATATATATATATATATATATATATATATATATATATATATATATATATATGCATATATATATATATATATATATATATATATGCATATATATATATATATATATATGTATATATATATATATATATATATATATATATATATATATATATATATATATATATATATATATATATATATATATATATATATATATATATATATATATATATATATATATATATATGTTTAAGAATTGAAATACTAATTCTTTTCTAGAAAAGATTTTTTTTATATTGACTTTTATCATGAGAAAATAAGCTTTCAGAAAAACTAATTTCAGATGTTATCACGTAAAAATTTTATTTAATAATAAATTTCATCTTTAATATAGTTAGTTTCTATTTATAACATACTATCTATCATTCTATTATCTAATATAACTATAATAGTTCTAGTCATATAATTCTATTTACCTAATTAATTGTCTAATACTATGTATAATTTATTTCACTGGTTAAACGGTGAAAATGCGGAATGTGCTTCTTAATAAAGGAAGAAAAACACATGCCCGCGAAAATCGCGGGATGAGCAAATTTTGCTACATTTGAATTGCCCGTGGAAATCGCGGGATGAGCAGTCAGAGGGTTAAATCTGTAAATCCAAAAATTGTAAAATGTTTTTAAATAAATTATAAATTGGACCGGTTTGATGGAAAAGTAAATAAAAAAATTATTTTAAAAATACTTCACGCCACTGCGCTTACAGTCATCATAAACGTAATTAGTTTAAATTAAAATTCCTACATCGCCTTTCGGGGATTCGATTCTGGGACTTCTCGTACTGAAACCTGTTGCGCTGACCACTGGGCAACAGATACGTTGGAAAAGAAGGGTTTCAAGCGGCATTATAATAGTCTCAAAAAGCGTGTAATTCTGGATTTTTAATTAAAAAAACATTTTCTATCTGATCAAATTGTGAATCTAAACCATTCTCGAATCAACTTAATTACATACACAAAATTTCATCAAAATCAGTCCAGCCGTTTAGGAGGAGTTCTATTACAAACACACTGACAGAAGAATTTTATATATAAAGATTGACATTTCACTAATTATTTTATCCCTCTTTCTAAAAGAAAGATTTATTAGTAATTAGTCACTAAACGTTTATAAATTAAAACTAAATATGACCTTAAATTATTTAAACCCTTTTAACTTGGGGCTTTAACTTTAATTAAGAGGCTTTAAAACAGTTCATGAATCCTTTTTAAGTGAATAAAATATTAAATAGAAAAATATTTTTTAAAGCACCCTTGGAAATATACTTGTCACACAAAAACTAATCTATATTACACTAAGAAATTTGAAACTCCTAACTTGTATTACACTATAATATAATAAATACAATAGAACCTCTGTCCGTTGTGTTTCAAAGACCGGAAATGGTAAACGATGAATTCGGGTAAAAGATATAAGCTAATAAGGAATGTAGAAATTTGGTAAAATATGTCACTATGAATGAATTATTGGCAAAATTATTGGAAGAACACAGAACTTTATAAAATAGAACTTGTATTTAGAATGATACTTTACCTTCTCATTCATACAAGCTTCATATGAGGAAGTATTTATATTATTAATTACAATTTTTTTTGCCATCCATTTATAGAGAATTCATTTGTTGACGCATAATAGTTACAATTGACGGCTAACTTGTATTTAGATGATACTTTACCCTCTCATTCATACAGGCCTCATATGAGGAAATTCTGCCCTGTAAATTTATAATTACAATTTTTTTCACCCATTACATTCATAGAGAATTCATTTGTTGACCCATAATATCTACTATACAGCACATTGATGGCTATCCCATTTTCCAAAAAAAAACTGATTTATTTTATCATTATAAAAGAGTTCCCTTTTTAAAATCGTTTATAACTCACGTTATTTCCAACTACCCCTTTTTTAGACCTGACATATATATATATATATATATATATATATATATATATATATGTATATGTATATATATGTATATATACATATGTATATATATATGTATATATATATATATATATATATATATATATATATGTATATATATATATATATATATATATATATATATATATATATATATATATATATATATATATATATATATATATATATATATATATATATATATATATATATATATATATATATATATATATATATATATATATATATATATTTATATATATATATATATATATATATATATATATATATATATATATATATATACATATACATATATATATACATATATATGTATAGATTCTAATTTTACTCAAGTTAATTAAGTTAACAGTACAGTAGTGGTGCTTTTCGTAGAAATATAATACATAAAAACTACTTTTAATATTAGTGTAATAACGCTATTTAGAATGTTCCATCAAAAAAAATTGATCTTACGTCATCCTTATACTTATTTGCAAAGAAAACCTTAGAAAAAATTACAATCTTTGAACACTTCAGAATAAAGTAAATGTTTGAATTTTCAAGACTGAGAACAATTCATAATAAAAATTCAGAAACTTTGAAGAGAAAATTTCAGTTGCTACATAGTGAAATTTCATCTTCAAATACATATCAATATTTCGTTTTTTTTAGATATTAAACCTGTAGATATGTTGAAGTTGGGGATCTTCGAATTTAAATTGAAAATATTTAATCATGACTAGTTGTGCCATCTATTGAGGAAAGTGGAGAATAACTCCCCGTAAACGTCTCAAGAGCTCAACTATTTGCGGAATACCAGTCTGAATGATAAATATAATTCTCATTATAAAGCATATTTATTATCATGCAAAAGACTAAATTGTCAGCAGCTATGTAATTAATGCAGAATCTACTGATTATATATGTTATGACGTTGAATATATTTTTATAATAAAATTCAGATTAAAAATAGTTTTAGAAATCAGTACCTGCTCGCGTTAGGAATATGCAGAACTTAGAGTACGGAAATACCACTTAAATACTTAAAATGAATTCCAGACCATAGCCGAACTGGTAGAGCGCTGTTTTTCGGTACAGGATTTCATGTCTTTGAATCACGAATCTGGCATGGATGATTGCAGCCATTCAGAATCACCTTAAAGAAATAGGTTCTCGTCCTAACTAGTCATTGAGTAGCAAAAAAATGACCGTAGTGTTTAAAACAAAATGAAAATCATTTAAAGTGAGTCATAATGTAAGTAAAGTATTTCTACACTAGCTGACTAAAGATGATGGGACTTATAAATCCCACTTAATATAAAGTCAAGTACAATTTTAAATATTCAATATATTCCACTGGGACTCCTCAGTCCTTCTGTTTAAAATAATACAGATAGTTATCGTAAATTAATCTAATTTTTGAGCGGATTCAAAACTTTTTTGTGGTTACTAGACCTTTCTATAACTTGACCTAAAAGGGAGCTTGATAATTTTGGGAGGCAACAGACTTAACCCTGGACAGCGTCTCGTCCCTCATAGTCATTTGACAAGCAAACGACCTTTGCTTAGAGTTGCAAAAGGTCGTCAAACCACTCTTCGGAGCACCCTTGATTCTGCTTGCTGAAATATGTCAAAATAGGATCTCACCAAAATTCCTAGGGAAGCAGCACACCTATGACAGGTTACATACTGACCCTTGGATGTATTTTAAATGACCCACGAGTTTAACTTTAACAAACTTATTTTTTACATCTTAAAAGACAGGACAGAATAAAAAGATTAAAATATCAGTAACTCGTATCATATTTTTAGAGGATATATATATATATATATATATATATATATATATATATATATATATATAGTAGAAGTTGATAATAAGAAATTATAACAACGCAAAACATAGAACTAAAAACAAAAGTTTAATTATCTTATATCTCATCAGAAGTACCCACAACATAATGAAGCAAAAGTACCGGATTTCACGAGTTTAAACCCCACTGCTAGCAGGGATGCTCGTAGCCGTTTGGAAACGAGTTCAAGCAGTAGGTCCTGGTCTCCTTAGCTCTCGCGAGGATTGGTTTGGTTTGGTTTGGAGTGCTACGGTCTACTTTTTGCAACACGAGGGCTAATGAGACCGGGAACCACAGCTTAAAGCCGATTCCGAACGGCTACGAACATCCATGCCACTGTAGGATTCGAACCCACGAACTGCGGAGCTCTCGCAAGGAAAACTGTAGACCGCAGAGCTCTAACATCAAACCCAGTAGAATGGAAAATTAAAACCAGGGAGTTAAAATACTAGGATCAATATAAAAAGGCAAAATACTGATACAGATCTAATTTTTTTTTCAACTGTACGTTGCCTAGATATTTTCTGTTCTATCACTGAACCTTTGTAAGACTCGTGACATTCAGTCATAAATTTGGCTAGCATATTCATAGAGTTTTAGATGAGGTTTCGTTTGAAGTGCTACGGTCTACTGTTTTGCTCAAGAGAGCTGATGAAACAGGGGCCTACTGCTTAAATCTTATAAGAACTATGAAAATCCAGGGTATCAGCAGGATTCTAATCGACCAACATCGCTCTACCATTCGGTCGTCGTTCCACCGTTTTAGAAGAAGAGTGTACCAGCTCGCAATATTAAAATAACTGACATTCTTCATATACCTATGTGTATCAAGTATATCAATAAATTTTTTATAAAACTATTACATTCTAAATAAAGATATTTTAGTTATAACCCTGTACTTATGTCAGTGGATAAGAAAAGAAAACATCATACATATTTCAGACAAAATAAAATAGAATGGTTTAATAAATGTGGAGTCATTGAAAACAATAACATATGACTTTTTTTGTCAAATGAACTATCAAAGCTTCCTATAAACAAATTTTTAATTTTATCTCCAAATTTTTGGTACCCATTTTAAGTTACAAATTTAATGGTTAATGGGCTAATATTAAATAATGAACAAAATTTGATCCCATTCTCAAAAAGATTAGCTATAATTGTATTTTTAAAAACCTGACCACTGTCCAAATACTATTTTGTACGTTTTTTAACTCTATGCTTATTTACAAAATGAAAAAAAATACCCTGCTTTTCTCTAATGTATATTTTTGTGCAGTGTTCTCTCCATTTTAAGTATTTTTCTGGGAAAGAAACAAACTTTATATAAAAATGTTGTTTTATTTAGGCTGCAGATAAAAGTCAACGAAAATACAAAGTTTCTAACGTAATTTTGAGTGTATATATGAACGTATATAATCGTTTTTAACATAAAATTTCTCATTAAAATACATTCATTATTCAGGCACTATGTGACAGGAAAGAGAAATTTAAAGTTATAGGGTAACCACTTTAAGTTTATAGTGTGAAATAAATTATTAGGTGGTAATTAAGTATATGAAATTAAATATATTAGACCTCATGTGTGAAATTCTTTGTTTCTAAACAACTCTTTTAATAAATGCATCCACAAAGCATATACTGTAGTTAAGAATAAAAAAGTTATTCTGACGGATTAGGCTGTCTGAATTTCTACAAAAATATTACCCCTCAGGAAATATAATCTAGCTAACCCTTTGTCATCGTGCTAAGATGTGATAAATGTATCCTTATTTCAAAAAATCTTTATTATATAAAAATAAAAGTGTCTTTAAACGTATCCCTAAGGTAACAATTACTCTCGCATTAATACCTAAAAAAATTTCGACTTATTAGTGGTTTGATGATAATTAGCAGGAAAATGCTGGGCACATACGCAATGATGACACAAATGGGTTGATTCCATATTGGCATTTTTATTTGGAGTCATAAGTAACAAAATTTAAATTTGTTACTTTTCCATACGAGGCAAGTTTAAACACGTGTGTTTCAAAATTTTAAAAAAGTAAGAACAGCGCTTCCCATCTGTTGTTAGTTTGAAGAGTTATAAAAGTAGAAAATCAAATTAATCATTCATATGTCTTTAAAAAGTAGAACCAAACAATTTAAACAGTTGATTTCGCTGTGAAATCACCGTCCTGGTTAACGGTTCAGAGAGTTACAAACATCCATACGGGGAGTGAGATTCAAACTCATGAACTCCTGTAACGTAAGACAATCAATCAATCAAGCGCAAACCGAGCCCATATGGCCGTGAGGCCCTCCAGGCTTATCCCGGCAGTGGTCGGCAGATCGCGAGTTCTGGGCCACTCGACCTTGCACTAAACCCATCGAAGAACCCGGAGTGCGCACGTCGCACCGCAGGCGCAATCCACGAGCGAACGCAGATGACTAGCACTGTGGGAGAGAGAATTTGGGAGACTACTGGATGCTTAGCCGACCTCTTGACGCCGGAAATAATGAGGAATTAGTGGCGCGAACCAAGCGAGCCAGAACAGAAAAGAGCTAGTGAGAAGGAATTTAGCTCGTTGCACCAAAAGAGACGGGAGACCAGAATCAATTATTTTGGGTCCAGCAAGTTAGGGGTTTGTTTTATAAAGAAAGGAATATATAGTTAGAATTTAGCCTATCCAACCAACCAACTATCAACCAGGTAACTTAAAAAAGTGCCTTACCAGTTCGGCCAACATTCAGCTTTTTATTGCGGTATTTATTGTGTGTCAACTTGACAGTAGACAAATATATTTTTCCAGGCGAAACTACTGAAAATAAAATAAAAAGAACACTATAGAAATAATTAAGTTTTTTTTATTAATTCATTTTTAACAACTTTTTGATGTGTTATAAACATGAACTCATTTTTGAAAGATGACGACAACTCTTTGTTTGAATATTTCCTAACATGAATAAAGGTAGAATCGATAGAAAATAAAATTTTATAAGACAATTCATTCTTCATGTGGGTGCAAGAATAAACATTTTGACTTCAAGAGAGGCGAAAAGGAAGGAATTTGTCACATTGACTCTCAATTTCAATTTCATTTCCACACAAGTAAAGTAAGCATTAGCTTGAGGTTTCACGTTTCAAGGTGTTTCGGATCGAATATTATATTAGGAAATAAAACTCTCGCCATGTGATGGATGGGCAGACATTTCGAAAAAAAAATTTCAACTGTGTTCAACGGATCATTTTCCAAAATGGCAGTATCAATGAAATTGAAGTATTTGACATATTTCCCTCATATATCGTTCAGTAGTAATATTTTTAGATACATTGCAACTGAATAAAAGGAAAAGCAATCGTATTATATGAATTTTAGTTATTCCTCCACTTAATTTGAAATATTTTAAGACATTTTTTACTAATAATTTATAATCCAATCTTAAATTTTAGCATGTTAACTAAGAAATTAATTTTAGGTAAATTATTTTCCAATGGGTATTATAATTCAGTGGGAGGTATTTTTTGTATTTTAAAACTATCCATAATGTTATTATTAATGTCGTTATGCTCACTGGAGTTGTTTTCTTCCATGACGAAATATTTCGTCATACCTGATTAATCAGAAAATTAAGTTACTATACATCACTTTCAGTAAATAAGTTATCATTCAACAACATTACTATAAGACTGGGAAATCACCCGTCTTTTTATGACGGGTTCAAACTTCCTCTTCGTCCGAGACATTTCTCGTTAAATTTGACTTATTAAGGGTCAGTCTCACCAAAGTCTTTTAACAGCTAATCACGATTAACCTCTGTTTAAACGGAGAATTGCGTCCCACCATTGGTTGGCACCATGGGTTAATATCGATTAGCCGTTAAAAGACTTTAGCGAGACCAGCCCTTAAATAGATATAAATACGAGAGACATTTTTACCATTGATTGAAAACAAAGGTCACACTGTACCACCATGACTATATCACAATTGAAGTGAAGGCGAATTGTTCTTAGTATGACGGTGTGTTATTACTGCACTAGTATTTATCCAAGGAATAGATAATTTTTAAACTAATAACCCAGACGCTAATCATATTTATTATTTGTCAAAGAAACTCTATGATTTTATCCAGGATTTTACTCTTTTGGTATTCACAATATACTTAATACTTGTTTTGATTAGTGTTATAATAACAAATATAAATCACAAAAAAAAAGTTGATGTTTAGAAGTTCTAAGTTAGGGCCGTTCTCACTAAAGTCGTTTAACGGTTAACCGAGATTAACACATTGTGCCAACCAATGGTGGGACATAATTCTCTGTTTAAACATAGGTTAATCACGGTTATCTATTAAACGAATTTGGTGAGACTGGCCCTTAATCACTAAACAGTTATGCATAAAAACATGAAATCAATTTTAATTAGTGGACCAAATGAAGGAGTTAAAAATATTTATTACGTTTACCTATTTATTACAACCCCAGGTTAAACTCCTATCTAACCTACAATGTTTACAAAAATCAAAATTTTCCAACAGTAAGTTATTCATCTAGCAATTAATCAATTATATAAATGAAAACATTGAATCAAGTTTTATTATTGGACCAAGTGAAGAAGTTTAAAATAGTTATTGCGTTTATCAATTCATTATCAATCCCAGGTTAATATCAGTCTAACCCTTAATATTAAAAAAGTAGAATTTTTCAAGGTGTAAATTATTCACCAAGCAATCAATCAATCATATAAATGAAAACATAGAATCATTTTTTATTATTGGAACAAGTGAAGAAGTTTAACCCCTTCCAGGTTCATTTTATTTCGTGATTATGAATCAAAAAATGTCAATTTTTTATTTTTATTTTCATACATACATAGCTTTTTAAACATAATAACATATGATACAAATTTTAAAAATTAATGTAAAAATCAATTTAAATAAATGAGTAATTTACAATTATAGTTGAAATTCTTTAAGCTGTAAATCATTAGACTTTAAGTCAATTCACATTAATTATATATATAAACATAGAATCATTTTATCTTGGAAAATAAATTTATTTATATCCTTCATTTATAAATGATTATGAAATTATTAATCAAAATTTTTTGTGTATACAATCGAAAACATTCTGCATAGAGTAAATGAATCTAAAGTAGAATTGTTTTCCTACTTTCTTCAATCTACTGTCTCTCTTTGAGCACAAATAATCTATATATAAAAGTAAACAAATATTCGAAACCATAAAAAACATGTGAAATAATTAAAGATTATTGCACAGTGTAAAATTTACAGTGCCCGAGCTACATTGATGATCCAATGGTACTGTAGAGCCGAACATCGGGAAAAAACCGGGACAGTAGAATATTTATTGCATTTATCTTCATTATCAATCCACGTTAATCTCAGTCTAACATATTAAGAAAAGTCGAAATTTTCAAGGACATGTGAAATAATTCGGGAAAGATTGATTGCACAGTGTAAATCATATACAGTGGAAAACATAGATCATTATTATTAGATCAGTGAACCGGGAAGGGGTTAAAATATTTATTGCGTTTATCAATTCATTATCAATCCCACGTTAATCTCAGTCTAACACTTCATATTAAGAAAAGTCGAAATTTTCAAGTTGTAAATTATTCAACAAGCAATCAATCAATCATATAAATGAAAACATAGAATCAGTTTTTATTATTAGATCAAGTGAAGAAGTTTAAAATATTTATTGCATTAATTAATTCATTACCATTCCCAGGTTAATCCCCGTCTAACCCTTCTTATTATGAAAAGTTGAATTTTTCAAGTAGTAAATTATTCACCAAGCAATCAATCAATCATATAAAGGAAAACATAGAATCAATTTTTATTATTGAATCAAGTGAAGAAGTTTAAAATATTTATTGCATTTTTAAATTCATTACCAATCCTAGATTAATCTCCATCATCATATTAAAAAAAGTTGTGAATTTTCAGGCTGTAAATTATTCACCAAGCAATCAATCAATCATATAAAGGGAAACATAGAACTAATTTTTATTATTGGATCAAGTGAAGAAGTTTAAAATATTTATTTCATTTATTAATTCATTATCAATCCCAGGTTTATTTCAGTCTAACCCTTCATATTAGGAATAGTCTAATTTTTTAAGTTGTATATTATTCACCAAGCAATCAATCAATCATATAAAGAGAAACATAGAATCAATTTTTATTATTGGACCAAGTGAAGAAGTTTAAAATATTTATTTCATTATCAATCCCAGGTTAATCTCAGTCTAATCCTTCATAATATTAAGAGAAGTCGAATTTTTCAAATTGTAAATTATTCGCCATGCAATCAATCAATCATATAAATGGAAACATAGAATCAATTATTATTATTGGATCAAGTGAAGAAGTTTAAAATATTTATTTCATTTATCAATTCATTACTAGTCCCAGGTTAATCTCCGTCTTGATATTAAGAAAAGTTGAAATTTTCAAGCTGTAAATTATTCAACAAGCAATAATTCAATCATATTGATGAAAACATAAAATCAATTTTTATTACTGGTCTAAGAGAAGAAGTTTAAATTATTTCTTATATTTACCCATTTATGACAGCCGCACGTCAAACCCCGTCTAACATCTAATAGTAACATAAGTCAACATTTTCAAGCTGTAAATTATTCATCAAGCATTTAATTAATAAATCAAATGAAAACATATGAAAATATAAAACATTTTTTTCATTATTTGATTAATACATTTATAGAGATAGGATCAACCAGAATCGTTATCGTAGCGATATTTTCTGGACTATTATATTAGTAGTGGATTGCAAAAAATATACATCCATCGCTTTATAAAATTGCTACGATATTCAGATTTTCAGAACATCGCAAAAGTGGTTGTACGTATCCAGAAATAACATCAATTACGCTTTGAAATATTGTTCAGGGTAGATAATGGCGGTTAACTTAAGAGATAGATCGACATTCATTTCTTTATTTTATAAATATTTGAAACATTCACGGTAAATTTATAACTGTCATTTTCCTCTGAAACGTAGTAACTATTTATCTTAAAGCATATAAAGCAGATGTTAGTTAAAAGTAAAATTTTTCGGAAGGAATAATCTTATAATTCTGTACTTAAAAGAACTTTTATAGATTATTTTGTACACAAAGTGGATATTATTACTATTAATACCGTTTTCTTTTAATATTTTCTACTAATGCTTACGAAAGTAACTTAGTTTTACATTAATGCTAAAAGGTCTATATTATGCGTAAAAGGGATTCGAATGAACATTTTTACTAAAACTACTTTTTAAATAGTCATAGTTAATAATTGCTAAAATAATTAATATTTTTTGTTGATATTTTAACCATAATTGCAAACAACATGGAATTACTAACAATTTTCAAACAGACTGATTAAAAACAAAATAAGTTAGTTTTGAAAATCCATTGTCTTCTTAACTATTGTTGCGTAATTCTCTCGTGTATTCGAAGATTAAATGTACTTTGGATAAGATGACAAAAGGAACACAGATTTATTAGCGAAAAGTACACAATTCTGTACAGCTTAGTCTGCAACGTACAGACTAAAACAATCTAGTTCAGAACAGATAATCCATTATGCTTTGGTATAATTCATTGCACAGAGCACACAAAAACGTTAATAAACAGCGAGCGCTATTTCACTACAGCATCATGAGACAAAGCAACACGTCTTTCGACCATGAAATCTACTAACAAAATCACAAGAGGCGACGAACTGAGCCGTATTTATTGGCCCACAGACATTTTGTGCTACTTTGAATGTTCCAGAAGTATCTAATCACTCCAAATATGTCGCTAAAACGATCGCCAAGTCACCGAATATGTTGCCATATTTGGCATCAAAAATAGAATTGCTAAAATCCTTCCCAGCAAGCCATTATAGGCATATAAGTTTCATAACAATATAAATCTGCAGATCGGATATAAAGGGTAGTATACCTATTTTTTTTAAATTGAGAATTTTGTATATCCCAGTATGATTTATTCTCCTCTATTAAGAGAGGACAACATTCCCTACGTTTCCGAAAATTGGAAGGTTTAGTGAATTAGAAAAGATTTTATGAACAATCATGGTTTCTGTGCAAAGAACACCTTTTGGAAATTTTGGACCAAAAAAAAATTATTTTATACTATTCTACTATTTTCGTATTTTGGACTTATTCCTTCTATCTTCGTGTATTTACAGGCACTATGTCTTCCCCTTTACTTCAAAGCTGTTTATAAAGCTTTTCATTAAAAATTAGGAATATCCTTTCCGTTATTTTTTCGTATACTCATACAAAAGAAAAGTGACTATTTTCACTAGTCACATTCTTTTTTTTTTACTTTTATAAAAGTTATGAACTCTATCACAGGAATAAAATCTGTATTCTAGCCACACTAACTCGTTTTTTTATTATGAATTTAAATAAATGTGCACATTGCCCAGGAATCTCGACTGAGTGTATCTATTAAAAGCGCTGTTCATTAATGGAGGAGGGGGATTAATGATAAAGCTTTTCATTAAAAATTAGGAATATCTTTCCCTCGATTTCCTAGTATACTCATATAAAAGAAAAGTGACTATTTTCACTGGTCATGTTTTTCTTCTTTTATGAAAGTTATGAACTCTATCACATGAATAAAATCTGTATTCTAGCCACACTAACTCGTTTTTTTTATTATGAATTTAAATAAAGGTGCACATTGACCGGGAATCTCAACTGAGTACTTCTAGTAAATAGGTTGTTCATTTATGGCGAATGGGGAACGTAAAATAGGTTCCTAGTCGCGATGTCCTCCAGGTTCCCAAACAATAACTCTGGAAGTAATAGGTCAAGTCTTGGAGGTCTTCTGCTTGGTCCCTGCTTGCAAATTACGAAGGCCTACTTTGTTTGTCTAGTCCCATTGTTAACCCCTTCGGGTAAAATGACGAGTCTAGCTCGTCATTAGTTTTTCATTCCATACCGCACAATGACGAGCTACACTCGTTATGCGATTAAAGTTACTGTTAAATAAGATAATTAATTTAGTTTAAAATTTCTAGTGTACTGAATTTGGCAACACTTTTATCACTTGTGAAAATCACAAGTCACTATTGCATATTGTTTACTTAGAATTTCTTGGTACAAGTCATTGCCAAATTAATGAGTCAGAATAAAAGAAAACCTATTAAGAAATACCGTGTGTGTTACAAGAATCAAATTAAAAGTGAGACTACTTGGAGGTGTAAACAATTAAGAATTCCTTTGCACTTTGTTTTGAAAAGTACCACTAGCTTGAAGACTATTATTTGTATACCTTATTAATGTTTTGCTTTGATATTTTCTTAATTTTACTGTTTCTGATATTATTTAACACTATGTAAAACGTGGATTTTAATTAAGAATATGTAAGAATTGTAAAATGACACAAGTTTTTTAAATAAAAATTAAATGGTTATTTCATGCACAGTTTTTCATTATTAAATCATACCGGAAGGGGTTAAAGGTGACTGGGGCACTTAAAATATGTTCGTGGTCACAATGTCCTCGTCCGTGGTCACAAGTTCTCAAGCGATACCTCTGGGGGTGGCAGGCCAAACCTGAGGGTCTTCTGCTTGGTCCCTGCTTATTAATTAAGAGGACACAACGGGGGTAATATTACCCTCGTCCGTATCATACATTAAGCTAGACGTGCTCCTCGGATGGTGCTAAATGGGTAACAGCTTCGCAGCTTTGTATGGGCATAAAGGCATATAGTGCCGGTTTTGCCAGCTGCGTTAAGAAAATAAATGTTTGTGTTGTCCCAGAGAGTAAATTTGTCTGCCTATATGGTACTCCCATAAAAAATGACTAGCAAATATCTACTACTTGGTAGTGGTGAATGTTACAAAAGTTTAGTTCATTGGTTGGTTGTTTGAAATTTAGTGGCGCTAATTCCACAAGGCCGCATTGGAAATAAAAATAATAATATCTGGTAAACCGGAAGCAAGTAAACTATAAGTAGCAACTAAACAGCTACTTCTGGTTGACGTAAATAACCCAAATGGTGTTAGAAAACTATAACTTTTCTGTAATATACGTATCAGAAATTTGGTTTCTTAACCCCTTGAAGACCACAAGTAAATGCTATATGAGTCGACCGTTGTGAAAACCGTTGCCGTTTAATGCCATCTAGTCATTAAATTTATCATTTAAAGATTAAAATAAAGCGTTCAGATCTCTTATTACGCATATGCGACTCTGGTCTCTCAATATCAACTGGTTTGCTCTGGAGCGCTATGGTCTACTTTTTGCAACACGAGAGTTAATGAGACCGGGACCTACTGTTCAAGACGATTCCGAACGACTACGGACATCTATGCCACAGTGGGATTTCAACCCACGAACTCCGGTTCCGAAGGTCAGCACTTGGTCATTCCTTAATATTAACCGGTGATCATCGTGTGGAGGCGACGCTGAACTGATAAGAATGAAATCGCTGTGTCGAGTATACGACACGTTGGTCACGAAGAGGTTAAGTCAAAATATTCTGTTCCATATAATGTTCATATAAAAGTCCATGTAAAGTCCATATAATGTTCTCCTGTAGAATTTGAAATGCGTATCCTTTAGATACTAAACACAGAAAAGAATTAAACCTAGAATGTTATTTTAACACATTGTGTGCGGGTACATTTAGCAGCGGAATTGTAGAGGGAGCGGGCTTTTTGTGCGTAAATTTAGTTATTGAGTTAAATCTCAATAGATCGAAATTATTTAATTTTTTAACCAACTTTTCGTATTTTATATTGAAATATATAAACAAATACACTCATGTCCATAAATTAAGGATAATTCAGAATCACACAGAAATTGAGCTCTAAAATAAAAATTTCACCTGTAGAATTATCACAGACATCTTGAAGAAGAATATGCAAATTGCAGGAAACCACCAGATGGCGCGGATAGTACGTCACAATGACGAGAGTATATGAAAGGGGTATATAAGGAATGGTAACAAAGAAGTAAAATTGTTCACATGCTCTTTAAAAGCCTTTCAGTGCAATAACCGCATAGTTATGGCACAAAGGAAGTATTTGGATGATTTTTACGTGGTAGAATTATCGGACGACTGGAATGTGGACGTACCCAGCTGGAAGTATCCGAGGAACTTGGAATCGCCCAGAGTGTCATCTCCAGACTTTGGCAACGATTCAAACATGATGGTAATGTGAGTAGATGTTACAGCACAGGTCGCCCCCGAGTTACTACGCCGAATGATGACCAGTATTTGGCAGTTACTGCCAAAAGAAACAGACGGAGCACAACATCAGACCTGTCTCGTCAGCTCTCTTCAGCTACCGGTACGACAGTTTCAAGGCAGACCGTGTACAGAGCATGTGTGGGACATGCTTGGCCGACGAATTGCAGCCCGTCAACCCCCTCCCAACTGTCTATCGGAACTTCGGAGGGCATTGCTTGATGAGTGGTGTAATTTTCCCGAAGATCAGATTGATAATCTGATACTCAGCATGCGTAGGCGTTGTAACGCTTGTATTGCATTGTCCGGGAGACATACTCCGTATTAACCATCATACTAACCATGTTATACTGTTTTCTGTAAATAGGTTCTTTTTTGAAATTTGCTCCAGGGAGTAAAAATCGCAATTTTTATTAATTATGTCAAACATATAGCATCTTTTTTGCTCTTTACCTTTTGTTTAATAAATAGACTTTACAAATAAGTCAAATTTGTTTTGCTTTTGTCTCTTTCATTGCCTGAACTTCATTATCCTTAATTTATGGACATGAGTGTATATAAATAGACAAGTAAACAAATGTATATATATATATATATATATATATATATATATATATATATATAATATCATTTTCGCAAGGATAAATAAAAAGTTAATTTTAAATCTAAATTGATTTTTTTTAATCAACCTTTCGTTCTGTGGTTCCGCATCGACTGATGTAAAAACTAGCTTTTATTTGTCTAAGTTTTTCCAGAATCTATGTAGTAACAAGAACATTCGGCTTGGTTTTCCTGTATATACCGTTATTTTTGTACCCACAAACAAACCATGTTGTTAGACTAACCTGTACTAGTACTTGACCCGTGATCAAGTATCAATCTTCAGAAAACGTACTAGTACGTGTGCCACATACAATATGTTAAGTACAGCAATTCACAAACTAAGTTTTATATTTGTCGTTAATATAATAAGTTAATATAATAAGAGAGTTAACAATATATGCAAACATGCAGTACCGTGATTATAAGATAGTCTGCAAAAAGTACAATTACATTTCTTTATAAAATGGTTTCGCTGATAGAAGTTTCAGAGCTTCTGGACGTAGGTTAAGTATAGCGTAAAATGACTTCAGCTGGGTTTAAAAATATGCCAAAATCCTTTCTGGGTAAGCTGTTGTAAAAATTAATGTTAAAATCCCTTCATAAATAAGAGTAATTATAACTAAACAAAACGCTAATTAATATTAAATAAGGATTAGTCTCTGGTGGCTTTTATTGCTTCACTGTTTGTGACAGGCAAGCTCCGAGTTTTAATTTTTATCCCCTATCAAAGATATTTTCACACCAAGTATTAATAAAAAATACCCAGTAACATTATGTTAATCTAATTCGTAACTCAAATAAAACGAGTGAAAATAACAAATACCCTGTAGTAAAATTATCTGAGTGTGACGAAGTGACAGGTACGTTAAATAATAATATACTTTTTTTTGAAGGGTCGTAAAATTATACTTTATATTTATTCTCTATAAAACTTAACGAATAATCAACATAAAACTTTTATCGATCAGCTTTGATAAAAATACATAAATAAAGTAGCATAAGAAGTACACTAAAGTTTGAAAATTCACAACTTAGGGAATTATGAGCACTAAATTTTCAAAGTTTTACAGACTTCCCCTTAAACTACTTAAGGTTTAGTTGTAGCAATAAATATTCTTTCTGGGGCGTAAAAACTAATTATTCATTCTAGACAGGAAGTTGGCTTGTAAGCATTTCTGGTACCTTCATGATCTTTATCTGCTATGAAAGATAGCAAATGGGAAAAGGTAACAAATGGGATATACATATATATGTGTGTGTGTGAAGAAGAGTGTCTATGCCCGGGAACTTCGTCAACAGTTTAACTCCAATCTTGATGAAATTTTTCAAACTACACCTTCTTGATTTCACTGGCTGCAATGCATTTTCCTGCGATTTTAATTACTTTGTTTGGATATCATTAATACAAACCTTCTAATTTCTTTACACTTCAAAGTATATTTTCTAGTGACGCTAAGTGTAACAGCCCGAGCGACGAGATGTTTTGGGGATAGACTCTTATGGGGATTCGCGCCATTTGTCGCTATTTCTCAGATACTGTAAAGGATATGTGAAATTCAAAAGAATCTGAAGGACATGAAAGTTGATATAAATAATATTGTTGTATTAGTTTATTATATTTCTTCAGAAAATTATGTCATTTGATTTATTTTGCTGTAATTTGAGCAAAAATTACTGTAATCCATTAACATTTCCCATATATGTGAAAATATTGAAAATAGTAGTTATTTCGTTTACAATTTTGTTTATTTTTTTTACAAAAATAATCTATTTCTAACATTTTGATGATAATAAAGAACAAAATTAAAGAGAAAAAATTCCATTTTGGGCATGTTTTTCTCAAATACATTCCGCAGGCAAGGAGTTAAAAATGTCTTGGTGGTTTCTCATGTAACTTGGACAAACCAAGCACGATTGAGCCTGCAAGTTCTTGTATTAAGACCAAGGGGTGCGCCTTTCATTTTAATGAGCACCATTAAGGTGAAAAAATGACTTCACTCAAGTAGGTCCTCGTAATTTTGAAGCAGAGACCAAGCAGAAAACCCATAGACTTGACCTGCAGCTCCAGAGGTATTAGTTAAGAACTTGGAGGACATTGTGACCACGAACGTATTTTACGTGTTCTAGTCCCATTTAACGAATACGGCGGATCTTAGGCTGGCTCGCATTCTGAACCCACAACCCTACAGCTACGATAGCTTTGCCTTTGACGACTAAGCTACAGCGGCTCAAAAATGTCTTTAAGCCGAACGATGGTCGAATGGTTAGGGTGCTGGCCTTCTGAACCGGAGTTCGTGGGTTCGAATCCCACACGGCATGGATGTTCGTAACCGTTCGGAATCGGCTTTAAGCAGTAGGTCCCGGTCTCATTAGCCCTCGTGTGGCAAAAAGTAAACCGTAGCGCTCCCAAACCAAACCAAAAATGTCTTTTAAACGAGTTAAGACATTTTGAGTTCAGAAGCATTGCATAGCTGCATTAGTAGTCATTAGGATAGGAACAATAATTCCCAACAGCTTATAGGGAGAGCCATACATCTTAGAACGCAGTAAGTTCTTTTCGATACTAAATTGTACAAAACTAATGGCATCAATCTTATTGTCGAAACCATTTCAGTATTTCTTTCCAAAGACAATGTTTAAAATTGTAATAGATATAGTTTCGGAACACTGATTTTATTAAGTGTCATCTTAACTGTTTACACTAGTTCTTAGAAAATATATATTGAAAGATAACAACAAAAATATAACAAGAATACGGAAAAAATAATTAATTATCCGAGTATACCAAACCCCGTGATGATTTGGACGAGATAATTGCAAACAATGCGTGCTCCCGCATACTGAAAATGTACAAATGGAATGGCATCGTAGATGTTTATTCCCTTTCCGCTATTCTATCCGCTTTCATCTCCATACATAGGTTTTCAGCGACATTTTTTCTATCGTGCGTTCAATCGAGTAAAGACCAAGTGCTCTGTGCCAGGGCCGTAGCCAGAAATTATATTCGGAAGGGGACATTGTTTTTTTTGTGAAGGATACTTGAATAAAACTACAGGTTTTCTTATGTATGTATACTACTAATGAGTATCATTTATACAATGTGTTTTTAAAATATCAAAATAATTAAAAAATTATATAATGAACAAATTTATAGCCTTGAATGAGTAATGTAGTGACTACGCAATGAATTTAATAATAAAATTAGCATTGAAAATATATAAACATGATATTAAATTCTAATTTTTAAACAGAAATATAAATAGAAAAAAAGAATAATTTCGAAAAAAATGAAAATGTTTAAATTTTTACATGTGTATCATAAAATATACTCTTTGAAATTTTCGATAAAAAAATTTTACACTTTCTTCCGATTATGCAACAATATTGTGATAAGATGCCAAAAGTGCTAGTCGTCAATCGGTTCTTACTTGTCGAATCCAATTTGCCCCTATTGTTTAACTCAACGTCACTGTTCTAAGCCCACTGCTGTCTATGAATAGCTAGGCAGATGGTACACCCACACACACATAGTAAAGTTTCCTTCCACGAAACGGTCTTCGGAGGGGATCTGTCCCCTAAATCCCTCCCCTTGCCTACGGCCTTGCTCTGTGCTTATAGTCCATGTAAAATCTATTGGCGCTTCAAGGTTACACTTTCTCGTTTCCCCAGTCATCGGTTACTATGGTAGCGACCAAGAAGCATGTGCATTCACACTTATTTTCAGCACTTCAGTTAAGGATTTGATTCCAATAAGGTGTTGCTTTTCTTTCTTTTCGTAGATATTTATTTTGCGCTTATCTGATATTATTCTCTCATTTTTTATCTTTTAATTCATTGTTTTGTTTAAATTTTGCTTCATATTTATTTAAATTTTTTACTTCATAAAATATTTCCTGTAATGGCTAGTTTTGATGTTAGAAAACAGTCCAAAATACTGATATTTAACGTATACAGGTACTTGAAATGTCTTGTTGAATCCAATCCACTTGCTACAGTTTTGGAATTGTTTTCGCAAACTCAACAAGCAACTGATGATGCCCGTGGTATTTCTAAAAGAATTTGTGCCGATCCAGAACTGCGACAATATAAAAAAAAAATTTCACATAAAAGGCGCTTAACAGAATTAGATGATTTCGACTAAAGTGTCACATTTTCTGCCTTTAAAATGCCGTTTAACTAAAAAACAAGAAATATTTTTTATTTAGTTTTTAAAGCTTTTTTAAATAAATTTAACTAC
>CM063503.1:48901589-48956589 GCA_032207245.1 Pardosa pseudoannulata | reverse complement strand
CAACCTTTCTTTGTTATCGCTGCGGCACCCAGTTTAAGAATTTCTAACAATAGCAGCAACGCTGGATTTCTAACATCGTGAAGTAGTAGGGGAAAGGTTGGGAATCCCAGATTTTGAAGAATGAAAATGCTTAAAGGTACGATATCCAAGACTACATAACAGTTGAATATTAAATTTAATGCATTTAATTCCCATAAAATGGAATAAATTCAGAACTAAAAAAGTTTCATGTTTGTGTTGAGCAATTTTTTAAAACCACCACAGTAGATTAAAAAATAACAAACTAATTCTCTCTTGTTTATTTTCATAAACATACAACAACTGATCAATTTTACATACATTAAGCAATGTAACTGGCAATCGTTCATGTGTATTTTACTTTAGTGACGTTATGTCTGTACTTATCTATGGCTTTGGTCCCTTCACTTATAGCATGCTTTCCAAGCTCTCCAGGAAGTAAAAGTTTCACAGCAGTCTGTATCTCAAGGCTTGTTATAGTGTTTCGCTTGCCATAGCTTGTTAGACGACTGGCTTCGGCAGCTAACCTTTCAAACATATCGTTAATAAAACAGTTCATTATGGACATAGCTTTGCTTGATATTCCAACGTCAGGATGAGCTTGCTTCAAAATCTTGTATACGTAAGAACTAAAAGAAGAAAATAAACTTAAAATAGATGCATCGTAGTTTCGCAAGAACAAATTTTTTAGTCTGCGGTCAAAATTTCTGTTCAAGTAACGGATATTTTACATTTCTTAACGATTGCTGCCATTCACATCGAGATGTCGTCACAAATGTTTGCCTTCATGTGTTTTCTTCAAGTTTTAATTCTGACAATGTTGTCATGGTACAACAGTTAATTTGTGTAAACTTAAACAAGCTTTTCTTTTTAGTCTATATTAAGCTAAATCGCAGATGGATTGGTTGGTTTAAGTTTAATGGCTCAAGAATTTTTTTTAAACGCTGATGGGAATGATCATTTGAGTTTGTAAAAGAATGTAGCATCATAAATTTAAGCGCTTTAAGATTAAAATAAGCTTTTGACCATACTACTTTTTTTTATTTGTAAAAAGCCTAAAATGTATACCAATTAAGAACCAGTAGAAGAAACTTTGTTAAAGTATCATACTCTAGTAAGTTGTTTGGAGAAATACAAACTCACCCTCACCTTTTTTTAAAAAAAGTGGGAGACATCACTTTTAAACAACTTTAAATGGAAGATTTTTACGCCTTACCTTTAACTACCATCGGAAATACAAGAGATTTTCAGTATATGTTCTTTTTTATTTAATTTGTTTTTTTAAATTGACTTTGCTTCCATAAAATTCTTAACTTTGTTTAATAAAAAACGGGAGGAGGAGATAAAAAGAGAAAAAAATTTCTGACACTGAGCAGATTTTCAACAGTAAAAGTTTCATTTATAATTTTTTTTTTGGGGGGGGGGAATAGTTATTAGGTATAATTCCCCCACGTATACAAACTTTAACAAAAAACATCGGAAATTTTCCACCAGGGGATTGAATTATCAAAAAAAAACGTAAAATAATGCTTAAACACTCCATTTCAAATACTATAAAAACCAAATAAACGAAAATTAGGTAAAATTCCATCTTAAGTCTAATGTATTTACACCGTAAAAACTTGAAATCATTAAGTGTCACAGTTTATTTACATCGCATGCAAGTTGAAAAAACACAATTTTCAGAAAAACGTATTTAAAGTCTTCATAAAAGATATGATATTAAATGCAAAATGATTGTATAATGTTACAGGTTCTAATTCAAATATTTCAATGAAGGTTGTTTTAAACGATTCAGAAATCTCGAGATTGTAAAAAGGTAAAAAATCAAATAACCGAATTTCTGAAAGGTTTAAAAAGGTGATGCATCTCTCGAAAAGAATTTGTGTCCTATGCAAGACAAAATCACAATTAAAGGTGCTCTTATATTAGATTAAATTTAGTGTCAATATCAAAATTAGAAATAGCCTAGCACGTTCTATGAGATAAGCGACTCGCATCTTACCATGAGACTAAAAAAATTCCAAAATGGATAAGAACTATAGAAGACAAAAGCACAAAACTTAAGATGGATCTTTTAACTAAAAGATCCATCTTAGAAGTTACCTAAGACTTTCATGGTGAAATCCATAAGCTTAATCATAGAAATATATAATTTGAAGTTATTAGGAGATATTTGGATAAATATAAGACTAAAAGATACTTTCCGTTTAAACCAGGGGTCTTCAAACTTCTTGTCAAAGAGTCAATGTAGCCGTTAAGCTAAGTCCCAACAAAGACCTAGCTAGCTTAAAATACCAATAACTGTAGTTTTGTGATGCACTTCTAAATGCAACTGTTGGCATAAATTTATAGCTACATAAATTATATCATAAACATATTTAATGACATTGTATAAGCTACCTGTATATAACTGTTGTACGTCAAGAAATCTTGCCACTAAGTACAATCAAAATGTTAAATGGGTATTAGTTATTGCGTTTCTTAACTGGTTTGTATAATTTACTTACTGTAAAATCTACAATATAACCAAAATAAACTGGAAGCAGGACTGAAATGGCAATAGTTCTGGCCTCAGACTTGAGTTTATAGACCCCTAGTTTAAACGAAAATTGAACCTTTCGACACTGAAAAACCTTAATTACAACAACCTTTACTAGATTCATCAAAAAATAAAAATTCTCATTTTGCAATTAATTTTTTTTACATGTTCTGTAATAACACTATCTTTAAATACTTTACTTAGTTTTGTCCTTTCGGGATATATGCTTAAGGTACCGAAATATGCAGCCAGTGGAGCAAAAAAAACCAATGTTTACCAGAAAAATGACTCTTGAGATACGTACATAAAGAAGATAAATTTTTATATTAAAATACTGTAAAATGGGTTTTATTCTGCAATAAGTTTCTAATTCACATATTTTAAAAGTTATTTTGTGAGTTGGTGGATTTCAATTATTTTCACTTTGTGTATACACATTTTGCTATCTTAAAAATGTATGAACTGCATGCTTTATAAAGTTTTTTTTAATATATATATATTAATGTTTAAAAAAATTATTCTGAAAAAAGCAGATCTTTTATATTGAATATTATGTTGAATGAAAACTAGGCTGCTGCAACAGACTTTTCATCTCGAAAAGGTACTATGTCCAGTTGGCATAACAAACAGAAGTAAAAAAAAAAAAAAAAGTTAACCAATTCGGAAGAAGAAACTACCGAGTATTTGAGAAACAGATTGCTTTACCCTCCCCTATGCATTCCATACGTATTTAGTCTATACAGCCTCCAATACCACTGCACCTATTAAAGTATTTAACGGTTTAACAAAAACAAAGATTTAATTTCACACCTATATCATCTCTTCAATTTTTCTCACCCGTTTAACAACATTCCAGTAAAAAGCCATTAAGCATTCAATGTCATAATAGTGTTTCATACTTACACAGTGGTTAATCTCAAGGATATAATAAACCTCGTGGAATTCTATTATGCCCGCTAACGAATATTACGATTTAATAACAAGTGATACCGATTAAATACCAGTATTAGCTTGAAAATGTAAGCATAGAAATTCCACTTAACCTGAAATCAAGACTTAAACAGTCACACGATATTAAATTGCGGTTTAAAGAAATGATTTGATTACGTAAATAACGTTTTACAGGAATACTAGATGATTAGTACTCAGAGCCCTGTATGAAAGTTCACTCATACATCAAGACAGGTATTTATTGAAAACACAACAATAAGTTCATAAAAAAAAGAATATTAATATATAATACGCCTTATTAATTTGGTATAAATATTCAAATGCGAACCTGTAAGTTTCTTTTCGTTTCCGTTTTAACTTCTTTCTGACGGATTGCCTTGATGGCGCAGGAGTCAATTTTTTATGCTTTTCACTTTTGTGACCAGCCATAGCAGATTACACTGGATGAGTATAACAGAAAAACAAAATGCTCGATTTTATATCCAATTGAAACGAATGACAACTCTAAAGTAATTTTTGCATCGATTATTTAAGTTTGTTTTTTGTAATTCGATTTCATCATTAGAATATTGTAATTGTGTCTCTTATTTTTATTATTTATGTATATACTTGTGTTTGAAACCAATTATAGCAAAATTGTGACCAAACTATCCAAACTAATAAGAATTTTATTCCCACGTGACGTCAGAATCATAAGTTTCAATTTTGAGAGGTACAGAACAGTATCAGTACCGGTCTTAAAAAAATCGTTTAACGGCTAACCACGATTAATCTCTGTTTAAACGGAGAATTACGTTCCATCCTTGGTTGGCGTCATGGGTTAATCACGGTTAGCCGTTAAATGACTTTGGTGAGACCGGCCCTAAAATTATCCCGGTACTAGAATCAGTAACCGGTAAGTGAAATATGAATAAGGGACGATCTCACCAAAGTCTTTTAACTGCTAACTACTATTAGCCACGATTAACCATAACGCCAACCAATGGAGAAACATTCTCCATTTAAACAGAGATTAATCGGGCTTAGAGTCAAACGACTTTGGTGGGATATGCCCTAAATGAAATATGTCTCAGAAGTAAAACGTTTTTTCAGACCAAAAGTATAATAAAATTCCAAAATGTATTATATTTTGAAACCAAGATTCTACAGAATATTTACATATGATTTACGTAAGTTGGGAACAAGTGAATAATTATAATACTCCCATCATTATAGAGGTATGCTATCATAGAGGGTCATTTATTTTTTCTAATAAATGTCCCTCTAATTTACCGAATGTTTTTTCATACATATTTTAAGTTATAACTAATCGAATAAAGCGTCGATTTTTAATCTTGAGAATAAATACATTGCTTCAATTCATTGGTTTCACCAAAGTCGTTTAAAGGCTAACCGAGATTAACGAATGGTGAAACACTATTCTCCGTTTAAACAGAGATTAATCGTGGTTAGCCGTAAAACGACTTTGGTGAGACCTGCCCTTAGACTTGTGTGTCTTCTGAATTGTTTCAATGTATTCCTACCCAAAATATTCTCGTTCTGAACATGCTTAGGGGCCAGTCTTACCAAAGTCTTTTAAAAGCTAATCACTATCAACGAATGGCGCCAACCAATGATGGGACACAATTCTCCGTTTAAACATAGATTAATCGCGGTTAGCCGTTAAACGACTTTGGTGAGATCGGCCATAAGACTGCTTGTTGCCAAGCATAACCAGAGACGCCGAAGTTCACCGTTCTCAAACAGGGCGCTTCGGCGCCTGTTTAGCCTCAACTTCTTTATATAAGCACCGCAAGATCTTTTATATTTTTATTTGATTCCATAGGTGTAATATTAAGCTTAGTTAGTGTGAACTCATAACAGGGTGATTTTCACAAGCTTCACCAAATGTCACATATGCTAGGGCGTGGAACTTTTAAGCCCCAGTTTACTACTGGCGAATAAAAGTTCCATATTTTAAAATGTTCTTCAATTTGGTACTGAAAAAACAAATCTCTTCATATATATGAAACCATCTCTTTTTAATTTAAAAGTGAATATAGTGTTGTAGAGTCCCCAGAATTCAATTTACTGTTCCCTTAACTAACATTGAAATGGTTGAAGAAGTTTTACTGTGAAAACTGTTCAAAAAGATTTCCCAATTTGCTTCTCTAGATTTTACCCTTTGTGCTGTTCTACTAGTAAACATAGCTTCGGGGAAGAAAGGCTTCAACAGTCACAACAGACAAATAAGACTGCATACAGTAACTCTCTGAAAATTTAGGCACTAGGTGATTTTCTCAGAATTTCTAATGAAATCACTCTGACAGGATGTGATCATACTGCTGCGATTGACAAGTAACATCTTAGTTCATAAAGAAAACGCTAAATTTACGGGAACTTTTTCTAGCATAGCTTATTAGTGGTATGCGACGACTTATTCTACAACTTATAAGTAAATCTCCCTTATTACTATAAGCCGAACGATGGCCGAATGGTTAGGGTGCTGGCCTACGGAACCGGAGTTCGTGGGTTCGAATCCCACTATGGCATGGATGTTCGTAGCCGTTCGGAATCGGCTTTAAGCAGTAGGTCCCGGTCTCATTAGCCCTCGTGTTGCAAAATGTAGACCGTAGCACTCCAAAAAAACCAAACCACTTACTACTATAAGAATGGATCCAAAGTAAAAGGTATTGGGCTTCGTTTGGAAAGGTAAGATCTACTTTTTTGCTACAGGAGGGATAACGAGATTAGGACCTATTGCTAAAGCTGATTTCGAATGGCTAAGACCATACATGCCAGTAGTGTCATTCATGCCCAGAACAACAATGCTCTACTCATTCTGCTACAAAAAAAATCTATTTAGACATTTATTTGAACGTATGAATAACTTGATGTTTTGCAGCGATTTAGATCCTTCTAATTCATATAATTAATATAAATAAAACGGGAAGTTGGAATGTTTGGGATCTAAATCTAACCTCAACATATCTTTTGTAAATGAAAGAGAACCTATAAAAATTAATTGAATCGATTAATCGTGTGCAGGATTCTAATCCCAGACCTAGATTAGAATCATTTCTCCGTTCAGGACAGTAAATAAACAAGTACCTTTGTGGAATTATTTATTAGTCCTTAAGGGACAAAAGTTAAAAGTTTGTGAAGCGGTCGGGAGTGCCCAATTTGAAAGGGTAAGGTTTTTCCCCATGTTTGCGGTTCGCAGGCGGGGAAAGGACTACCAATTAATACTTACAGTTCTGTTGATTGGACCAAGAGTAAAGAGAAAGACCAAAAATGAAAAGGATATAAAAAAAAAGAAAAAGAAAAGAGATGAGTAGCAAGGTTCGGGAGACCAAGTGGAACATCTTGGCTCCGACAGAGACTCCGGAAAGATAAAGTGTAAGACATCTCGCAGCTACAAGAAGTGTTCCAGAGGAGGAAGCCCCAGACCAGTAGCGGGACTGAAGTCTGCTTTGCCATCCTATCAATTAATTTTGCCTACATTATTATTCCCCTTCTTCTAGACAATTGTTTATCATTGTAGTCGTCTGTAACACAAAAACTATTACACAAAACTATTAACAGTTTCAAACCTAAAATCATCAATAACCCGACAATCTCAGAAATCACCACCGAAATTAGATTTCTCCATATATTTTGTTTAATTTTACTTAATTGAAAGACCGATATAAATTGCTGATTTTATTGATCTTTTTTTTGGGGGGGGGATGAATGACTGAAAAAGCTCATTGTATCCGATGTAAAATATCTCGGAGGTTGAATATAAGGATATAAATTAGCACAAAAAATCCATAGGAAAGCGGGGGAACCAAAATAGTCTTTCGTTATATCCGAAAGTTCGGAATACGTTGGGTTCGTAATAATGGAATTCGACTGTACTTAAACTTGTAGCATACATACGCTAGTTTGTCAAACGATGGCCGAATGGTCAAGCTAATCTTCCATACCCGAGTACGTGGGTTCGAAACCCACTGTGGTATGGACGATCCGAACGCTACGTTCGGAGTCTTCTTTTAGCAGTAGACCCGGATCTCATTAAGTCCTCCTGTTGCAAAAAAAGTAGACCGTAGCGTTCCAAACTAAAACCTACTATACCTTATCCTATATATAGATATTTCTCCTTAGATCCATATGTGTGGGAAAGGGATTAAAAAAAAATCATTTTCATCTTTCATACACTTACGAAATTATTTTAATTAGCTCAATTTAAGGAAAAGCTATATTTTCTTGAAGGAAACAATCAAATAATGAAATTTCGAAAGCAAGATGCTACAAATTTCATGACTATGCACATTAAATGAAAAATATAATTCATAAAATTTTTTTCGCTGGAAAAAGTTTTCATTTATGAAAAGCTATAAAGCATGAAGAAAAATCACCGTTACTTAATTTGTGACCGTCGACGAGAAATGTATTGGTAAGTTGAATTCTCCAAGAAAACACATTAATAGCCTATCATAAATCAAACCTTTCTAGTTCATTAAAATAGATGTTGGAGCGCTTCTTGGCTATTTCATTTTTTTTTTCTTGCTGCAATTTATAAAAGAAGATGTTTTTAATTTATGAATTTTCCGGTGCGTCGGTTATGACAAAAGTTATCGAAAACATTTTCATGATTGGATATGTTAGGACCATTTCTTTCTTTATGCGAAAGATGTCTGATCGGTTGATTCATTTTCCTTTATAAATTGTTTTTATTAAAATAAACTTGACTCTTATGGAAACGCGAGAGGAAAAAAGTCTAGCGTATATATATTTAAATGTAGTTAAAAATGAAACAGAAAGTATCACATTAAAGAATCGGCATTTTTAGTTGAACGTATAACAGAAAAACGAAACTTTACAACAAAAATTTATAATTTTTGTTTTTAAAAAATTTCTTTGTAGAAGAATTCAATTAGTTTTGCAGATCTATGATTCTTCAAAAACATTAGAATATTTTTACGAAAGTTAACTATGAGATAATTGAGGGGACTTCAAGTCAGCGTGGGCTTTTTTTGCTTCCTTGTACAAAATAAAGGCGGTATTATAATCACTAAAAATTTCAGTGTTCAGTGTTCGAAATTACTTAAAGTAAAATTTAATACGGCCCAAAGGTTATCTTGAAGGACGTTCTAATAG
The DNA here is from genome assembly GCA_032207245.1 of Pardosa pseudoannulata. Taxonomy (NCBI): domain Eukaryota; kingdom Metazoa; phylum Arthropoda; class Arachnida; order Araneae; family Lycosidae; genus Pardosa; species Pardosa pseudoannulata. Next base: position 48,947,957 of record CM063503.1, on the reverse strand, counting down.
GGAAAATATTTTCGATGAAATATTTTTGATGTATGCGTTAAGATTTATTTTTTTTTTTTTAAATTTGTGTACTAATTTCAACTACAAGCGTTGAAAGGTAGATTTTAATCATGAAAAGAGTTAAAGCATTTCGTCCCATCAGAATTGGTCACAGGAGGTTGACAAATTTAGCATTACTTACGATGCCAATGGGCATAACTATAAATGCTGATGAAGGTTCGAACAAGCTGGTCATAAAAAGTTTACGAATTCATGAACTATTATAAAACGGTAGTTTATAAATTACTGATTATGCTATAATATATTTATAGCCATACCAATGGGTATGACTATTGTAACAAAGAGACATTCTACAACGCCAGTGCGAAACTGACCTAGAGGGGAAAGCGAAGTGAGTAACCCTCCTTCGACCCCATTGGTCAAGAGGGGTTGCTAACCGCGGAGTAGCCATCTTCGGCCCAGGCAACGCTGTCCAAAGAAACTTTTTCGGGAGATTTGTTGGCCTCCTCTAAGAGAGAGCACGGAAGAAGGAGTGTGGAGCTTAATATCTTCTGCAGCAGTTCGAACACCATTTTCTTTTTTAGATCATGACACCATGTTGGCAAATTCTTTGATCGAGTATGGTCCCTTTGGCATGAAGGCCTAAATAGCATTTTATTTCCTATTTACACCTTTATTTATATTCAAAATAAACAATATTCAGCAGGAGGAATTAGTTTTTATTCGAATTTGTATTTTCACACTAGTACTCCACTTATACGTGCAGATGCCCTAGACGCTCAGTCGGTCTTCACCTTAACAACTATAAATGCTGATGAAGGTTCGAACAAGCTGGCCATAAAAAGCTAGCAGAATTCATAAACTATTATAAAACGGTAGTTTATAAATCACTGGTTATGCCATAATATATTGGAAATTTTTATGTTTTACACGGTATGTAATTGTTATAAAAAATAAAAGGATATGTCATGATTCCTTTCACAATTTTTCTTTATTTTCTTAGTTATTCATAAAATTACTTTAAAATCATCTGATAAATACTGGAGCGTAAATGAAAAATGCTTCAGTATTTTCCAGATAAATTTAAACTTGGTAAAAACTTAAAAAAGCAAAAATAAAAAAACACAATGTGTTTTTAAAGATCTTTTTCATGATACTGTTAAATTACACTTAGCTTTGTTGATATGTTTTATAACGCATTTTTGTATACGTGCAAAACTATAGATATATCCATATCATGACTTAAATATGTATGTACTTAAAATGCGTGCGTGTAATGATTTTTTTTTCTTTTTTGTGACATTAAAAAGTCACTGTACTTAAGTTAGATAAAGAGCTTGGACGCTCAACGAAAAAGCATTCTGACTACGTCACTGTCGACCACATTGAGAGACAAGTTGGTAGTTGATTGGTAAAGTTATTATACAGAAAGCCCTTGTGTAATAGACCTACAGAAAGTCATAAAAAATGGTTAACTAACTTAGACTGTACTTAAGTTAGATTAAGACCTTGGATCCTTCCCGGAAAAAACATTCTGACTACGTCACTGCCGGCCACATTGAGAGACAAGTTGTTAGTCTAGTGGTAAAGTTAAACTGGAAGTCCTTGTGTAGAAGATCTAGGGGAAGTAATACAAAAGATGGTTTAACGATGCTTTGAAATATCTAAGGAGATATTTCAAAGCATCGAGGGTAACCAATTGGAAAAAGAAGACTAGAGACAGGGCTGTCTGGAAAATGATTGTGTTGCAAGCTAAGGGAAAGATGCGACTTATCCAAAAGAGAAATCTAAGAGATTTATCTTTTGGACAAGTTCACCCTTTCAGCGTTTCCCACCCTTTTTTTGGCTCCCGAATCATTTGGTTGCACATCAAGTTAAATTGTACCACTTGGTAAAAATGATTGTATTTCGTGAAATTAACGTCATGCGGTAATATACACTCACTGTAATATATTAATATATATATATATATATTTATGTATGTATATTTGCATACATATATATACATATATATATATATATATATATATATATATATATATATATATATATATATATGTGTGTGTGTGTGTGTGTGTGTGTGTATGTGTGTGTATGTGTGTGTATATATGTATATGTATATGCGTGTGTGTGTGCGTAAACCAGCGGATTTTTGAAAGCCGGTTTCAATAAATTATTGTAGCCCCTATTATTTTTAATTGACCGGCCTACTGGGCAAAGAGAAGCCTAAGCAGCTAGACTAGTTGAATATGTTGCAGTCCGGTCATGAGGCGGAAGTTCATATTTCCCCATAGATGGCTCGCCTGCCTGTTATGTCAGATAATGTAACCCTATATTTCTGGCATTCGGACATTGTAGTTCGGTGGGACTCAAACCCACCATGTTAGTAGCTGTATGTAATCATATAAATAAATAAATAAATTATATAGAAACAGTAGTACTTATCCTTTTATGGATACAACGATTTTGTCTATCCCGCCTGCACCTGTAGTTTTCTGAAGCACCTTTTTTTTTTTCGATTTTCGAGTCAGGCTATTCTGTTAATAAGAACAGGCAGAGTTCGTAGCGAAGCTTAAACTTTATTCGTTAGATCCTAAAAATGACATCTACACCATTCAACAGCAGACGAGAGAATAATCGTGATGAAAACACGTGGTGGAACAAGGATGGACACCAGAGCGAGACGGAGGCAAAATTTTTCCCAGAAAAAGTAGCTTTTACGCAGTAGGTCTCGCAACGCAGGAATTGTTGTGACGGTTCAGGTGGGAAACCTAGAGTCACCCCCCCCCCCATACAGGCCAGATTTGGCACCCAGTGACTATTTCCTGTTTTCGAAGTTGAAGGAGCACTTATCCAGCAGTCGATTCTCTTCAGACAGTGCTGTGAAAACATCCGCCGAGAACTAGATCAATGCACAGGGACCTGATTTCTACCAAGACGGGTTAAACAGTTGCTTCTACGTTCGGATTAATGCCTAAATAGACTTGGTGATTATGTCGAAAAGTGATAAACATGTATGCCTCTTAATTCCCATTCGTATTTTCTGTTTATTGTTAATAAATATTTCTTTATTCGACTTGTAACACACATATGGATCTGAGTACAAATATCTATACATAGAAGTATGAATCAGGAGAAGTTGAGGATATCAATAAAAAATTATATTGCAAAGTCAATATATATAGAAGATATATCTGATGAGCTCATAAAATGTAAAGCTCGGTTTGTCTCTTTTTTATTATACATACACACACACACATATGCATATAACTGTGATTTAACACACACACACACACACACACACACACACACACACACACACACATATATATATATATATATATATATATATATATATATATATATATATGTGGTAGCCTGGATGACATCGAACACCAGATTTGATGCGCGCGTCGAGCAAGCGAACTTCTACTTGTACAGTATGGCAGCAACCCTCCCCAGTGGAACGCCGATATTTTGACGAGGCAGACGTGAGCTGGACGGTACCGAGTGCAGACGGCACTACCGATTGATCGCCAAGACGAGCGCTTATGTTATGCCAGACGGGCACCGATGTCAACTCTCATTTTAATTGTCCCTAGACACCATATAATTTGTACATAATTTATAAATAGTTTTCATTAAATAAGTTAGTGTTTGTTAAGCTTTGGAGCATCTTTTCTACCGTGGGAATAAATCTCACACACACACACACACACACACACACACACACACACACACACATATATATATATATATATATATATATATATATATATATATATATATAATAAATCACGTTATTTATTTTACACAGCTTTCTTCACTCACGTAAGAAAAATACCACGAGTCGGACCTGGCCATTGATTGCCATTGCTTCTGTGGAATTGTGGATCAAAATAACTATCAGATCAACTAGACCTGAGATTCAAAAAATTTATGAGTACACGTGCATTGTACGTGTACTGAAAAGGTAGAGCTGTACACGTACATTGGAAAACAAGAGTAGAGTAGTACACATACGTCATTATGCGTATACTGACGTCGTACAATGAGCTGGCTTATTTCCTTTCCCCGAATCCATCCGGCATCCTTACCATTAATCTGTTTCAAACACAGACGGATTAAGACCAGCCGATGCCCCAAAAACAGAAAAAAATATTTGACTCATTAAAAAAAGAGAAAGAAGGAAATAAAAAGTGCATATTGATCACATTTTTAAATAAATAAAGCATTATGTCCTACTATTTTTATTTTATACCAACCAAACTCTAATGTATAAATACATAGAAATTTACTTAAAGTATAAAAATACTTAAATCATTTATCTTTTTTAGCTTTCAGTGTTGCAAAAATTTCAATTATCAATTTAAAATCTACACTTTATGTAAATCATCCTTTCTAATAAAATAGCCATATTTAATCTTTCCTCTGACATATAATTTCTTAGATAATTTTTTTGCTATTTTCTTACAAGGAAATAAGCATACATAAGAACCTCTATCCAATCATAGTAATTGGACTTTGGTTGTTAATGAAAATAAGCAAATATAAATATATTACAGATATTACACGATTACTGTTGATTGAAAACTCGTTCATCGCTATAGTTGCAGCAGAAAAATGCATAAAATTCGTATTCTGTGGATTCCCAGAATCTATTACTGTTGTAAACCAATTATAGGTTTTGACAACATGTAAGAGTATCAATCTCAAATATAAAATAACTCTGTAGGCATTTAAATACTAAAGGAAATTCATGTTTGCTAAGAAAAAACTTTTAGACTGTATAATGTTTAACATATTAGGATCTGAAGAAACTAAATTGTTACCCATTTATAATTCTAAGAACTATCCATCTATCCCAGCGTAGTATAGAATTACTGCTTTTACTTCTGGCAATCATTAAGGTGTGCTTCGAGAACACGAATTAAAACTTACTTTTGCATTACCCCTTATGCCACCTAAATAGTGAACAGTAGGGAATAAGATTCTTGGTCCATATTTCAACCAACCCCGTACTTTGTGACTTTCCCGTCTTGGTCGAAATATCTATTACCAGTCCCCAAAAGGTTAAATTTAGTTCAAAGGCCAGTTATTTGGATATACTTTATTTTAATAGTGGCTTATTTATCAAGTCCAGTTTGTACTTATATTGATATATCATAGCTTTGTGTAGCTCATAACAAAATTCCATTTTTTTTATGGCACTTTATTTTGCGTAGGAGTGAAACAGAATTTTATTTCACATATTGAAAGCCTTTAAAGAGGCCAATGGTGTGTCTGATTCATCCCTTTAGATAGCACATTAAAATTTTGTATGAAATAACAGAAAAAATTAACAAAATTCTATACATACACTATAAATCATAAATACTACACAACACTAAAAAGAAGTTAGAAACAAACTGTATAAGCTATGTTTCATTCAATTAATATTCTAAATGGATAATAACAAATAAAAAAAATATTTCAGGAAGAGCAAATTTGAGATTTTAATAACCCAATTTTATACTTTATTTTGGTAAGAAGATTTGAAGGTAAGACATATATTAATATTAAAACTTTTCTGCTTCATAATAACTTAAATGTATAGTAAAAATATTCATGTTTAGTTCAAAGACTGGTTATTTAAGTATACTTTATTTTAACAATGCTTGGTTCAGTTTGTACTTTGTACTCATATTGGTACATCATAGTTCTGTGTACAATTAAATGATATACATCTTTGTATATACAAAATATTGCAGAAAAAACAATGTTTTTACCATTAAAACAATACAGAGGGCAAATAATGTATATTTGTCCCTAACTTTCATTTTGTTTAGATAAACTAAATAATTATACCCCAAGCAAAGAAAAAAAATATTCGACTCATTAAAAAAAGAGAAAGAAGGAAATAAAAAGTGCATATTGATCACATTTTTAAATAAATAAAGCATTATGTCCTACTATTTTTATTTTATACCAACCAAACTCTAATGTATAAATACATAGAAGTTTACTTAAAGTATAAAAATACTTAAATCATTTATCTTTTTTAGCTTTCAGTGTTGCAAAAATTTCAATTATCAATTTAAAATCTACACTTTATGTAAATCATCCTTTCTAATAAAATAGCCATATTTAATCTTTCCTCTGACATATAATTTCTTAGATAATTTTTTTGCTATTTTCTTACAAGGAAATAAGCATACATAAGAACCTCTATCCAATCATAGTAATTGGACTTTGGTTGTTAATGAAAATAAGCAAATATAAATATATTACAGATATTACACGATTACTGTTGATTGAAAACTCGTTCATCGCTATAGTTGCAGCAGAAAAATGCATAAAATTCGTATTCTGTGGATTCCCAGAATCCATTTCTGTTGCAAACCAATTATAGGTTTGACAACATGTGAGAGTATCAATCTCATATAAAATATCTCTGTAGGCATTTAAATACTAAAGAGATTCACGTTTGCTAAGAAAGAACTTCTAGACTGTATAATGTTTAACATATTAGGATCTGAAGAAACTAAATTGTTACCCATTTATAATTATAAGGACTATCCATCTATCCCAGCGTAGTATAGAATTACTGCTTTTACTTCTGGCAATCATTAAGGTGTGCTTCGAGAACACGAATTAAAATTTATTTTTGCATAGTAAAAGAGACTAACAAATTAAATAATTAATGCATAAAGAAACAAATGCAAATTTGCTTTACTTTTATCATTGTGTCTTTTGTTTAATTTTGATATATTTTTACAAAGACTTCTTGTTTATTCCATATCTTTTACTTTTTTACTTTATTATTGTGAAATGTTCCTTTAAATAGTATTATTACATTTCGATCAATCTTGTAAGCTTTCATTTATTTAAAAATGGTTCGTGGATTCTGATCTTTTGTAGCTGAGTTATGTATTCAAAACCGTTCGGAATGCATATTAACTAATTCGGGTAAGTAGGCACATTGGCGTAATTTATTAGTTGAAATTTAGCCAGACATCCCGACTTTGAAATTGCTATAGAAACTACTTAAAGTACACGTATTATTGGGAGTGTAAATCCTTGAATTTCGTAGTTATAAGAAAGTTTAAAGACAAGGGCATTTATTAATATTAAAACTTTCCTGCTGCATAATAACGTGAATGTTTTTATTATATGTTCAGCCTTTTCATGGCGAGATATCATCATATTATCGTAGATAAAGGTGGGAATGTTAGATTCAGACTTTACTCCCCGTGCACAACTTCTATGATATCGCTACTTAGTACAACAATAAGCAGCAGGAAAGAAATAAATGGTATTTCAGAGTGTGTGTGTGTGGGGGGGGGGGAATTAACCCTATGATAACTAGTAAAAATGATTAATAATGATGGTATTTGCCCCTTATGCCACCTAAATAGTGAACAGTAGGGAATAAGATTCTTGGTCCATATTTCAACCAACCCCGTACTTTGTGACTTTCCCGTCTTGGTCGAAATATCTATTACCAGTCCCCAAAAGGTTAAATTTAGTTCAAAGGCCAGTTATTTGGATATACTTTATTTTAATAGTGGCTTATTTATCAAGTCCAGTTTGTACTTATATTGATATATCATAGCTTTGTGTAGCTCATAACAAAATTCCATTTTTTTTATGGCACTTTATTTTGCGTAGGAGTGAAACAGAATTTTATTTCACATATTGAAAGCCTTTAAAGAGGCCAATGGTGTGTCTGATTCATCCCTTTAGATAGCACATTAAAATTTTGTATGAAATAACAGAAAAAATTAACAAAATTCTATACATACACTATAAATCATAAATACTACACAACACTAAAAAGAAGTTACGAACAAATAGTATTTGTTATGCTTTATTTGATCAATATTCTAAATAGATAATAACAAATTATTAAAAAATTTTTGCTACATAATAACTTAAATGTATAGTAAAAATATTCATGTTTAGTTCAAAGACTGGTTATTTAAGTATACTTTATTTTAACAATGCTTGGTTCAGTTTGTACTTTGTACTCATATTGGTACATCATAGTTCTGTGTACAATTAAATGATATACATCTTTGTATATACAAAATATTGCAGATAAACAAACCTAGTGTTTTACCATTAAAATAATACAGAGGGCAAATAATGTATATTTCTCCCTAACTTTCATGTTGCTTAGATAACTAAATAATTATAAATATAATGAATAACATTACATAACATTTATCAATGAAAATAAGGCTATATTTTCAATATCATTAAAATCATAAAGTAAAAAGGTATTGCAGTTCTGGAACTTCTACTTACCTTAATGAATTAAAATTTTTAAAAAATGCTTGTATTTTATTTTAACAAAACAGAAATTTAAAAATATTGAAAAGTTAAATATCATTGTTAATCAGTCTTTGTATTTTATTGGAAATCATATAAAAATGACAAGTGAAGGGATAATTTAAAAGGATAAATTGTTCATAAAATGCAGAAATGTTCAATAGTGAATACTTTGTGATGTTTAAATTTTCTGATATATATCAACATTGTATTAGGAAAAATTGAGAAATTCACAGTTGTGTGGTATCTGAAATATTTGCATAAATTATCTAACAGAAAGTTTATCATAATTCTGGCACAAAAAAAAAGTAGGCCAGCAATATCACTGTATGAGAAAATGAATCTTTTACTTGTGAAAGCAATTACATTATATCTTGTTCAGATTATCTTTGTTCATAACAGTTCTGTGTATGGTAATATAAATGAAAAATTTTACATTATATGACAATAATTTAAGAATTTTTTGTTCATATAATTTTATAAGAAAATAACTCAAAAAATGTAGAACTAATAGTAAATCATTATATCTGAAGTTGTTTATATTTGCAAGTTTGCAGATGTGAATGATAGATCAATTTTAAATTATATCAAGACAGTGTTCTCAAACATAACAGGGTAGATCTTTACCTGTGATTTTTTAGAAGGGATCGAAATACTTCTATGTTATACAAGAAGGCAAAATCTTTGTTTTAGAATATAGCACAAAATGTAAAGTAAACATAATTAAGGTATAAATAAAGATAAAAAGTATGCAGCAAGCTGTTTTCCTGCTTGTTTGAAGCAACAAAATACTTGTCTGCATACTGTTTCACTCTATTTGTGCCTTATTTATATTCGCTTGATATCTTATGGAATTGGCTTTAAGCAGTAAATCCCAGTTTCCTTAATCTTCATTCTGCAAAAAAGTAGACTGTAGTACTCTAAATCAAACCAAACCTGTAGTGTTTGGCTACTAATCCACTAGAACATAATTGGCAAGAGTTGGAAAACAAAAACATATTTTATCTGGACTAAAATAAGTAATGGAACAAAAATGTAGTAAAATTAGTGATGCTGATATAAAATAGTTTAGGTTGGTAATATATGGTATATTGGTTGGTATATTGGTATATTACCAGTGAATTAAATTATTAGCATATTATTGGTAAATTATTTTTGGTTTATTATTAGTGTTATAATGTTGGTGCTGCTCATAATTTGTTAGGTAGTAATAGTAGAAGACATTAAAGGTTAAAATAGGAAGAGATATTGTATTTTGTACACCTTTTATACATAATTTCAAAATAGTATATTACAAACATTTTATGCATCATTTTTTAAAACAAGACTAAATATATCAAAATATAATTTACAAAGACTACATTAGTAAATATATAGTAATAATGCTGCAGAGAAAATAAAAAAATATTAAGCATTCAAAAATCATATTAGTATTTGTTTAATATTGTCATGAAGAAAGCAAATTTTAAAATATCTAACATACCCTTAGTAAAATATTTTAAAAAAATGACAGGTTAAATCATACATAAAAAATAAATAAAATAGATAAAATAAATAAAGATAGATAGAACATTAGACTAATTTTAATTCATATTTAAATGTATTCTAAGTTTAATCAATAATGTTAATAATGAAATTTAGATCTTCATATCTACATTTCATTTTTCCTTATGACACTTTATGTGGGTGTAAAATAGAATCTCCCACACTGAAATCCTTTAAATAATCAATGGTGCCACTGGTTCATATCTTTTGGTAGTACATTAAAATTTTGTGTGGAATAATAAAGAAACCAAAAAAAAAATGTGATACATACACTATAAATCATAAATAATACACACAATTAAAAAGAAATGAGGTACAAAGTGTATATTATATTTTTTTATCAATATTCTAAATGGAAAATAACAAATTTTATAAAAAAGGTTTGAGGAAGACAATATTTGAGATATCAAAAAGCTTATTTTAAAGGAGAAAAAAAAAATCTGAGCTTAACTCTAACTACAGTACTGCAAATATGTTCAAATTCTTGATTTTACTTTATTAATTCACATTATAGCTTTAAACATTTTTGTATCTCCATGCAGAATTCCAAAGTTGTATGTTCAATACTTTGCAAGTTATTCAGAATTATATTAAAAATAAAAGAAGTCAAAAGGGGCATTTCACTGTACACAAATCTTTAAATGTGAGTATAACATTAAATATATGTACATAAACTGCTCTATATATGCTTGAGTACACATATTACTCAATATTATAAGTGCAATTTGCACAGAATTTGATGTTCAAAAAGGATTTGCTTTTCGAAATAAAAACTTTAAAAGACTTTTTACCCATGTTGACACATTCTTTACTTCTAAATATGATTGTTTTTTATTTCATTTTATTTGTTGTGTTTGATATAGAAATCAACATATTTTATTTAACTAATAAACCTGCACATGGATTTAGCTGTAGAGTATTTAGTTTTATTAAATTATATGAAATCTTCGATTTCAATTTTTAGTTAAATATCAGTTAAAATATTTAAAAAAATGTAATATTTGTTGTATCTATAAATTGATATGTACAGTCTTATGTATTATACTTTGGTAAATCCCAGAAAAAAATAATCAAACAAATGTGTAAATATTTAAAAAAATTAAATTTGCAACTTATATAAAGATTTATTTTCAAAATGTAGTTTAGAGTGAATATTGAAATGCCCTACATTCACAATTTTTTAAATAAAAATGTTTAAAGGTAATGTGCCCTGAATCACAGCTTTTTGAATATAGTAAAAGGTAGGCAAGAAATTTATACAGTTAATACTTTTCAAATTAAAACATTATTAAGCAAATAAAATAGCTGAAAAGAGATTTATTAGATATGTGCATTTGCAGTAGACAGCATAAACTATTAAATCTCCATTAAGCTAACAACAGTTTGATGTGAACATCCAAAATGTTTTATATACTAAAATGAGCATCAATAAAAATACAAACAATTGGTTAGAAATATCAATGAAATTAAAGAACTATTATAAATGGTACCTAACAGCAAGGAATAAGGAAATAGGAATAAGGAATAAGGAAAACAGGATGTAATAAGAGTTACAATTTTTTAACAATAAGCAATATTTTTTATATTTCTACTACTTTTTAATAACATCAGCTTTATATGAACAAATGAATTAAACAGTCAATATGGGAAAATTTTAAAAAATGTGAGAATGATAAACTGGTGTTTCACTATATGTATATATAGTGAAAGTAAGTGAAATTTTAATTGATTTCTATTGTTTTGTAAATAAGGTATTTTAATGCTAGTTGAACATCTTTGATTTCGATATTTTCATGCAAATAAATATAGCAATTTATTTTTTACAGTAATTTCAATTGAAATTTTAAGAGTTTCTTTAGTATTTTACAATTCATAAAAAATTTCTTATTAGAGTTCAATATATTCTAAAAGTACTTTTAAATTAAAACAATATATTAAACTGCAGCAAAACAGAATAAATTATTCTGCAATTCACATTACATTCACCATGTTCCAATATTGATATGTAACTATATTTTTGGATCACTGTATTAAAGCAAAAATATTCAAACTTGGAATTTTAAAACAATGAAAGTTTTTATTACATATGTTTAAAAACATCTCTAAAATAAACAAAATTTCTTATAAATTATGTTTCTTCTTATGTTTATAAAAAATACAACTTTATGAGTAAACAAATTGTGAACTGTAACATAGATATACAAGTTACCAGAACAAAACAAAGTGAGTCAATAGCTTTGCATGATAATGCAACTTGAAAGAGGATATATAATTAAAAGGAATTTTTTATTGAAATTCATATAAAATATATTCATATATAATTCATAAAAAATAATATAAATATATTCATTCATATTCATATAAATGAATATTCATATTAAAACTCGTGCTTTTAAGGAACCAAAATAACATATGATTATAATATAAGTTCTTATTTATGGCCTGTAGTAAGATATTGTCATACATGAGTGGTTCTTAAATTGTGAACATTGTCAACATGGGAATTCTTTATAGAAGCACCCTAAGGTTATATACAGTTTTCATAAGATATTAAAAAACATTTTAGACTTTATATAAAAAATCTAAAGGTATAAAAAAGAAGTCTGAAGGTTTGTTTTGGATTGTAATGGCTAGCTTTTTACAACATGAGGACTAATTAGACTAGAACTGCTTAAAGTTGGTTCGAAACAAAAAGAACATCTATGCCAATAATGGAATTTAAACCCATAAACTTTGGTATAAAAAAAGAGTAACTTACCCATTTAGGAATTATCTAGCCGAGAAAATTGATAGGAGCAAGGAATGTTTTACTTCATTCCAATTATTTTATTATCTCTGTTGAAACTGATTTCTTAAGAGGTATGAAATCCATTTTTTAAAGAACTCTTATAACAGCTTATCTGGTTTGTGAAATATTTCCAAAAGGACAATATTGATAGGTTTATATAAATTTAAGATTTGTTTAAAACCAATATTCCATCTGGATTTTTACTCTTACAAAAGAAGAAAATCAGATTGAGTGATCTTGTGATAATTATAAACCTGTGACAATCTTTATCTTGTGTAGAAAAGGTATGTGAACTGTCTTCTTAATTACACTAAACATACTTTCCTTTTGGGATAAATTGAGTATGGTATAATGAAGTTTTAATGTAATGACAAAAAAAAAGTAACAAATGTAGAAATTCAGAGACAATTTCCAAGTAATATCAAAAGAAGCAGCATTGAATTATTTTATATATGTACAGGTTAACAAAAAGTTGAAAACAAAATTTAGCAGAATGAAATTAACTGGCAATAAAAGATGAATATTCGTTTCCAAGAGTTAATTATTCAAGAGTTCTAATTTCATTTGCTTCATATTTGAAGCTTGATTTTAAACAGTTGTTGTGATAAAATCAAAGTGTTATACAAAAATCAAAGTAGAAATAGAAATTAAGTTAGCTGAGCTTAGTTTAATTCAATGATATGAGAAAATGTGAAGTTATAAACTAATTCATCACATTGGTTATTTATTATATATATTAAAATTTATTCATTGACCTTTTATGTGACTTTAAAAATTTCACTTTCTTTTACTAAACCTTTAAGAAATTCCTTTACTACTTTTAAAAATATATCTCACTGATAAATGGCCAAATACATAGGGCACTGCTTTTCAGAACTGTTATTTGTGGGTTTGAATCTCACTGCTGGCATAGATGTTCAAAGCTGTTTGGAACCTGTGTTAATAAATCTTAATCGAATAACTTTTGTGAAGTAAAAAAAGTAGCTTATAGCATGCTACAAATCAAAAAGAAGTTGGTATTTTACATAGAGCCCCTTAAAATCTCAAACAGAAGTACATAGTTTAATAAGTTTGAGAACCATTACAAAGCATTCTAATCTATGATATATTCTATTTTAATTCTAAATTTTATGAATACTTTACTGATTAGAAATTAACAACATCATTGTTTTCTCATACAAAATTTGACTTAATAGACACTCACTTTATTCATGAGGACAAGATATAAAAAAGGTTTATTTAACACATAATGATCTTTTCCTTGTAGCTTTTGGAGTGTTTGCATGAAACATTTTCCATGATACTTTAAATATACTTTTATGTAATACTCACTCAGCAGGACTACCGATGTATTGGGAGGGTAACATGCAAACTTAGAATTTGTGAATTAAAATTTAGACAAGACAAAAAGGATTCAGCTATTATTCCCAATAAATCTATATATCAGTAAATAAAATAAATTTTAACTTGTGAAAGTAAGTTTGAAATATATAATTCTCATACAAAAGAAATACTCTGGATTATTTAGAAATCCTTAAGTATTTTCAGCATTGATTTCACAAAATGAACACTAATTCTGTATGATGAATATTTGAATAATTTTATAAATATATAAGGATTACTCAAGAAATAAACTATTAGACTTTACTCACAAATCACTCTCAATTTTAACTAATCATTTATCAAAAATTATAAAACTGCAAATGCTTCCACAGAGAGTTGAAAAATTATTCAGTCACATGTTACCAAATTTCTATTTCCATATCTCAGATTCAGTATTTTTCTTTTCCTATCCCCCTGAAAAACAATACATCAAGTTTAAACTGTATATAACATATTTTTAAATAGACAATTCATAATAAAAACGCATGAAGAATTTACAATGAATGACATTAAAAAACAGATATAAAGAGAAAGGTGAATAACAATGCAGGTGAAATTAAAATTTTCATCAATTTTTTTTTAATTTTAAGATATATATTCTTAAACATTTTCCTGAAAAATAACACTCATACAAGTGCTATTAATTTTTTTAAAGTTTATATTTTAAAGAGCTTTGCAGTATTTATATATGACTGCAGTGGAGATGTGAAATTAAATGAGGGAATGCCTGAGAATAAATAAGCATAAACTGAAATTTTTTAACCCTTTACATTCTACTATTGAATGTGATTCAATATTGTCCTCCTTTTGCAACAAGTATGATGTTGACGACAGCTTAATGCAATTTTTAAATTTATGAATTATTTATGAACACTTGTGTAACTAGTTTAAAATTACTAAACAAGCAATACATTAACATAACCTAAACGTTATTTTCGACCAGACTACTAGGAATTAGAAAAATTAATTTGGTTTGGTTTGGTTTGGTTTAGTTTGGAGTGCTTTGGTCTGTTTTAATACATGAGGACTAAGAAAACCAATTTGAAGCAGAAAGGATTCAAATACTAACAATTCTTTGAACAAATGTCTAAAAACTTTTGTTACTCTAAATGGTTACATCTAATCTTTATGCTACACTGGATAGTTATAAATGATTAATTTAGTACAGGAACAACAATACATACTAGAAATAATTAGAAACAAAATTTTTCTTTCACCTTAAGACTTAAAAAATATAAAACAGGAATTATTTATTTCCAAGAAGTTGAATTACTAGAAAGGAAAGAGAAAGAAACCCAATTTTAATTAAAAAAAAATATAATGAAATGAAGGTATTGATTTAAAATGCTGTAGTTTCAAATAGAAGTATACTGTTCTTAAATTTCAAACATATACATTTTATTGCATTTATGCATTTCAGGAATATTACTTATTAATAAAACTATTATATTTAGTTAATGACTTGGCATGATGTGCAATATATAATTGATTTTTAGGTGTTCAAAAATGAAAAATGTTTATTTTCATTAAGAACCTAACAATGAATTAGAAAAATAGTAAAACTTCATATTTTAAATTATCCCGGGGAACTTGAGATGGAGAAAATTAAAGTTTTCTAATATTTTAACATTTTCTACAATTAAAAAAAAATTGCTCAAAAGATAAAATATTTAGACATGTTTCCAGGCATTTTTATAATGATGTTTATACTTACTTTTAAATTCTTTACACTAGTATAGAATCTTAGCAATAACTTAACCTAAACAATACACTTGTGACTAAAGATACACAACCATACTATGTACATTCAACATCTCACATACTTTCACTTTTAATTACTTAATTTTGTGACTATTATAAAATAAGTTTACATAAATACACACAAAAACAACAAAAAATTAAACTATTTAGATAAAATATCATAAAAGCTTGAGGAGAAATTTTAATCATTAATAACATTTGTCAGATGATATATGAAAACAACTAGATATGAATTTGATAACATACTTAGTGAAACAGATCAAGCATAATTTATACTGCTGATCAATGAGCACTTTTATGCTTATGATTAATCAATTAGAATTCATTAACTTTTATAGAAAACACTGACAATACATAATACAAGGTTCCCAGCTCGCTTTTTGCCTAACAATCTAAACATATGACAGTTAATCATGCTTTAAAATATCCTCATATATCTTAAGAATTAATTTTAATGATTTTATACTTTTCAATGTAATCTTTAACATTAATTGCTAGAGGATATTTTTCTGACTTTAAACAAAAAAATATAAAGAAGTTCTTTCACAAAACAGAAAATTATTTTAATACTTAACTTATATAATTTATTATGTAATAAAAATATGTTTTCAAATTACCAAGACATTTCTTGAATTTTAAAAAGCCGCCAAATAGTGTTTAACACAGATATTGTTTGTCATAAATTCAAAAATTTTTTTTTATCAATTTTTTGTGATCACCTATAGATGTCCTAAATTTAAAGTCAAGTGATCACTTATTTTCATCAAATTTGGTGACAAAACATCTCTATTAAGCTATTCACATCATTTAAAATATACTAAACAAGAACATATAGAAATAGATTTCTCAGATATTAATTAGGTAAAATATTTGAACAATCCATAATATTTTTATTTATGCACTAATTTTCTAGATAACATTTTGGTAAAACAAT
Organism: Pardosa pseudoannulata; assembly: GCA_032207245.1. NCBI lineage: Eukaryota > Metazoa > Arthropoda > Arachnida > Araneae > Lycosidae > Pardosa > Pardosa pseudoannulata. The sequence continues at coordinate 48,931,233 of CM063503.1, read as the reverse complement.
TATGTATTAGAAATAATTACATATTACAACATCTCACAGCTGCCATCTTGTATGATATTTCTATACAATGTATAAATTTACAAATTATACAATTGTACAGATGATTTTAAAATGTACGAATTCTCATGATAAAAATGTGTATTAAAAAAAAAAGTCTCAGTAAGCATATCGCCTTAATAAATGAACTCTGGCAAATAGAAGTAAGTAGTAATGATTCTTCCAACAAGCATGCTTGTACAAAAATATCACTAAAGATTGTTTAGGAAATAAATTTGAAATATGAATTTAGAATAGATTTTTACACCAGCTTGCAAAGTGAGTCTACTGGAAAAACTCCCCCAAACAATATTATGGCCCTTATCAATTATTAAGACAATTATCTGATGTTATTTGTATTAAGTTCAAGACTGACAGTTTCAAAAAGAGGAAAATATAGGGATGTCTAGAGTCACCTGAACACACAATAAATTGCTGTATCTGATGATATTAAAGCTAATTATTTTTGATGGCTTTGACACCTTTATGGATCTGAAGACCAAAACTCTGGAAAAAAAACGTAATATTCTTTAAACCAGAAGAAATAAGAAAAAAAGGGTTGTCCATCAACTAAGTTGCTTCATGTAATTAAGAAGGACATAAAGACAGTTGGTGTACCAAACTGGAGAGTCATAGCACTGAATAGTTCAAGACAAAAATTCTTATTAGGACATCATTAACTTGTAGCTCCCGAAGAACCAATTATAAGCTAATCAAATTCAGGTGTATTTTAAATTATTTTTTACAAATTTTGTCATCTAATGGTTTAGTTAAGAGAGTCATTTAAAAGAAAAAAATTGTATAATAACTATGTTGCAAACTGAGAACATTGAACACATCTGACTACACAATATATTCAAAAATACAATGTAGTGATGAATGGATTAAAATAAGCAAAGTAATAATAAAAATTTCATCTAAAACGTTTTCTACTGTATATCATGTCAATGGAAATAAATTATTTTATATACAAGAATATTTTTTTAACTTATAAACATTAAATATAAAATTATATGCTGCATATATTTCTACAATAGCAAAAAATAAGTACTTCAGTCAAAGATTGAAATATACCTTGCACAAATTTTCCTTTTCTCCAGATAATTTGTCAGATTATATTATAATTGATATAGAATGCATCACCTGTTTTTTCAATAGTCTTTTCCTGTAGGTTGTTAACACATGCCACAGTTGTCTTGGGTCAACTCGTTAAAAAACATACACTTCTTTAGTCTTCTTTGATGTCTTCATGTCTGCTACAAAATTAAGTGTAACATTCAGAAATATGACTGAGTTTGGATATTTGTACAAAAAACTACTTTAATTTTTAACTATTTCAAGTTTTCTAACTCACAGCAAGACTCAATTCAACTTTGTTCCACAGAATGGCAATAGATAAAAGGGGGCTTTTAATGGCTGATATTTAGAAAAGAATGAAGACATTGAAAATAAATCTGATGAGACAGCTAATTTTCTAATAAAGGGTTTCAGGAGTATTTTAAACAACTGTATGAAAATTCAAGTAAGTTTGCAAATTTACAAGGAGCCTATTTTAAAAACTATGTTGCTGAAATTCTTCATAGTATTGTAAAATAATATTAACAAATTCTAGGAACTTGTTGACTGTCTTATACAGCTAATAAAATTTTCTAATACAATATAAGTAATGCAGTTAAAAATTTATCAATAATTTGATAACCTGGAAATATACTGCATAACAATAAGTCAAGTAAACATATGTTTTATATCCCAAAATAATTTTTTTAAATAGAATATTAATAGTTGCAGTTTAAGGGAAAAAATTATCTTCAAGAGACAGCAACAATTAGCTTGTTACAGTGATGAACATTTTGTTAATATATTTTTTACAAAACAAACTTTATGCTAAACCAAACTCATTGTTTTAACTTTAAATTTCTTCTGAACTATATGTAAATTACTTCACCTAAAATAAACAATCAAATTAAAAGCTTATACAGTAGTGAATGACATAGATAAAATCAAATTCATGCATATTGAATCAAATTTTAAAAAAAAAAAAAAAATGTTATTATTCCAGGTATAGCATCCAACCCCAAAGATGTATATTATGTATATTGAAGGTACATAAACTCTAAAAATACTGAATATCTATATTATGTTATTATAATAACATATACATAGTTTAAGCACAATATAAAAACCCTTGTGGATTGAAACATCGGGAAAAGAAAGATAAGAAAAGATGAAATGTTTCATCCAAAGAGATTAAGAAAAATTTTGTAATCCGAATCATATTGGAGAAAATAACAGGACTATTTAAAAAAAGTTTCTGAAAAGATCTAACCTAGAATCTAACCAATTTTTTATATCTGTTTATAATTTGAAAGAGATAAATTAATTGTCATATATAAACTTTTTTTAATATCCTATATTTTGCAGGAAATATCTAAAGTCTGGTGTTTCGAATTATTTCGAAAATCCAATTTTAAGCTTATTTTCCCATTAAACATGTTATCGAATTTAAAAATTTTGAAGGAACAACTTTCAGTAAACATATGATATACATAAAAGATGTATTAAATACAAATAAAAATCAAACTAAACTATTATTAATTGTACTGCACATATGGGATAAAAGTGCTCAATTTTAACATTATCATATTCTTTAACTATTTTAATTAACCAATGTCAAAAATATTTCATAACTAAAAAATGCAAAAATTACAAACAGTATTCAAAAATACATAAATATTCAAGTAAAACTTTCATTTATTTTAACTGCTCTTTATATTAAATATAGAACACACATCCCTCATTTAGATGCCCTTTCAAAGCAGATAATTCCTGTGCACATTTAACTTAAAACAATGAATTATGTTTATAACAAATGTAATATAACTGTAGTATAAAATTGTTTTGATATCTATATTTTTAAATAATTTATGTTTACGTGTCTCCTTATAAGCATATATAAATTCACAGTTAAGGCTTTCATGCTGTACATTAAGCAATAAAAGATATACAGTGACAGAAAAAAAAAATTACAAGAAAACTTCAGAATTATAATATTCAAGTGTTTTATTTAGAATATTACATTATATCAGTATTTTATTATGTCGCTCTTATACTCTATTACTATTTACAGTTCTTTAGGTATGAAATTATGTTGTCACAGCCTGAAACAATATAATTGAAAAGTAGGAGATGCTGATAATTGCACAATAGAAATGAAAAACATTTATTATAACAAAATTTAAAAAAAAAAAAATGGGACAAAGTAGGATAGCAATCACTGGTTCTTAACTACTGAGTGAATACTGTACAAAAGATAAACACAAACACATGTTCAGTACACATGAACTTTTTATATATACATCATAATATATGTTACCACAAAACTGCTGCATGACGACTAGGTAATTTTATGTCCATCTTCAGCTCATGATAAATTGTTCTAGTTTAGATGTTCTGGATAGTGTTTTAGATTTCCTTCCTGAGAATAGTCATTCTCAAAATTTCTGGAAATGCATGAAATTTTTTTTTTAAATATAAAAATTATAATAGATTTTAATAATAATTAGATACTACAGATATTTATAATTCCAAACTTTATATTCCTTAATATATCAAGCTACAAAATACAGACACACTACAGAGTTTCCCAAAAGTCTAGAAAGAATGTAAATGCCAATAACTTTTAATTATAAAAATATTTCAGTAACTCACATATGACAACAGGAAACTTACAATTTTATTGAACAGCCATTTTTGTTTAATGACACTTTCTAAGTGTGTATCAAACATTAAGCATTTTTAGCCATTTTGGAAAGCCAAGAATGTTACAATGGTGTTCATTAGAAATGGGTTTTATTATATGATGAATCTTAAGTAACAAAGCTTAAATATATCTCAGTTTGTGAGAACTATCATCTTAAAGTAGACCTGTAGGCAGTAGTCTTAAGATCTAGGCATTTTGTAGACCAAGATGTCCTCTGTAGACAATTGATTTTTCATCAAAATATCCTCAAGAAACTCACTTTACACATAAAAAGGGAGAGTACAATTTTCAGTTAGTAAAGTTTTGCTTTGTCTTTCTTCAGTATCCTAACTAGCACAGACTTGGACACTCCTAATTCTAGGTATTGTGGTATGAATTTTTATGGACTACATTTGTAAGCTTTCCTAAATGGCATTAATATCATTGCTTCTCAAGCAAGCCCTTTTAAGTAAATCTGCTGCATTTCTTATTGTCTTGAATTATTGTACCAATTAAATATTGTAGACTCACTAGAAATGAAATTTTCTCTTTAACAAAGCATTCCAATTTGATTGATTACAGCATGTACTATACTTTCTTCTGTAAAATTGCCTGTTTTGTCATTTGTATGCATAATTTATTCCATGAATGATGCAAATAAAATGAAATTTCTAATATCCTAGATGGAATTTTTTTTCAAATTTTCTTATGAATCAAAAATAAACTGTCAATTTACCAGAGGATAACTATTTCTTTTGTGAAACTACTTACTTGTTTATGAAGACTTTTGGAATATCAGTGAACATGCATAATCCATTATTGAAAATAATCTAAATTTTACTCTCCTAAGTAATATATCTTACTGCATTGAAATATTCTTATAATTGAAATGCTATTAGCATTTATATTTTTCCCAGAATTTTGGGATACACTCTATATTAATTACTTTCCATTCAGAAAATCAAAAACAATATACACTTTTATCTCTGAAAACAGTTCTTGATTTTATTATGAATAAACTGGCAGCAGAAAATGCCCTCTCAGCCAGAGCTAATGATGGTAGAATTGTTTTGAAAGCCTTACCAAGTTTTATAACATTTGATGATTGATACTGTCAATAAATAATTATGTCTTCCTTATCAAGGACTTGTTCACCGAACCATGTAAGACCTATGTGGGATCACTTTTTCTTATTTTCTTTTAAAGATTTTAATTCCAAAGTACTCTTTTTTTAGTGTAAACAATCAGATTAAGGCCGAGTTATTTGAATACACACCCTGTTATGGCACTATCAAATTTAACAAACATGTCAATTAGGGATTTCTCATTTATGGTCCTAAATTGTCAAAGGAATAGCTTTTGGTCCTAGAAGGAATTGATATAGTGAATATTGACAAATTTAATGCTTCCACATACAGACCCTCACAAGAAAAGTATTTGATATGAGCTTACCAGACTCACTGAGGAGAGGTGACTGCATGTATTATTAAAAGAAAACTAAATAAGTGAATTTTTTTTTTTCCTATTCAGCTCTAGTTTCCACTCTGACTAAAATAATGACTTTTAAAGAAAAGTACTCTTTAATTTTATTACAGTTTATATTTTCATGCATATGTGAGTTTGTTCACAAGAATTCTCAAGAGCTAAGTATAATTCCCTGAGAATATGTACAAAAATCTTCTAATTTCTTGGTAAAGAAACTAGTTCTGGAGGAACTAAGGGTATATGTTTTTCAATTCAATGGCAGTTATTTAAGGATCTGACATTACTTCATATTTTAAAAACTCAACAGTCCTTGGTGTGAAGTCTTAGGTATTCCAGAGCCTGTCTTCCTAAGCAGTATCCTCCTGAGAAGCAGTGATTTTGCAGACCAATGACATGCTGATATCCCTGACTATAGGAATTGCTGACACTCCTGCCCTAATTGAGTCAAAGCATGAGTTTTTTTTTTCACAGATTTGAAGTTTTAATTTACCTACTGTATAAGTTCAATATACTGTATATACATGAACAATGAGATTTTAAGAAGAAAACTTTTAAGAAGTGAATAAAACCTCTCTAGTCAGAGTAATGCAAAATTAACCTTATTGCAAATGCTCAGGGGGGGGGGATAAAGATATTCTATGTAAATAAAGGTTATTGCACATTATCAATATGTCAGGAAAAGCATTCCACATTTCATGTCAGGAAAATAAGGCAAAAACATGATGTAGATTTTTATGTATGAAGCATTTTTGTTTTTGACAGCACTGTAAATAAAAATAAATCTTCATTCTTGTGTATAATTTCATTTGACAATGTTTAGAACACATTCAGGAAAATCATCGATAATATGTTTTAATACTATGTTTAAAGAAAATTTATACAAATGTTTTGTCTAGAAAACACAAATATATGAAACTGAAAAAAAATGTCAAACAGCTATCAGTAATAACTGATATATTTAGGTAATTAAATGCTCTAACAACAAACTTTATGACTTATATTAATTGTTATAACATATAAAATTTTGATCATTAGTGTATACAAAATCAATGAAATCTACAAAAACTTTTGATCTGAATAATGGTAAAATAATTTAATGGACATTTCTCACAAATAGCTTTAACATTGTAATGGAATTTCAAAAATCAGAACCTACATGTAAACTGATGTTTGAATTAATGAGTTTGATTAAATTTTTAAAACTATAAGCAATCAGTAGAGAAATTATAAAATTTCATGTTAATTTTTAAATACTGCTTATTCCAAAGTTCACATAATCTTCTTTTTCTGATTTTAATCATTTATGTTTGAATATATTATATCTAAGTTAAAGACATCTGATTATGCGTATACTGTTAACTTTATAAGTATTGAATGGTTATTTTCCTTTTTTTAAAAATTCAGAAATCCTACAAGCAATTAATATTGCTTTTAGAACTACACATTAGTAGGGTGTTTCTAATCATATTATCTTGTAAGGTAGATTTGTACTTTTAAGGATTTTAATTAAAGCTGACATACAATTCTAATGATAGTTTATTGGTGAAAAATTATAAAACTCCCTACTATTAAAAATAAAGTCTCCCTCCAATGAAACCACTTGGTTTAGGATGAATTTTTCTTATACTGAAACCAAAAACTATACAGTCATTTAAAATTTAAATACTACTAGCCTTTTTATTTAATTTAATAAATTCAAAAGTATTTATGACTTTCAACTAAAAATGAAACTATTGTTGAAATTATACAAGTTTTGATTACACATTACATGAATTGCTCAAAGTGAAGAAAACTCATTAATTTAGACAATAATACTCTTATGTGTTTACATGTATTTTACTTGAAAAATTTGTTATTTTAAATTGCTTTGTATTCAGAGATATCCCATTTTCATAAAAATTTTAATTTAGCTAGATGAAAATAAAACTAGATTTTTTTTTTCAATTTGTAAATCTTTTAAGGGCTTTGAAGAAAATTACTTAGAAAACTGCCAGTCTCAGGATTGATTTACTCTTAAAAAACATGCTACTGTAATATACCATCTGTAGAAGGACCAGTGTAGGTAGTATAGAAACAATGACTGGCAAACTAATTATGCATATATCAGAAACTATCTTGAAAGCTAGCAAAAATTGAAAATATATTCGTTATAACCAAAATTTGAGATACTGAAAAAAAATATGTGCATATTTTGTTCTAGGATATTTGACCATTATGGAAAAATATGGTATAAAATACAACACAGCAAAATAATTTAGATGCATAAATATGATATGTAGTTTGATAAACTCACAACTACCATTAGATACAAAAAATGCAATAATAATAATTAATATGCAATATGAATGAAAGTATTTTTTAAATATTTCAATTAGGACAGAAATACTACATAATATTATTCAGTAAAGTTTATTTTAGCTATGTATGAAACTTTTTTTTACTAAGCATTAATAATATCATTTGACACTTTTACCAGTATTCAGTTCAGAAATAGAATATCAATATTGCATATCTAACATCCTAAAGCACACTTTATTTATAAAAATTCAAAAGTCAATTTTCTCATATGAACTGTTAAGCTGAGCATGCAATAGGTACTTTTAATAGATCATAATTTTGTCTTTCTAAATAAGTCTATATAAACATGTGATAAATGCACATGCAGCAATGCAACAACATAGACACTGTGCAGTATCTCTGTTTAGTATCTCATTTGAACAGACATAAGAGTAGTTCAGCAAAAAGTATCCAGTACATATCAGGCTTTTTGGATAAAGACCTAATGCAACAAAGAGTATTTTACAACTGGAAAGTTTTAACCATGAAGTCAATTATACTAATTCTTCCACAACAAAATTAATCTTTTAAATATTCATCAACCTCTTTTATGAAATGAGGCAAAAGAAGCACAAAACATTTTAAATATTAATTTCATTTCATCAACCACTAAAGAGCATTCTTATATCTTCCAAATCATAAGTAGAAGTCATATCAGTCTTTTCATTTGTTCTATTTAAAGAGAAAAGCTTACTGTTCACAAGATTTCCCAAAGCATTGAAATAACTGGAACAAACTTTGCAATAATTTTAAAAACATCTATTGAACTACATTGATGTAAACTGGAAATAAAATGAAACTTCAAGGTATGCAAAAATTCAAGAGAAAGATAAAATATTGAGAGCCAATTGTGTATTTTTTACTCACAGGGTAAAATTTGAAATATGTCTATTAGAAATAAAATTTTTATATTAAAGTAAAGTAAAATAAGTGTTTTATAATGTAAACTGAAACTGTACTAATGTTTTTAAAACCTAAAAAAGTTGACTTATGAAATTTTTTAATTACCATTTCTACGTTATAAATTGAAATATAATAATTGAATTAATATTACTTCAGTTTACATAATAAAAATGACTACTTGATGTAAAAGTTTAGTTTCTAATTTACATATTTCTAAAGTTATAAAGAGGGATAAATGAATTCTTATTTTCTTCACTTGGTGTGTATATTTTAAATTTATTACTGAAATTACCAATTTTATATATATTTTATAAAGTTAGACCCTTATTATTAATATAGGAAACATTTTATTCTAAACACAGAACTCTTTATTTTATAGTGAAAAAAAAGTGGCAGTGATAAAATTAAAACTTTTTACCTTGAAAGTACTATGTTCTCTAACTACTGTAATCTAAATATTGCATCATTTAGAAGTAGTTCTAAACATTTAGTGTATACAGAAAGAGCATTTGTATAACAGTATCAAAATATATGATTATATACTAGATTATAGCTTAGAGCTCACAATCTTGCATGCTCAAGATTATTGCCAGTATGTGATAAAAGATATCAAACCCCCTAGCATAAATTTATAAATTTTCACAAATCATTCATTATTTACCATCATTATTTCACTTTCATCATTCCCATAAATTTTCTATTACAGATCCAAGGCTCATGAAACAGGGCAACATCAAATTCTCCACCAACCAACCTTTTCACCAGAAGAGCCAAGACTTCCCTATTATGGCAAAAATTCAGTTAGCCAACCTTAATCCCAGCCCAGGTGGCAAGAAAACAAAGAACAGACAAAATGGGAATTTACCCAGGCTGAACTTGTACCAGGAGAGTGTTTACCTTCTTCCTCCTCAATCAGCTACATTGCTCTTAATCTCTTCTATGTAGCACATATCTGGCTGATATCTGGCTAAGTCATCCGACCCAGAGGCCACTTTTAAAACTTCAAACACAGGAATGTTTGAAAATATGTGAAGGAGTCAACTTCTGAAGCAGTTGCCCAAGAAAGTTCACCATTAGGAAGTCTTTTACCCTTAGAAATAAGTGTTTAACCTTCTGACTGTGAAGGTCTGAAACAGTAAAGGTATACAAGTTATCATTTTAATCTTATAAACTGACTTTTGACAAAATTAGCAAGGATTATTGAGGAAAAAACAATGTTGCAATTCATAATCACTTTTTGCAAATCCAAAACTTACACTTATATAAATATAAGTCTGCGTGTGTGTGTGTGTATATATATAACCGGAGAAATTATCTTTCACTGGTCATACTGATGACTCATAGTGCAGTCATGAAGAGCATGAAATCCAATTTTGTGGAACAAATTTATTCAGGATAAAAATGAACAGGTCAACTGACTGTCTTTACAGGAGAAATTGAATACTGCAAACATATCTTTCAATGATTTTGCACCTCAAAGTAAGAGTTCATGTGATTTTATTGCCAAGTGGCTATAGACTGAGCAATTTTTGGAAGTCAAGAATGAACCTCGGTCATTTAAACTAGCTCAAAAACCACACCAACAGCAATTTAGTTCTTGGAGAAACAAAACCATTTTCCAGAGACAATTGAACAATTTGGCCAGTGGACAGAAAATTAGCATTCCTGCCAGTGTTAGATTTGAGGGATGGGTAAAAAGAATTTAAGTCAGAACACTTCCTTATAACTGGCATTTTATAGCTGGGAAATTTGATATTAAAAAATAGGGAGAAAAAAAAAGGAGAATTTTAGATATTTTAGTGGTAATAATTTTGATATATTATTTATAAACTGTACAATAGGAGGGTTAATAGAAATCTTAAATAAAACACAAAACATTAAAATTTAAAAAAGTAATATTTTTAAAACAAACATTTTATAAAACAGTTTTCTGGTATTAATTGAAGAAAAAAGTCTATAAAATTATCAGTTTAGCATCTTCAACTGTTTTTTTTTCTTCAAAAATATTGGATTGCTTAAATGATAATTTTGTAACTTGATATAATAGAAGATTCAATGTCATTCATGTTATAGAATAAATCTTCTGTAAAATACATTGTACACATACTTCTACAAATAAAATGGGCTTAAAAATTAGGGGAAACTACTCTTTAAAGGAGTATTTCAATGAGTAAGATTCTTCACTACACTATTATATCATGATCTAAGAAAATAACTATTCTTCAGTTAAATTTTTCTATAAGTTTATATCAATAACATAACAACCAATCATAGCAACTTAGAACAAGTCACATTTCAAATTCACAAGAAAAATCCTTAAAATTTAATGTAGATTTTTTCTTTGCTGATTATTTATAAAAAGGAACTAAAGTTTGCATATTGAATTTGACTTTTTTTCATTGTACCAAAAATTAAAACAAAATATATAAATATTTATGTAATTAGCTTTCAAGAGTAAAATTATTTCAATCAGAATGAATTAAAATAACAGCATATGCAGTAACACTATACCCTTTTCAGTATTTTCTTCATTTTCCAGGGAAGCTGACTTAAACTGTTTTTCTACTAATTTTTTCATCAAATGACAACAATAAAGCCCAATATTCATCCAATCTATCTTGCCTTTCTCCATACTTAAGATAAACCTAATAAAAGAAAATTAAAAGAATCAGCAAAAGAATTTAGATCAAAAACTTCAAAAATGCAGTAACAAAAGTCAGTTTTAATAGAAACAGAGACATGTATTGAAATTTAAGTATGATTAAATATAGGAATATATATTAGACAAAAGTAATATAAAGAGTTTTATCTTTCAACAAGCTATATATATATATATATATATATGAAATATGGGCGAGATTCATCCAGAAGCACAAGACATTTTATTTCTGGCGACAATACATCAAGTCCATACAACAGGTGAGAGCTTTTTGAACATCATACACATACACTTTTTAAGTAGAGATTTCTCAGGTAAAAAGACCATGGTTAATCTCTAAGCACATTTGATCATGCGATACAAAATACTCATGTCTAATGAGAACATGTTTACTATTGGCTAAAGAAGTACAGACAGAGGCTGAATTAAGTCTATAGCATGTCTGGAGGGAAAAATCAGAATTACTATGTAAAACCTAATATAATTTATGAATAGAAGTTATTAAACTAAAATTAAAATATGTAAATAAGGGATTTTAATATTACATATATATATATAAATCAAGAGGTCTTCTAAGAATAAATCTTTATGAAAATGCTGTCCTGTATTATTAAATATAGATAACATGCACAGTTTTCAATAATTTCATATTTCCTAATAATTACAAAATCTGCAAATTGGGAACACTTCTTATTAGTGAAAAGTATTCATAAAAGAGAATGGTAAACCAAATGCAAGAAAATGAATAATTTAAAAGAATAGTAAAAAACTGCAACACAGGTAGTTCAAAAGATTGAGACAAAATTTTCTAACCAGAAAATATTTTAAAAGGATGATTAATTGCAAATATAAGTATTCTTTTCTCTTCCTAGAAGAAATATTTACTAGGCATTTCTCTCTCTATCAAATGAAGTCAAAGCAAAAACAGTTGAAAATTTGAGGTTTAAAGGTCTTTTTTTTATTTACTGATATATACTGCTTAACAGAAGAAGTGCAAATTCTAATATTATTGTATTACTTTGGTACCAAAGAGCAGCACTGTATATATATTCTGTCATCATTCAACAAATTTTTATTTATATGAACTGCATTTCTACAAGAACGAAAATTATACATATTAACGGTTTTTATTAAATAAACCCTTATTTGAATAGATTTATCATAACCATCTTTGGCATTTTTGCTGTTAGTGATCAAAGTCACCAAATTGGCAAAAATAAAAATGAGGAAATAGAAAAGCATAAAAATGCCAAAAAGAAAATGCATCAATTAACTAAAATTTTGAATGAATGATTTTTTCCCCTAATATGTGTTTCAGATGTGTAATTTCTCAATGTTTAGAACAGAAATGGTATGTTTTTAAAAATTATTTCATTTTATTTACTTTCGATAATATTTGTATAACAAGCTCTAGCAGGATCTATAAAAGTGAGTTTATGGTTATCAGACGGTCAAAACTTTTCTTTCCTAATCATTTACTATATGGACTCTAACCATCAAAATAATAATAGATTCTTAGCTCAATCTACTGTTTATGTATACACAAAGTCATTTTAGTCTGATCAGCAATTATAACTCAAATCACCTATCCAGTATCTATTGTGAGAAAAAGAAATTTCAAATTTATATGAAATAACATCCTAATATTTTTCATCAACACAATACAGCTGATATTTTACAAATTTAAAATATCTGATATGAACATGACTGTCTTGTATACCTATTGAATTATATGCATATTTTGATCTATTTCATTTAAGTTTATTTAAATGCAAAATACAATCCATCAATTCTTCAAATATAGTTACAATTACTAAAATATTAAATTTTTGATACCATAAAAAATTAAACAATATGAATTTAACAATGATTAAAACTATATTCAACAATGAGTATTATATTGTTTCAGCAAAGAGTAGAGCTCCAACAGCCATTTCTTAGAGACCAATAATATCAATATATCTATAATAGAGAGCCTCAAGTAAGGAATTGTCTAGACCACAGCAATTTCAAATTTGACTTTTCCAGATTTCCGATCCTTTGCAAATTATTTCTTATGTAAAAAGTAAGTAGTAACAAGATTGAAAATGAAGAAAAAAAATTTCCTTTTGGGTTTAATTTAGTTTCTTGACCAACTGGCTCTTATCAGACACACACTGGAATGTCTTTGGATAGATCCTCTACTTTTTACAATTGATTTGAGTTACAGGAACTTGATATTTGAAATTAATAAAGTATACAAAGCTTTGCCTTCACAAACTATTCAAAGAGTACAGCCAAGGTAACACAAATATATCAGCTAATATCAGAATTATAATATTGAAATTCATCAAATGGACACTCCCTAAAAGTGGAATTCTGAATATCATTTTTTGATATTTAGCAATGTTCACCTCTTGGTTATTTTGCAATTGAAACTAATTCATTTACATCTTGAAGCAAGGCCTTTCCTATTTATTTAGAATATTTAAATTTAAAAAAATTTATCACCTGTTTTTTTTTTTTTTTTTTTTTTTTATCTCGGAACCAAAATCTATGACAGTCTAGTTCTACTTTACCTATCTCCGAAGAATCAGAATAATTACAGTTATATGTAATATTTGTTACTGAGAAAGAGCAAAATCTAAACACCACCATTCACATTTAGCTTATGTAATATTATGCACTGCACGTCTTGAGATATCATTTGATGTCATAAAATGATATTTTTATGAATATCAAAAGATATCACTGAATATTATTAAACTAAAGTAATATTTACTGACACTTAACAATAATATTATAAAATGTGAGTTTAAAGAAAGTTTTGTTACTTAGAATATTTCTCTTATAAGCAACAAAAATTCTTTTTAAATGCTTTCTTTTAAGAAATTTCAAATTTTAATTTTGCATTATGTTGGTCAATATCAGCGGATTTTCAAAATTTGTTTCAAAATATATTCAAAATATTGCGCAAATTTCTACAACATTGACCAATAATTTTGTGGTACCTGGAAAGGCTACCAATTTAGCTTTATAATATGAAAATTATAACATACTATATTTTTATTATAAAAAAGTATTGTGCTGATAAAAACAAAAAGAAAATTTGACTTTAAACCATAAGATATAAAATTTATAATTGAATACAGTTGGGAAAATATCCAAATTTGGGGCTCATCCAAATTTGACATCCAGATTATACTCTTACTGTATTGAGATTTTTTGCTACATAGAATGTAGATAGCAATCAAAAATGATATGCAAAACTAGACGTTACAACAGTCCTAAATACAAAATTCTCACTTTCTACAGCTAATTTCTTTTCAGTTATGCCTGACAGCAGTAGTATGTGTCGTAATGAACTTTTTTGCTATATAGAGCATCAATTACAATCTAAACAGGAGGTGTTCAACTAAATGCTACATCAGTCCTGCATATAAAATTTCAACATTCTAAATCTGATTCTTTTTTTTATTATTATTTTTTTTTATTTATTTATTTTTTACGTTTTGTTAGATACATAGTACATGTGTACATAGTCATTAGATCAAAACTAATTAAAATTTATATAGGGATGGACAAAATGGATAGTTAAAATTTTTATGCTAAAGTTTACTTGTATTTAAATACAGACATAAAAGATTAATCGAAATTGATTTAGGCAGTCAAAATTGGTATTTCTATTGAACTTAAGTTTTTTTGTAATTACAATACTTTCTTTACTACATACAAGGAAGTATAAAAAATTAAATTTTTTAAGAAAAAACAATACAAAGAAAACTTAATACAGCAAGATTTCTGTAAATTTATTTCATTTATACTCAAGCCTGAGTAAAGAGAAATGAATTTATAGCACAGAAATAAAATCAAATATACCCATTCAAGACATATTCCCCAGAACGGTTACTAGCATAAAATCAGGTCACAAATAAGGTGACGTTTGTAGCACCACAGCACAGATTTTGCCAAAATATTAAAAGTGTGCCAAGAAGGGTCTACAATAATTTTTACTTTATAAATAAAATATATCCTGAGTATTTTTGTAATGAGTACTTTTATAAACATTGTACAATTATAATTTCAATAACAAATATCAAAGATATTTGTTTCATTCTTATAAATGGCTAAATACAAAGATTGTAAAAGTTTATATTAATTTTATGACTATATAGTACTAAACATTATTTATCTTTAGGTTTCAAACAGGAATTAAATAATCCTATAAAATAATACAACTGAAAACTTACAGACATTCCTTTCTATTAGCTATGTAAAACAATTTTGGGAGAGGTACTTGAATAAGGATTTCTTTCATATTTCTATTGTTGTACCTATTAAAAGAAACACAAATGGAACAGAATTAATATGCAACCTGCAGACAAAAACCACAAAATTAGTAATTTTTTAAAGTTAATTTTCTACTAATATCACAATTATCAAACTTTTAAGAAACAGAAAGTTAATATTACAGTATAACTTTTACTTCACAAATCATATCTCAGTTTTCATTTGGTAATATACCTTTTAAAGAAACCACCAGCAAAGCATGTTCTCTATTGCGATATACAGTTTATAAATAATAGATCAAGTAGTAGTGATTTAAAAATATTTTTAAAGAATAACTGAGAATAGGTTACTTTTCAATCAATTTCCTTTCTAAATAAAATTAACCTATTGTATAATCATACATTACAGCAATTAAAACTTCTTTAATAATTAGAAATTTGTCTGCTACATTAGGTCAATTATTACTTGAAATAAGCTAATAATTCAATGGTTTTTATAAGCTAATGGATGATACTACATAAACTTCAATTCATTTGAACATTCTTAAAAGTCTACAAATTATTCAGAAAATAACAGTTCCAATTGTTTAAAAGTTTAATTTCAAATATATAAATTACTAACATATATAATATATAAAATGCTAGTGAATTTAAAAAAAAATTTACTTTCCCAGGTTTATGCTAATTTTGAACATCACTTATAAACTTAAGATGCTGTTCAATATAGCATTTTATTCATGCAATGACTGTCAATGTAAGCTTATTGTTGTATTGTCAGTTAACAAAAAAATAAAACACTTTAAGAACTAGATTAAACTAAAAATTTTAAAACAGCCCATTTAATTGGACACTAGTTTTAAACTAAACAACTGAACTTTGTTATTCAAAAATTTTGCTATAGAACTATAAAGTAATAATTAAAAGTCATAAATGCAACTGAACTTCATTTCAAGATTTTTAAATTCTAGATCCTAAGTTAAGAGAAATCATTCTAATAATTACTAGAAGCATACACATGACTAAAATTACCAAAAACTAAAATTACTGACAACCAAAACCCGTAACCCAAACGCATTTTAAACTCAATAACAAATCCCACAATTCCTTGTGGTTGAAAAGGGCGCGTTGAGTTGTTTACTGTCTAAACTTTAATCAGGTTGTTAAAAATAACTTTAATTCACATATGTAATAAAGTGCATAAAAATAAACTATATTTTATTAGCATCGTACTCTTCCCTACGGTAAATAACTTTAAGCCAATCTAGTTTCGATGTTTACTATCTATTGGTCATCTGGGAGTAAACGTTTATGACAAGTAATCATCTTCCAGGAGACTACATTATGTGAGTCTGGTTTTTAGAAGTATATTTGGATTGACATAAGCTAAGTATATTAAATATCAGAGAATAAAAGTAAATATAAGGTGGCAGTTCTCGCAAATGCCAAATCACTGGCTATTAGATCAATCAGAGTTAATCGCTTACTAATTTTTAAAATTTACATTAGTTATTTATTATCTTTAGCCTAAAAGTGTTTAGTTTGGTGGGTTGCGGTCAATTTTTTGCCACATGAAGAAGGATGAGACAAGGACCTAATTTATAGCTGATAACATCCCTGCCATCAGCGGCATTCGAACCCATGAACTACGGTGCCTTGAGACAGCACCATTTCCGTTTCATTCATCGTCTGGTTCAAATCAAATAGTGAGATCCTGCCTTAGTCCAGATATGTTTTCAGGTTCTAATTAAATGGTTTTTATCAGTTTTTCAACTTTTAAAAAATACTGGATAGTTTCCCACACATGACAGTTCAATCCCAATAGGTTGAAAGTTACATAAATTTGACGAAATATTTTATCCTACCCACACAACCACATAGAGCTTATAGCCGTCTAATAGAGATCGAAATTCATCTATGACATCCAGGAAGTGCTATAGAACTCTATAAGATTAAAAAATAGATGTCTAATGGTCGTGTGTGATTTCGACGTCTGTTAGATATCTAAGACGTGTTATGTACATCTATAAGTCCTCCAGGTTTCGACTTTTAATAGACGTAGCCTGTATCAGTTCATATTTTGATATAGACGTCTTATAGAGCTCTTTTAGATCACCTCCTCCCAAAGCGCCATCTATAGTCTGGTGAACAAACTACTACGCTGTATATTATTATTGAGTGTGGAGCGTCATCTTCATTTGTTTATAAATTCCTGTAAGTACTAAATAATAATTCCCATTGTAAATTACACACAAATTATATTGTATTTCCTTATACTGCCTCTATCTAGAGTTGTATTTAATATATTATTATTATGTCTGTTAGAATATTTTCTTATAGTTTCTTTTTTATAGATTTAGAAAAATTTAAAATGCTTCTAGAAGTATACTATGAATTTTTTCTAATAGACATATTTCATAGTTTTTAAGTCATCAGATGTGTCAGAATGTTTAGCAGATTTTATTGTTGAAATTAATAAATTTATTCAAAGTGGTATGAAATTGAATGTTTTATAATTGAATAGACTTTCAAGTCAATAAAAATTGACTTGAAAGCTTTTGATTGTGATGTTTACAACAGCTAGTTGATAAAGTATTTGAATCCACAAAATTTTTCAGACACGAATGAAACAGTTTTTGTTAATAGTTTTAAATTAAATTAAGAACACACTAAATGGTCTGGTGAACTTAACACACAAGAAGAGTACTAAATTTTAATTTTAAGAAACAAATATTACACTTCTAAATTAAATAATGTGCAAATTTTAATACCGTAATTTTTTATACATTTTGTTATACTTCTGTAAATTTACTTTTATTTTTAAAATCACCGTAGCAGTTATTTTTGCGTAAGTGTTCTAATAGACTGCCAATTATTCAAATTAAATTAAGCTAATTTATTAAGAACAAATAAACAACGTTTTGCAGGAGAATAGCACGTCCTTTTAAGATGTAAAAACATCTAAATCGCGTACCCTCCAAGTCGAAATTGTCGCTCTTATAGACGTGCTATAGAGCGGAGCGTGGATTTCATCGACGTCTTATAGATCTCAAGGAGAGCACACCTCGGAACTCCTATAGAGCTCCATAAGACGCGATCTCGATATTTTTCGACGTCTTATAGAGGAAGGCGTTTTTATGAGGTGACGTATTATAGACGTCTGATAGAGATCGGTGTGTTGTTTGGGTAGTCTGATCCAGATAAAGTTGTTATTAATTTAAAATGTCATCACTTATTACGTGAAATTACCCTTGCATGTAATTAGAAAATAGACAAAAATCAATCAGATTTAAAAGTAAAATGTACATACAGATTTTTTCCTTTATCCTGAAATCAGCCAAATTTTGTTATCAAATATACAAGGTATCTCAAACGTCCAGTAATCCTGAAATATGTTAGTGGGTTCAGTAGGAAATCTCGACAATTTATAACTAATCTTTTTTGAGTTATTGCTCCGTAGTGTTGTATACATCATAAAGAAATATTTTGTAACATAAAGTGCAGATAGCAATTAAAAGGAATGGTGTACAACTAAACTTTATATTAGTCTTAGACACAAATGTCAGCATTTTACGTCTAACCGTTCTTGAGTTGTGCCTTAGAGCATTAATGAACGTTATACTGAAATATTTTGTAACATAAAGTGCAGATTGCAATCAAAAGGAAAGGTGTAAAACTAAACTTTATAATAGTCCTAGGCACAAATTTCCACATTTTTCGTCTAATCGTTTTTGAGTTTCGCCTTAGAGCATTAATGAACGTTATACTAAAATTTTTCGTCAGAGTGTAGATTGCAATCAAAAGGTGAGGAGGGCACTAGACGTTATAATAGTCCTAAATACAAAGTACGCTATATTAAAAGTTTTCATTATATTCAGTGCA
Source organism: Pardosa pseudoannulata (assembly GCA_032207245.1). Classification (NCBI taxonomy): domain Eukaryota; kingdom Metazoa; phylum Arthropoda; class Arachnida; order Araneae; family Lycosidae; genus Pardosa; species Pardosa pseudoannulata. The sequence goes on along the minus strand of CM063503.1, from coordinate 48,911,927 downwards.
GAGTGCAATCAAATGATGACGAGCAATACAAAACTAACTGCAAAATTTCAAAATTTTATGGCTAATCGTTTGTGAGTTATGGTATACAGCGTTATTAACGTTATACTGAAATTTATAGTTTTCTAGATTAAGGATTGCAATCAAAAGGTAAAGTACATAACTCTGTGTTTTAATAGTCCAAAATAGAGAGTATCGACCTTTTGTGACTAATTATTTTGGAGTTATACGACATACATAAGTACGTACAAACTTCAGTAAACTAATCCTACCTAGTTCAGAAATATCAAAATCTGTATTTAAAGATTCCTTACATTCACAAGCAGACAGTATTGAAACTCAAAAATTCAGACAGGCATGGTCAAAATAAATGTTTTGGTTGAAATCTTAGCATTGAAATTTATTTTCGTAACAATACTTCTTTTAGATTGTACAAGGAAATAAAAGTATTTCTATCAATTTTACAAAACATTTATAGAAAAAACAGACGTAACATCACTAACTCTATTTGGTTACCTACAATGACCTTATTTATTTTTGTGCATTAGAGAGTGAATTGGCAGTCAATATTTTACACGGAGGAGAGTTCATAATGGTAGGAGTAAGAAGTTCATATGCTTAGATGAGAATAGTTCATGAGATAGATGAATAAATTGCTAACCAAAGAGGGCAATACAATGACTAGCTAGATTAATATATTGCTTTCATATTGGTTTCGTAAACTGTACAATATTTTAAAACAGGATGAACTTTATTCCCTCATAGCATAAATTTAAATCTTGCAAATAAAAGTGATTCATTGGATGTATATCAGTTTATATGTATATATGTATTCACATATGTTCCTTATCTCCTAAGCTATTGTCCCAATTGTAAAGAAAATTAGCATAAGCAGGCTGTAAGACACTGCAAAAAATACTTTCAACATTAAAATGTTTGATTTTCACACCTTTCTAAGTTTTTCAAATGTTTTATGCCGTTATTTCACACATCCCCCCCCCCCGATTAAATGCAGTAGGTCAATTTGTCAATTTATGACGTCATAAATAGATAGAGATGCCATTTGCTGTAGTACTATGATATTATTTCTTAAAATATCTCATTATTGAATTCTTATTTTATACTAATTAAATATCTCCTGCATAATTTCAATCCGTTTTTATCTCAAATTCAGACAGCCAGTGATAATTATTTTTTGTTTTTAACATGAATAATACGTTATTTATATATGTGATAATTTTAAATTTATTCTTTGATTACTTTTTGTATTACCGTGAAAGTTCTGCCATCAGTATTCTATCAACAAGTTTTTTCTTTAAAGTACAAATTCTAAGGAGTCTATGTCACGGGAAAAATAAATATAACTTCATTTATCTTTATACATTAGGAAGAATGTCCGTTTGTATGTGTGTTTGTTCTTTACACGAAACCACGCGGTTTGTTGTGGTTTATCAAATTTTGGATATCATTCTTTAACACTGCAAATGAACAGTACTTATTTTAAAACCTTTGCCGCTCATCCTATCACGCGATATGGCAAGAGTAAATTGCCAATCAACGTGCGATATCAGTACGCGAATGTTATTTTTAGCTTTAATTTTATATTTTACCTTGTGTAAAATATGTAATTCCAGCTAATTTGCAAATACCAAACTGTAATTTGTAACTGTACGATCTGAAATCGAAATGTCTCGAATTCTGGATCTCAAGACTGGCAAAGGTTACAAAGTATGGGAGATGCTATCTGACGGCCAGTATAAATTCAACCAAGCATAACAACAGTTCGGCAATAATGCTTGACATCAAAAGCACTGTTGTGCTAAAGAACGGTATTAGGTGCTAAAAACTCCTCTGAGATTACGAATTTCAAGACTTACTGTTTATAGGTGACTCAATTATGTTGGTCTCTATGCCAGACGACCAGCAGTTTGCATCAGGGCCGTAGCCAGAAATTATTTTCGGAGGGGGACCAAGGTAGAAAGACATCTTTATTTGTGAATGATACTTCAATTGATGAAAGGGAAAGCACTGTATTTCCTGCCAGCGGCCCAGCAAGACTTTTATGGTCTGAGAGGTTTTTTTTTTTTTTTTTTTTTTTTAAGAGAATAAATGTCCATGATATTGAATAGCTATGCAGATAGCACACATACAAACGTGGGTCGTTATCTATCTACGAAATGATCTTTCAAAATTTCGGGGGGGGGGGAACCAGTCCCCCAAATCCCTCCCCCTGCCTACGGCTTTGGTTTGCATTCCCTTCACATCTGTGTATAAGGCACAATGGGCTAGTGTGATGTTCAGTGGCGATTCCTGCTTTTGTATGAGCTAGGATTCTAGTCCGATAATATATAGAGCGAATGTGGAATACGTTTTCAACCAGGAAACATCAATAGACAAAAGTTTTCAATAGTCATGGTGGGGACAGGCATTCTGCTGAAAAGCTGCATAGACCTTCACATGTTTGATCCGTGGTCTGTTAATCCCACAAGGTATTAAAGACTAAGTATTTGAGCTTTATGCTCGTTTGTTCTGTGGTGCTGTCGGTTCTGGATTCATATCCATTGATGATAATGTGCTTTGTCTGGTTGACGACTTCCTTGAAAGTGAAGATATCCAGCGTATGGACTAGCACATTGATACGCCTGATCTTAATCCCATCAAGACTCTGTATGATATGCTCAAGAGACAACTTGTAGTTCTCCCTCACCCACCAAACTCTGTTTCAGAACTGAAACAAGCTCTCCATAACGCTTGGAACTCTAAGGCTCTAACTCATCCAGAAGCTCATAGCAAATATTGGAAATCATTATGCTGTATACGTGGCTGCCAAAGGCGACCACACATATTATTAAACTGCCATATCACCTTCTTATTTTAATTCCTTTAACTAAAGCGTAAACTATTCGTTTGTGCATTTTTCTTTAACCTTTTCTTTGGATAATAAATGTGAATAACATCCTTATTTTGCCTCTTTTTTTTCTGTCATAACCATATTATACTCACATACCACGTTTCCAGCAATTCTAACATGGAATTTCTTAATTATTCTCATAAATATCAATTACGCTTAACACCAGTGTAAGTGCCCCACAATACGTTATGGAATTGTACAATTATTTCATTAATAAAATAACTGAAGGTTTGAAGTCTTAACGTTATATCTAATGTTCATTAGCCCCCCCCCCCTCTTAAAAAAGCTACAATCTTCTTTAATATCTTTCTTTAGATTTTCAACATGCACGCTCAGCAGTTTTACATAAGCGCATGCACTTCGTATTTTTATTTTAGTTGTTAATTTAGTTCGAAAATGGCAGAAATTTATTAATACTGTTGATATGATAAATTTGATAAAAAATAAAAAATAACTTTATTGTTACAAAATAAAAATTATGTCTCATTCATATGAAAGTAAATTATTTTAAAATGCTTATATTAGTCAGGTAGAAAGTCAATGATATTTATCATTATAGTAAATTTCAAATTTATTATTTAACAACCATATTTTAAGATCCAAGATAGTTAAATGTTCATTAAAGGCAAAGATAGACAGGAGAAAAGGAAAATACACTCAATGAGAAAATACAGGTTTAGAACTACTTACTTCAGCAAAGGAAATTTGCTTGTATGAAATAAGTAAAAAAGTAAATGATTGGTTACAAAATCTAATTTTAAACTACCTTTAATTAAATTTTTTTCCAAAAAATAGAAATAAGAGAAAATAGTAGAATAGGAATATTCTTCACTCAAATCTTTATCGCTCTATTAATCCAAATGTTTACTTCCTTTCTTCTTATTCATAATTTAATTCTTGAAAAATGTCGGAAAAATTAATTTGTGCATAGGTTTTTTGTCCGTGAAAAATGATATAAAAATTATAGATTTAACTTACAACTAATTAACATAATTCACCTCAATTATTAACCCAATTTACAAAACCATTGAAAATAAAATACTTTTCGAAGTCTCCCCCACGACCACGTGCTTCTCGTAAATTTTATGAACCAACTACCACACACCCTTTAAACGTCTCATCTGCAATATGAAACAATAGTACATTAAAACCGAATTTGTCTTATAATTTACACAGACACGTGTGCTGAAATGTTCATAAGGAAGTTTATATTTTTAAGCTGGCTTAAACACTAAGAATTATAAGTTTTGAGTAAGGGAATTCCTATGCTGACCAAGCTTAAGCCATAAATTTTTTTTTCTAATCAATATTTTTTTCCATTATGTAATTAAAATGAATTATTTGAAATGCTTTTTAATGATTAAGTTTGTTGCAAAAAATTTACTTAATGGGATCTTTAAAATTGTTTATCGGGTAAAATATTTAGATGTTAGAAACCAAATGGCACTCACTAAAATGAATGGATAAATAAATAAATAAATAAATGAAAGGAATCTTATTAGAAACGGATTCCTCAATCTTGGAGTATTAGGTTCATTTTAGGCAAAAAATATCCGATCTCGAATGCAATACATATATCCTATTCATGGATGTGTTACGTTGAAATATAATAAGTACTTTCAAGGTTACTCTATTGTTCTTGTTCCTAAATATTCAGTTGTTTTTTATTTGTATTATTGGTTAGGATATGATGTAACAGAAGTAGAAAAGGTAAAATCACGTAGTTTCTTCTAATGTAGTCAAAAGTGAATTATGCTTACAATAGTAATGTAATTGATAGGGAGGTAGTAAATGTTATTCAAATGAAATCTAAAATTCTATAGGTATATTTTCCAATTATGTTTCCGGAAGGTTCAAGTATAATTTTCGAATTTTTGAAAGGCTTTCTTTGAAACTTTAAAATTTAGTTATGAATAATTAATCTTTAATAAAGTAGCTCGATGATCTCGTTTGATAACGATATATAGTGAAAATTAGATCTTTCGTTCGCATTATTCTTTACCCCGCATTGATCGTTCTATTCATTTGGTTCCAAGTTTATTCCCATGAAATTGACATTATTTTCCCCATAATCACTGTTTCTGGATTTCTAACATCTATCGTCAAAAAATGTTGGTTTAGATGATTTTTCCCCAGGAAATAAAGCTTTTGTGGAATGTAGGAGAAATAGGGAAATAGTTTATTTATTTTCTTTTTATAAGAATGTTTCGATGCTGTGCCAAAGGTAAAAAGTTTTGTAGTCCATCAGAGGATTTGTAACCTAACAATTAGTGAGATCATACGGTAAAGCAGTAGAGCTTTTAACCGGAGGGTTGTGGGTTCAAAACTCGTGAATCAGTCGTGTTCATTAATGGAGGCTGGGGAACGTTACATATCTATAAAAATAATTCATTAATTATTTTAATAGATATGTATACTTTTATATATATCTACTGTCCGTACCTCTTGGCTGCCTATAACCCCCCCATTTGCCTCTCAACCCGTTATCTCCCCCAAGGAAGACTTCACTGCACACTGAAGGGTGGTACCACCCCATATGGAAACCTATGATCTAACTCATAAAAATTTTGAGTTATTGTATTCACACACAGAGAGAGATTTAACTCAATATTTTTTAGGAGATATAAAACGACAATATTCGGGAAAATCTGGAGGTTGAATATTTTGGTACTTACAATAATTTATCCCTTTCGGGTCTGTCATCATACTAAGAATACACCAAATTTATTCTTGTTTTATTCCAAAAATTTTACAAAATGTTCTTCAAGATCCTAGTGTTCTTTTTAAAGGACTTTAATAATCTTTGTTCTTGAAAGATCTCTTTATTCCTACAACTATTAAATTTTAAGTGTTAAGATATCAGAAAAAAATTATTGTGCGTAATTTTTATTTTATTGTTTTAGTATGACTCATTCCAGGATATTCATCTCTTAATGTGGAAAGTAAGGGTTTAAACGTCTTAAATGTATTTCATAACTGTCTCATACTTACAGTGATTGATATTTCTGAGACAAAATGACAATTCGCACATGAATTCTCCACATAGTGAAACCATATTATTAGGACTACCAATCATTATACGGTATAACGACCATGAAAAGTACTGATGATGCTGTCTCCAGTAGTGAGTAACTCAGTAAGGTACGTTATTATAGGAATCTGATAAGGTAAGTTGTTTTAAGAATTTGAAGACATGCTGACTGTTGCAAAGTTATTCTTTACCACGTGCCCTCAAGCATCTATTGAAGAAACATCTGGTGTGGTAAAAAATCCATTAAGCGAACAAGACTCTTGAAATGACACCACAAATGCTCAATTGTGGTCAAATCTAGGAAATTATGGGGTTAAAAGAGTTTTAGGAATCTTGGTGTTGCCGTTGGGCTCTTTTTTCATGTGATACACTATTATTTTGCCAGAAGATCCCATTTGTCTCATGGAAGACCTTAATTGTATATAACTTTCAGGAACTGATTCATTACCAAATTGATTTTAAATATTTTTAAGTGCTTTTTATGTGAGTTCAGACAGAGTACTTCCCATACAACACCACTACCGGCACTACATTTCTTCCACCAATGTATGCAATGTTTTTTCTCCGACGTTTTAAACTTGGGCCTCACCGTCCATTAGTTTGTAAATAACCAAAATGCCTCATCGAATATACAAATCACTGGAAATTCAATTCAAATACTAGTTTATAAATTTAGGAATTTAAAATCAACAGACTTTTGTACAACATTTTAGGTACCTATTAAACAAGTTGTGAGCCCTACATCAGCAGTTATGGATGCTGGCATCTCACACCTATATACATACATAGATTAATATATATGCAGTTAAACCTCGTTATAGCCTTGGCATACAGCGAACGGAATTTGGTCCCACCGTTTGACTATTTTAATGTTAGTTTGTCCTGTTACAACAAACTTCTGAAACTTAACTAATCGGATATATGGAACCATTTCCATCAATCTTCCATTGAATGAAAAAGTTTTAGAAACCCTTCAGTAGTTGTGAAAACAATATTTCGACATAACCAGATGCATGAAATTAATCAGCTGTTATTCACATACACGGTGGTAGAAAAAATGTTGACTCCATGGTTATTAATGTATTGGGCAAAGAGTCTCTTAAAATCTTCGCGTCGGCAGGACATCAATGACTATTTCTGTACCAAAACAGCGAGTAACTGTTAAAAGTGAAATAAATTATTTTTAATTTGGCTTCAATTTTAGGGTGCTACTATATTGCAGTCGAGATATGTCACAAGGGACATAAGCGTCATATTGATGTCAGAAATCGTCATTATGACTCGACAGAAAGTTGAATTTACAGTACCAAATTCTTATCTCTGGTGAATTTGAAGTCATTATGACGCAGAAATTACCTGTGACATATCTCGAATGCAATATGGTAGCATCCTTAATCAATTTAGTTCTTGTGCCAATTTAACAGGCAATTGGTCCATTTATTTTGACTGATTTTAGTCAATTTTAAAAACAAAGATAAATTTTAGTCAAAATTTATCATTTAATTATTTTTATCATTTTTGATTACACTTATCAACTAACGAATCATAAATTTTGTGAGATCTAACACTTTTTTAACATTTCGAGTATAGCTAACAAAATTTGTGGTCTCTTGAAGTTCGTTATAACGGTGTTCGTCTGCACAACGTATTGTATGATAAAAGATTGCATAAAATCTTAAAATCTTACATGTTTTTGTTTTAATCCATAAATATATTTTATGAATTTTTCGTTTTGTGTTATCCTTTTATAATCTCTAGGCACAAAATACTACAGAAATAAAAATTCCTAGTAAAAATTCAAAAATATGCAAAGTTATTTCGCTTATAGGAATAAAGGAAATATTTCAGTAGACTACTGCTTAGTCTTTTATCTGCAGTTTCTCTTTCAGTATTTTCTACGATAAGTCCAAAATTTTGAAAGAAGAGTAATAACGTCTATGTTATTTTCGACGAGACTAGCTCTGCGTAACGGCTTATGTCATTTCATGGAACTTGTTAGGAAGTTCTTTCTCAACAGGTGCAGTATAGATACTATCAACAACAATGAAACTGTATTTTCCGAGATATATTCAGATGCATCTGTGTAAAGCTATCAAGTATGATTATTTTCGTCTACTCTTACTAAATTACTGACAGGCGTCTTCGAAGTGTCTACTTTTTTCAGATACGATATCAAATTTCTTATAGAAATTTATTTTCCTAAGAACTAAGTAATTTGATTTTAACTGGATAAACGTTTTTACTATTATTACTGCACGGTAAGGAGGTTTATATAAATAATAAGTTAAAATACGGTCATTTTCACAAATTTAGTGAATATTGTGGGCCAAAATGGAATAAACTCTCAGAGATAAAAAAAAACTGTAAAAATTTATTTATTTCTATGGAATGTCATACAACCATGATATTTCTGACACTATATCTTTCCGCGTTGACTACAAAATAGTCAAGTAGAATATTTGTAAATGAAATCCACTAGTTTGCCCTTTCTTAAGGCAAACAAATAAATAATATTTTCATTGAGTTTAGATACATCATTTACCATGTTTTTTTTAATGTTATTTTTATTTATTTATTTGAGAACATGGCTAGTCTTTACTCGCTTATATTATTTCTTAAAGAAGTCTTTAAAAGGAGTTGAGACATTCTGACTTGAGTAGTATTTCTCAGATGCTGCAGCAGTTATTAGAATAGTCACAATAATTAGTAGCAGATTTACGGCTCCTAAAATGTAGTCTGTAAGTTGTCTGCTATAATAGATTGTAGAAAACTAATGAAACAAGTTGAAAAATGTAATTGCTTTAGTTGCTTTAGTTAATTGCTACTAGTTCGTATATATATATCGAAAAATCGTAACGACAAAATATCTAACATGAAAAAAAATAGCTAAGGGAATATAGCAAACAAGATCTTGGTTTGGTTTAGTCTGGAGTGCTACTGTTTTGATACATAAGGACTAATGAGACCAGAACCTTCTACTTAAAGCCTATTCCGTGATGGCTACGACCATCCGTGCCCTCAGCGGGATTCGAACCCACGAGTTCCGTTACAGAAGAGCAGCTGCCTAGCCATTTATCCTTTGGTCAACCAAACAATAAGATAATTTGAAAACAAGATAACTGCAAACAGTGCAGATTCAGGTACATTGAAAATATGCGAATGGAATAGTATGATTAGCGTCTTTCCTTTCCCACTACTCTGACAGCTTCCATCTCCATACATCAGTTTTCAGGAACATTTCTTTGATCACACGGCGATCGAGTAAAGACCCAAGCACTCTGTGCCTTAAATGTTAATGAAATTTTTTGGTAGTTATGCTGCAGCTTACAATAAATAATCCGTTTTTTCTGTGGACCATCAAAAACTTTTCACTGACCACTGGATCCGTAGGTCCTTGGACCACCATTTGGGTGTCTGCTGGCATAGATCACACATATCTTTCAGAAACAATCATTTGCTTAATGTTTGTGGGTACTACTGATAAGACACAAAAACCTTAAACTTTTGTTGTGTAGTTTTCTGTTTTCTTTTGTTTTCAAATCTCATTTTCAACTTCTTATATATATATATATTATAAAGTCAGGATTTAAAATATAGAGTAATTTAAAAGATTTAATTAGGGATTCTTTTAATGGGGGTAACGTGCCTCGCGTTATTAGTCACATAAATACGGCTCACGCGCAGTGATATGGGCAGAGAGCGATAACCAATTACTATAGGCAGACCTGTGGCTACTCGAAGCAGATAAAACTGCCTTTGTTAGCAGTTGGGCGCCAATATGAGACGCCATTGTTGAGTAGCGTGTAAAGTGGATTACTAAAGAGAAGAGAAAGAATTACTTGAGAGTAGACTGATTTATATATTTACTAGTGTCGTTTACTGGGACCCTGTCATATATATATATATATATATATATATATATATATAGTATGTGTGTGCGTGTGTAATTCTTTGCTTGTATGTATGTGTATGTTTGTTTACAATGCATTCTCAAATGGCTGGACTGATCTTGACGAAAATTTGAATTGTATTTCAAGTCAACCATGGGAAGGTATTTAACTAGAATTAATAATTTTTTTTATTTGTTATTCTGTTTATCCTGAATAATCTGTATCAAACATATATTCGGATTACATTATTTGGGAAAAAATAAAGAAAAGAAAACTACCAATAAACTGACAGAAAGATTGAAAAGCTTTCAGTTTCAGTTTTGTTTTATTTTCATTTGAACCCCAAAATGGAGGGGGCATGGCCATTGCATTAGCTGCGTTAAGATTTGACGAAAAACAGGTCCCAACCTTATTTATCATTTTAAATGTACAAAAGCATTCCCGGAAGCTTTTCTAGCCTCAATTTAAAGCTATTACATGCCTCTTGGGGAGAAAAATATTTAGTGGAT
>CM063503.1:48854089-48896589 GCA_032207245.1 Pardosa pseudoannulata | reverse complement strand
GTATTTTTATTTGTGGCAACACAGCAGACTTTTTAAATATGCAGATATCTGTAATGTACGTATATCTTGTCTGCCTGTATAAGAGTCAGTGTGCATCGAAGGTGCTGATGTTTGTTTATGTAACTTGCATGTACTTTCAGTATTTTAAACTTCTGTAACGTTAGTTCAGTTTGATATCCAGAGCTCTACGTCATTCATTATACTATCTTAAATAAATGTCTATTCTAGATCTAGTTGTTTTATTTAACTGCACTGAGTAAATCCCTTCTAAGCATGGTTTTATATATGATGTGATCCCTGCGGATAATTCTTTAAGAATAGTCAAGCTGTAGGAGGGGTCTCATTCCAACGCAGATAGGTTACTTTTTAGTTTATACGGAAAGCATTATGGTAACAACCATAAAAAACTAGTAGAGTATATTTTTTGAAAGGCACATACAATCTTTTTACAGTAATACACTAAACATTTGATTTTAATGATAAGTATCAAAGTGAATTCCTATTCTTTCTTAAGTTTTGACATAGAAAAAAATTATAAGCTTTTTATAGGACCGTTAGAATTTTAGCTATTTTCATGAGTTAAACGCATGAGAACAACACATTTACAGTTTTTTTTGCAGCTTTTTATGGCGGAACTTACTTTATTCCATGATAGTCTGCAACGAAACGAAACGGAACAAGAGAGGTTTCGCTCAATTGCCTTTTTATACATCCGTAGAAAGTATTCAATTCAAGTAAAGATATAGCTATCGATAGAAGACATTGGTTGAGAGTTGAACACCCTACATAAGGTAATGAAGGATTAAAATTGGAAGTTTATTGATCAGGTAAAGTGAAAGGGAATTCGAGGTTTACTATGCAATTCAAAATAGTAAAGAAAAAAAGTGGCGAGAACATTCACGCTTGTTTTTATCGAATTATTGATTTGCTCGATCGCACAAAATGCTGCATTTTACACAGACAATGAATGGATTTTATACACTTTTAGAGTGATTATGAAAAAAGAAGAAATTTATCTACAAATGCATTTTCTATAACATTTTTATTGTTCTGAAGGTGATACTGTAACCATGCTGAAACGTAAGCCTATAAAGATAAGTTTATTTAAGGATAAATGGTTTGATGAAATGAAGTTCATGATAGCATTCAATTTTATATCCCTAATTTGTGCACGGTAATTGCAGATATCTGTACATTAGTACTTTAAAACTGTATACACATTTATCCATAGATTGAATTAATTCTGTATATCTCGCAATCTATGGAAAAATGTGTATACAGTTTTAAAGTACTAATGTACAGATATCTGTAATTACCGTGCACCCCAACGCCCCTTTTATAGGGAAGATAGATTATCTCTGTGGATTCTCTTGAATTAATTCTGTATATCTCGCAATCTATGGATAAATGTGTATACAGTTTTAAAGTACTAATGTACAGATATCTGCAATTACCGTGCACAAATTAGGGATATAAAATTGAATGCTATCATGAACTTCATTTCATCAAACCATTTATCCTTAAATAAACTTATCTTTATAGGGAAGATTGCGAGATATACAGAATTAATTCAAGAGAATCCACAGAGATAATCTATCTTCCCTATAAAGATAAGTTTATTTAAGGATAAATGGTTTGATTATATAGAGTTTATGATAGTATTCAATTTTATATCCCTAATTTGTGCACGGTAATTGCAGATATCTGTACATTAGTACTTTAAAACTGTATACACATTTATCCATAGATTGCGAGATATACAGAATTAATTCAAGAGAATCCACAGAGATAATCTATCTTCCCTATAAAGATAAGTTTATTTAAGGATAAATGGTTTGATTATATAGAGTTTATGATAGTATTCAATTTTATATCCCTAATTTGTGCACTTTAATTGCAGATATCTGTACATTATCTGTTCCTATTTGTATATTTATCCATAGATTGCGAGATACACAGGACTAATTCAAGAGAATCCACAGAGATAATCTATCTTCTCGAAATAGATTAGATTCGAGGAATGTATTGAATGTGTTTTATTACCATTGTTAAAAAATGATGTATGTTATTTTCTTCCATCCGTGTACTAGGAACCTTGTAAATGGAAATTTATAGTCAAGAGATCTTCCATCTTGCTCGATGGAGCGAAATTCGTTTATTGGCTTAAGGCTTTACTGTTTTTCTGTGGCTGTATGAATGCTTGAGGTATGGGTACTTACAAACTTATTGCAGAGTAGTAAATAAATGATTGATAAAATATTTTTGTGTAGTTTATTTGAAGCTCAGTGGCGTTGGGGTAGCACTGCGTTCCCATGACATAAGTCCGAGGTTTGATCCTCGAACTGTCAAGGTTGGCTCATCCTTCCAGAAAATATACAAATTGAGGACCAAGAGTGCTTGGGAACTAACCACTGGGGGTTCCCGTAAAGTTGACCACCTAACTGGACATATGATTCCCACACTAAGTCCCTTGGTTTCGGAAACGGAGATTGGCACTGTAGGCCATGATCCTCAAGCTGGGCTGTTGCTTTGAGGAGAGTATAGTTTATTGAGAACATCTAGCACGAAAGAAAAAATGATTTCCCTTCAAATATTTATCTTTTTTTATTTTCTCTTCATTCATATGAAACCAAAATAAATGATTAATAAATTTTAGAAAAAATTCACTTAAATTTAAAGTCATGATCCTCTGCTGTAATTGCAGAGTCATAGTAATATGATTAAAATACTAATGATTAAGTACCTCAAATTGTTTAATCCGGAGAATGATTAATGAAATATTTTTTTTAAATTTTAATGGTTTGGGACTGGCAATTTCTTTTCCTTGTCCAATGATTAATAATGATCCTGTATCTGTTCACTAATGTCTATAAATATTAATATCTAAAAACAAAGAATCCCCAATAAGAGAAAGCTTGGTTTATATGTATTAACACCATGATCTAAAAAGAAATTTACAATCTGAAGCTTGAAGGAATAGGAGGGGTATTTCCTTATCGAAATACTCCTCTTATGCCTCTCCAGATTCCCACTAGTCAAGAGGATACTTGGTTCCCAAAAGTCCTATTAAGCATTCCTCACATTCTTTTTAAAAATATAATTTCTTGGATTTCCGTAAAATTATTTATTCCTCAGAGAATTTCATTTGGAGCAGTAGACAGAAGTACAGGGACGAAATTTCAGTATGTTTGAAAATTATAGAATTATTGGCTTGTTCAGAACGGTGTTGCCAATTCTTAGAAAAGAAATAAAAATTACAGAATGGAAAAAACATATTTTGAAGTTTTGTCCCGTTAAAACTGTAAAATATCTAACAATTTCTAAAAAAAATACTTATTAGGTAGAAATATTTTTCTAAATTCTTTTAAGGACTTTAGACGATACCCAGAAAATTTTAAATATATTAAATATACTTAAGAAACTTTTTCGTATCTTTAAAAATTATAGGATTAAAATAAATTGTATTTTGTAGTTTTTTACTTCTTTTTCAATTTTAAAATAATGTTAATAAAAGATTTTCAGTGTTACCTTCAGTAATATGGAACAGAAACTTTTTAACTAATTAACTGATATTGTTGAAAAATCAAATGAAATATTAATGTTGAAAATTATTATGCAGCGTTAAAAAATAACGTGACTAAAAATAGATCTTAATTAACAATCAAGTTTTCAGCGATTAGATTGTAAGATTTTAGTTTTACTTTAAGTTCTTAAGAGGTGTGATTGAAAAAAATATCACAGGATTGAAAAAAATATCACAATATATCTACTACAATTTGTCAAATCTGCTAGCAGCCAGTGAATCTCGATCTACCAGTCGTAACTGAAACATCGATTTATGAAAATGTCAAATAAGATGAAAGCAGCTATTTACCTTAGTGAATTGGACTGACAAGTTATATTAAAGGAAAGTTTCAAGAAGAGGTTGTTATGCGATCATTATTATGGGTCTAAGAAAATTTTCCTTGACGAAAAATGCATTTGATGAACTTATCAGTAGATAATATCCATTCATGAGAATCTTAAAGAACCTCTCATACCTCTAGATAGCAATCCCTGTGATATGCTAATTTATACAGAAGCACAATGAGTAAAGAAGAAAGTTTTGTAGCTGTCTGCGAATATACTAATGGATTTTTATGTTTCATTTCTACAAATGATTTGGTTACTATATCCATGAAAAGTATTTTCCATATTTGTATTAATTGATAATTTTTTGCCCTTTTTAATCTCAATTTGAACATTTTTCAGTATGTTGCACATGGAATATTTGCAGCATCCCCGATTGTTTTTAAGATAGAACATGTTATCAGATGATATCAAAAACTTTATCAAGCAAAAAAGTTTAAGGATTTCAGATAAAATATTTTGTTTTATATGAATCGTTTTCCATTTTCTCTATTTTTATGTAAAGATGCTCTTAGACTGAATTGTTACACATTCTGCTTTCTGAGACAGGGGTGAATAGCAAAGTTCAGCACAGTAAAAAAGAATGCTGATGTAAGGTTCAAATAAATTGAACAATTAATATATGAGTATCCCAATCAATGCTGTATCCCAGTGAACATTCTCGCAGAGAAATTACAATATTAACATTCTTAAATCCAGGAGTATCACGCCATTTTCTTTGAAGATTGAGCGTGTTATTGAAATGATGAAAAACTTATCATCTATCACAAAATAATTTTATGGTTATAGATCAAACGTTTTGTGTTATTCTAGCAGTTTTCATTGTTTTCTATTTTTACACAAAGATTGCTCACTCTCTGAAACACGTGCGATTCCTTTGCAATACAGCAGTGAAGTGTAAAGTATAACAAGTAAAAATTGTTCAATAAGTAAAATATTTAACTCTTCAATACGTAATAATTAAAATAAGAAAGTTTGAAAAAAATGTTGCAGCAGTTCTCTCCGTGATATCTCGATGTAAGTCTTCTTCAGTTTCATGTGAGACATCCTTGTTTGCTAAAAAATAGGTTATGTTATCAAGATAAAATACGAACATTTATCATTTACTACAAAGTTATTTTATGGTCTCAGTTGAAAAAAATTTCATTATATGGACAGATTTTCCTCTATTTATACTATTATTTATACACCAAGATTGTTCGTACACTGAAATATAACAAGTTTATTTTCCATTTTCTCTATTTTTATGTAAAGATTTCTCTTAGACTGAATTGTTACACATACTGCTTTTTGAGACAGGGGTGAATAGCAAAGTTCAGCACAGTAAACAAGAATGCTGATGTAAGGTTCAAATAACATTGAACGATTAATATATGAGAGTCCCAATCAATGCTGTATCCCAGTGGACGTTCTCGTAGAGAAATTACAATATTAACATTCTAAAATTCAGGTGTATCACTCCATTTTCTTTGAAGATGGAGCATGTTATCGAAATGATGAAAAAATTATCACCTATCACAAAATAATTTTACGGTTACAGATCGAAAGTTTTGCATTACATAAGCAGTCTTCATTGTTTTCTATTTTTACTCGAAGATTGCTCAAGCTCTGAAACACGTGCTACTCCTTTGCAAAACAGCAGTGAAGTGTAAAGTATAACAAGTAAAAAATGCTAAATAAGTAAAAATATTTAAATCTTCAATAAGTAATAATTAAAATAAGAAAGCTTGAAAAAATGTTCCTCAGTTTCATATGAGACATCCTTGTTAGCTTAAAAATAGGTTATGTTATCAAGATGAAATTCGAACATTTTTCATTTACTACAAAGTTATTTTATGGTCTCAGTTAAAAAAAATTTCATTATATGGACAGTTTTCCCTCTTAACTATTTATACACCAAGATTGTTCCTACACTGAAATATAACACGTACAACTCCTTTTTAATGCAACAGTGAAGTGCAAAGTATAAAAAGTAAAAATTGCTAAATAAGTAAAATATTTAACTCTTCAATAAGTAATAATTAAAATAAGAAAGTTTGAAAAAATGTTGCAGCAGTTCTCTCAGTGATATCTCAATGTAAACCTTCTTCAATTTCATGTGAAACATCCTTGTGAGCTTAAAAATAGGGTATATTATGAAGGTGAAATTCAAACATTTATCATTTACTAAAAATTATTGTATGGTCTCAGTTGAAAAAAAATTGCATAATATGGACAGTTTTTCCTATTAACTATTTATACACCAAGATTGTTCGTATACTGAACTATAACACATGCGACTCTTTTTTAATGCAACAGTGAAGTGTAAAGTATAACAAGTAAAAATTGTTAAATAAGTAAAATATTTAACTCTTCAATAAGTAATAATTAAAATAAGAAAGTTTGAAAAAATGTTGCAGCAGTTCTCTCAGTGATATCTCAATGTAAACCTTCTTCAATTTCATGTGAAACATCCTTGTGAGCTTAAAAATAGGGTATATTATGAAGGTGAAATTCAAACATTTATCACTTACTAAAAATTATTGTATGGTCTCAGTTGAAAAAAAATTGCATAATATGGACAGTTTTTCCTATTAACTATTTATACACCAAGATTGTTCGTATACTGAACTATAACACATGCGACTCTTTTTTAATGCAACAGTGAAGTGTAAAGTATAACAAGTAAAAATTGTTAAATAAGTAAAATATTTAACTCTTCAATAAGTAATAATTAAAATAAGAAAGTTTGAAAAAATGTTGCAGCAGTTCTCTCAGTGATATCTCAATGTAAACCTTCTTCAATTTCATGTGAAACATCCTTGTGAGCTTAAAAATAGGGTATATTATGAAGGTGAAATTCAAACATTTATCATTTACTAAAAATTATTTTATGGTCTCAGTTGAAAAAAAACTGCATAATATGGACAGTTTTTCCTATTAACTATTTATACACCAAGATTGTTCGTACACTGAAACATAACACATGCGACTCTTTTTTAAAGCAACAGTGAAGTGCAAAGTACAACACAGTCAACAATAAACCTGATGTAGGTGAAATATTTAAGGCTCCGATAACACTGAATGATTAAAATATGAGAACTTGGAACAATGCTGTATCACAGCAGAAATTCACTCCGTGACTGTCACGACCAAAAGGTTGAAGCAAGGCATAATTATCTTTACAATTACTACCCTAGAAGATTCTACGCTACTCTAGATTTTCCCGTTCTACCACGAGGGGGGATAATTTTACTTTGAGTATTATCCAACATTAGCGTGAGTGTTAAAATACAAATTATTTGTCAATTTTGAAGATGTTATTAGTTGAACTCAAAACATATGATTTTTTTTCACTGAAACAGCTGTTTAAAGTTCTACTAATAACTACATGACTTATAAAAGGTTTTCTAAACTAAGTCTATAATTTAGAATAATAATAAGCAATATTTCATCATGAAATGTGGCATTCGATAAAATAATCGAGTTGATTAATTTTAATGTTTCTTTCCATTTATTTCTACACTAGCTGAAGAACTTTTCTTTTACCGAGTACATGAAAGTGTGTATAAACGAAAAATACTCTATATACATGTAACGTGCGAATTTTACTCGTTGATTCACATGATTTACCCCCTATTATTTTTAAATGCTCGAGCTTACTGGGCAGTGGACAGACCTACGTAACTTCCAGAGTTATTTTCAGTTGTGGCTCCATTCCATTAAAAAGAAGCAAGTCCAACGTGGAACTTTAGCTGTATTGGAGACTATAAAAATATACGTCTTTTTAAGACGAGAGATCAGCATTAAAGGATAACCAAAAACACACTTCTATTAGAAAGTTCACCCCACAGCGAGAAGATCACGAGGAGTAATTCCCTGAGACCAGCAGCTTAGTCAGCGTTATTAACAGTTATAAATGAAATCTGATCATTTGGGCTAGCTCAAAAATGTGACCAGTGGACAGAAAATTAGGATTTATTTCAGAGTTAGCTTTGGAAGACTGATAAATAGAATTTTAAGTCAGCGAACACTCCTATTATAAGGCTGAAAAAAATAGATATGAAAGAGTGAGAAGGGGAAAAGTAGAATTCTAGGTAGATATTTTAGGTGTAATAATATTGATATATTACATACATATTTTATAAATTTAAACATACACACTACGCTTTTAAATAACTTAATATTATAAACTCTGTATTGAGAGTTTTAATTTCCGATAAATTACTCTTTGTTAAAGTGCAAAAGAGACAAAATATTTTTCTTTATTTCTTATTTTTATTCCAAGATTGCTCATGAACTGAAAAATAACACGCGTCACTCCATTTTAAAGTAGCAATGAAGTGCAAAGTACAACACAGTAAAAAATGCTAATTAGGTAAAATATTTAAGCTTCCAACAGTAATGAAAGTTTAAAATAGTAAAGATAAAAACTCTGTAAAGTCCCCAAAACAATAGCTTTTAATGAAATGATTTCGATGTGAATCTACATTTTCCAGAAGATTTTGTTGTCGAGGGATTTTGTTGTTATAAAGGGACAAGACCCACAAAATCAAACAAATAATAAACAAAAGGAATTTAGTAGTATAAACTGTTTAGAAAACAAAATGTAGAGTTGTATACCTCTTTATTCCTGAGTTTCCAGTTGTAAAAGAAAGGCGAAACAACTTGCTGATTGTCATAAATGACTAAAGTGAACTTTAAGGAGTCATATGACTCTTAAAGGTAGAAAAAATGTAAAATAATTATCATTTTCGACTTCGTTTCATAACTACTATCTCATACTACTATCAGTTTTACAAACATAATTTTTTAAACATAATTAGAACAAATTATTATCGTTACACACATATCTCGTTCATTTTTGAAACATAAAGTATACTTTTGTTAGAAAGTTTTAAATAAGAGATACTTTGCTGTTAAAAAATGATATTAAGGTTAACGCGCATGATTATTAAAAATATAATTAAACTTAACCCCTTCGCGACCAACGTCTCGTATACGAGATGCAGTGATTTCACTCTTATCAGTCCAGCGTCTCCTCCACACCATGATATACGGTTAATAGTGAAAGACCAGTGTCGCATATGCGTAATAGGAGATCTGAACGTTTTATTTTAATTTTAAATTCTAGATTTAATTACTAGGTGGTGTAAACGGCAACGGTTTTCACATCAGTCGACTCGTACGGCATTTACGTGCTGATTCTCAAGGGGTTAAGACAAACTTATTGGCTTGAAACATACTACAATATCTCTCTCAAAATAACTTAGAACCTATATTTCTATACATTTAAAATACACATATATTTAAAAAAATATATGAAACAAGTGATTTTTCTTCCTAAAAAATTAAAAATTTATCTTTAAAAAAAAACTTAGTTTGGAAAATATGCAAGAAAATTTAGATTCAATCGGATGATAATTAACACTGTATACATACTGTAAAAATTTTATAAAAAATATTAAATTCTTTTTGAGATAACATGCGAGTTACATGAAAAATAATATAGTTTGAGAAAAAGCAAGATAAAGTTTTGTAAGTTTAAATTTGTTTACAGTAAACAGTTGACAAGCATTTATTCATAACTCCTCTCAATAATGAAGATTTTTACTCGGATTGTTTTAAAATGTTCAGAATAAAATTCCTTTTCCCATTTATTTTTTTTGAAAAATCGAAATTTTTGTAGATTTAACAGTCGTATGAACCCTTAAGTAAAAATTAAAATTTAATTTGAATACACACTTAAGTTTGAAGTCTGTATTACAATTTCACAAATTTCTCTTTGTTAAATATGACGCTTCAATATTGATTTTTTCACCGCAAGTTGTATTTCAACGAGTGATGATTTTTAATTAAAATTTCTTTTAAACTGTAAAAAGGACGATTTAATTAATCATTTCGCTATATTTAAAAATTATTTCGAGCCTAGTATTTTAAAAATTAAGTTATTAGTTTTTGATCCAAAGGCATATAATTTATTTTTTAATTACGTTTACTGTACCATACATTCTAAGTAATAAAATTAAGTAAAAATGTTATTACAACAAACTATTACGATGAATTTAGCAATGCATGGAATTCAGGCAATTAATTTAATCTCGCTGTTAAAGAGAAATTTACATAAAAAATACCGAAATAAAGTGGAAAATGTTTTCTTAATATAAATTTAATGCTGGCAGAAATGCATATATGAAGGGACAATTACTTCTAATGTTCCTTAATTAGATGATTATCATTCTAACGTTTCTACAATTGCATGCTAAATTTCCAGCTAACCAATTTGTCGTGCTTTCAAAGCTAACTATAACTGTTTTAAATTGGTTGCTTGTAAATTAAGTGGATATGGTAAATATGATCAAATATCAAAATTTTTTTTATTGACACGGATTATCATTCTAACGTTTCTACAATTGCATGCTAAATTTCCAGCTAACCAATTTGTCGTGCTTTCAAAGCTAACTATAACTGTTTTAAATTGGTTGCTTGTAAATTAAGTGGATATGGTAAATATGATCAAATATCAAATTTTCTTTTATTGACACGGATTATCAATCTAACGTTTCTACAATTGCATGCTAAATTTCCAGCTAACCAATTTGTCGTGCTTTCAAAGCTAACTATAACTGTTTTAAATTGATTGATTGTATATTAAGTGGATATGGTAAATATGATCAAATATCAAAATTTTTTTTATTGACACGGATTATCATTCTAACGTTTCTACAATTGCATGCTAAATTTCCAGCTAATCAATTTGTCGTGCTTTCAAAGCTAACTATAACTGTTTTAAATTGATTGCTTGTAAATTAAGTGGGTATTGTAAATATGATCAAATATCAAATTTTCTTTTATTGACATGGATTATCATTCTAACGTTTCTACAACTGCATGCTAAATTTCCAGCTAACCAATTTGTCGTGCTTTCAAAGCTAACTATAACTGTTTTAAATTGATTGCTTGTAAATTAAGTGGATATGGTAAATATGATCAAATATCAAATTTTTTTTTATTGACACGGATTATCATTCTAACGTTTCTACAATTGCATGCTAAATTTCCAGCTAACCAATTTGTCGTGCTTTCAAAGCTAACTATAACTGTTTTAAATTGATTGCTTGTAAATTAAGTGGATATGGTAAATATGATCAAATATCAAATTTTCTTTTATTGACACGGATTATCATTCTAACGTTTCTACAATTTCATGCTAAATTTCCAGCTAACTAATTTGTAGTGCTTTCAAAGCTAACTATAACTGTTTTAAATTGATTGCTTGTAAATTAAGTGGATATGGTAAATATGATCAAATATCAAATTTTCTTTTATTGACACGGATTATCATTCTAACGTTTCTACAATTGCATGCTAAATTTCCATTATATATGTTCAATATTTCAAAAGTCATTTACGTACATGATTTCGTTTACAGAGGCTTATTTAAAAATGAAATCTTAATGGTGTCTTTCTCCACATTTGCTTTTCCATGAATGTCATGCATTAAAGAAGATAATTTTTGCCTTTTGTATATAAGGGGACAGAGTACCTTTAAAGACTTAAATCTTCATTATAATAGTCCTTTTCTGTTCATCATAAAATCAAACGTTCTGCTCTTTTTAGAATGAAAAGCTTTTTAGTAATGCTCATAATAATCCATAACATTTTAACAACGTTCTTGATTTGTTAGGAGAATTCTTACACTGACCCATTCGAAGACATACAGCCACTGAAGAACAAGTCGCCACGACAATAACCACAGCAGTAAGGATACTGCAGCTGACCTACGAGAGGTTCCGTCTTGGCTCGGGGATTAATGTGGTGAACCCCAGTAAGGAACAAGTTCTACAGAGGCAAGTTCTGGACTACCAAGGAAGCAGTGTTGCCAACCTTCAAAGGCAAAATTATGTGTTCTAGGTCCTAAAAGTATGGCATTGGCTTATAAATTATCGTACATTTTTGTAATAGTTAAAAATAGTGTTAATAGATGGCGATCGATATATTTTCCTCATTATACATTTCTCCCCCCCCACTTTTTTTGGTGGGGGGGGGTTGGCAAAAAATATATAAATATTTTAAAATGATTCTTTAAATATTTTTCTATCATCCCGTATTTAACTTTAAATGAAACACCAGATATGTGATTTTTCTTTACTGATCTAAGAATAAAATTATATATATATACTTTTTAATAATGTTATAATTCATTATTTACTGTTGTTTTTTTTAAGTATGAAATATTCAGTAATAAAACCGATTATTATTTAATAATTGGTTTAATTACGAAAAATATCATATTTTAGTGAAAACTGCAATAGAACAAGTAAAATGCAAAATTACTTTTAATTATCCATAATTATGTAATCATTAAAGAAATATCCCCAGTATAATTGTGAATATTCAGTAATTTTGCATTTAACAATTTTATGTTTTAGACTGATTTAAATAATTTGAAATAACCAACAGATAAAAACACTGGACATAACAAATTTTAAAATTCTTTATTTTATATTCGTTTCAAAAAATATCAAACATTAGTACCTAGGTCATATTTAATTTCACAAATATACATTTTTTTATATTTGACACTTTCCTTTCTTACACAGTACATATGGGATTTCTGTGTCAGGATTATTTACTTTCATTTAATGAAGAAGCACCTCAAAACATGCTCCTTAAGCTGCTCTAAAATCTACAACAATAATTATTAGATGGGAAAAAGTGATAAAAAATTAATTAGACATTCTGTATTTTTTGTTGTGGATATTTATAGAGTTAAAGTTAAATTACCCGTTCTTTTAATTCTAGATTAGTCTAATGTTTTATCGTACAAATCGAGAAATTATCGTACAGTTTTTCAGAATTATGTCACATAATTTTGAGATTATTTTTCATCTTACAGCGTCCTAAGTTATCGTACATATACGATAATTATCGTATGGTTGGCAACACTGCAAGGAAGACGAAGAATAAAGATCACTCAGGTGAACCCCGGGCTCGTGACACCAGTGTATACCTAAAGGAGGTATACCCCTGAGGTTGTCTCTCATTTAGCACTACCCAAAGAACACGTACGGCTTGAAGCTCGTGGCCGCGGACGCGAGAGAAGTTGCCCCCCTCTTGATTTGTAAAGATTATTTAGTTTTGTTTTTTCAAGTAGTAAATATTTTAAATAGCTTAGAAAATATACATCAAATAAAAAATATTAATTTATCCGCAAGATAACTTTTGGAATATGAATAATATAAACTAAATTTTCATATCAAATTGAATGAAGATATCTGTTTTATTCTACAAACCTAAATCTTCAGAATATTTGATATTTTAAATTAAAAAACTTAAAGATTTTTAATTAGGCAACACGTACGGCTTGAAGCTCGTGGCCGCGGACGCGAGAGAAGTTGCCCCCCTCTTGATTTGTAAAGATTATTTAGTTTTGTTTTTTCAAGTAGTAAATATTTTAAATAGCTTAGAAAATATACATCAAATAAAAAATATTAATTTATCCGCAAGATAACTTTTGGAATATGAATAATATAAACTAAATTTTCATATCAAATTGAATGAAGATATCTGTTTTATTCTACAAACCTAAATCTTCAGAATATTTGATATTTTAAATTAAAAAACTTAAAGATTTTTAATTAGGCAACACGTACGGCTTGAAGCTCGTGGCCGCGGAAGCGAGAGAAGTTGCTCCCCTCTTGATTTGTAAAGATTATTTAGTTTTGTTTTTTCAAGTAGTAAATGTTTTAAATAGCTTAGAAAATATACATCAAATAAAAAATATTAATTTATCCGCAAGATAACTTTTGGAATACGAATAATATCAATTAAATTTTCATATCAAATTGAATGAAGATATCTGTTTTATTCTACAAACCTAAATCTTTAGAATATTTGATATTTTAAATTAAAAAAACTTAAAGATGTTAAAGAATTGAAAATTTTAAAAATTAACCTTTATCATGCTCTCAAATAAAACATTTTGCTTTTATTACGATAAATGAAATTCACAGAATTTAATTCACTAATTTACGAATTTTAAAAGATTTTTGTGGGTAAGGGGATTTTTACACTTTTCCTTTTGTGTGAATATTTTATGTTTTGTATAAAAGTATTGCTTCATGTAACAAAACTAATTTTATACAGTTAGAACATTATTAATAATCAATGAACAAATTTATTGTAAACATAACAAAACTTTCATTTTATATTGAATGAAACATTGCTGTTATAGTGATATAATTATAATAGGCTGTTGGTAAGAGCGAATATCATAAATAAATTTCAGGTTTACTATTTTTATTACTGTAATTTGTTTACATGTTTTAAATACCAATTATTAATACATATGTTATATTTATTGAATAAGGCATCAAATCTTGTAATTTGTTAATTATACAAAAACAATTAAAAATTAACTTTTATAATTCAGTAGTTTAAAACGTGAAAAATTTTAGTTTTAAAAAGTTTTATTAGTTTTATTATTTATGATATGCGAGAGTCAGATAAAACGATGAAAATTTATTCGCTTTCTGAAATGAGTTTTCTAAAATTTACAAAAAAAAAAGAGTTTATTTTTTCATTTAAATTCTTCTACATTCGTTTTTCTACAAGTATTTGACAAACATGGAATTTTAAAAGAGAAACTGAAATCCACGATAGTAAAAATGTTATTCGGATTGAATATTTACCCGCTTGAAAGATAAATGTCTTAATGTTATAACATAATTGAAATATTTAGCGCAGTTTAAATTGTTCCCAGTTTGAAATGAAACATTTGGAGTTAATGAGAAGAAAATAACATTTGCTACAAGCTTAAAAATCAATTCTCTCAGGGAGTTTAGCTGAAAGAAAACGAGTTTATTTGTCAAAATGCTTACAAATTCTGTAAATTTAAAATTTAATTTCTCATTAAAGTGTTTTAAAGATTGGATAATTTGGAGGAAATATTTGAGGTTTTGGATTTTAGAGTTAATTTAGATCTTTAAGTTATAATAAAATTTCTAAATTCTGTTTTGAAATAGTATTTTAAGAATGGACAATCGTTTCATGGTAATAGCTTAGAGGTAAAACGAAACATAAAATGTAAAGGCAAAAAATCGGAATTAGTGCTTTTTATAAACGATTTGTATGTCTTTTAGTTTGCAGCAGAATGTTAACTTAGTACTATAAACTTAGTTTCCCATTAAAGGGTTTAAAATGTCTTATATTTTGAAATCTAGAGTTCATTTAGCTCTTTGAGTTATGAGGATTATAATAGTAAAATTTCTAAATTTGATTTCAAAGTGGCATTTAATGAACTACAATACTGAACACAACAGTTTCAAAATAACAGTTTATAGGCAAAGTAGAGAAGAACGGATACAAAGGTAAAAGATTCGAAGCTGGTTTTTATTATAATTGCGTTATTTTGCTCGCGGCAGCAAACTAAATACCACAAACTTAATGAAATTTGACCCCAAAGATGACTCTAATGACATGCGGGTCCTAAAATTTTAAACTTAATATCATCATAGCATTTTAAAAATCTTATGTCTTCAAGAGATTATGTGAGATTTGAATTGAATTCTTCTTTAACAACTTGGGTTTTAAGCACCTTAATAATTAGCAAAAATTTCTTAACTTGATCTCGAAGAACTGTTTCATGTATACTAGTTTCAAGGTAACAATTCTTAGGTAAAATAGATCAATAGATACAAAAGAAAAAGAAAATAAATAACAGGTTGAAATTTGCTCAAGCTTACAATAAATGATTTCAATTGTACTTTAGTTCCCAGCAGTATGTTATGATTCGAGTTTGGTTTTCAGGAGATTACGTGAGATTCTGGATTGAATCCTTGTTTAGCAATTCTTATAAGC
Organism: Pardosa pseudoannulata; assembly: GCA_032207245.1. Taxonomy (NCBI): domain Eukaryota; kingdom Metazoa; phylum Arthropoda; class Arachnida; order Araneae; family Lycosidae; genus Pardosa; species Pardosa pseudoannulata. Next base: position 48,880,839 of record CM063503.1, on the reverse strand, counting down.
ATCGTAATAATTAGAAAATTTCTTAACTTGATTTGAACAGTTTCATGTATACTAGTTTCAAGTATCAATTCTTAGACAAAATAAATACAAAAGAAATTATACAAAAGAAAAAGAAAATAAATAACAGGTTGAAATTTGCTCAAGCTTACAATAAATGATTTCAATTGTACTTTAGTTCCCAGCAGTATGTTATGATTCGAGTTTGTTTTTATTCCTCCTTTGTTGTCCAACCCCAAAAGTGACCCTTTTCACATGTGAATCCTAAAATTTTAAATTTAATTTGACAGTAAAGCATTTTAAAGATGCTATATTTTGAAGGAAGTATATAAAATGTTTCATTCAATCATTAATTTAGTTTTTTGAGTTTAAAACGTCGTAATTGCAAAACTTTTAAATTTGATTTCAAAGTAGTCTTTTATGAAATGCAATTGTGGAACAAAATATGAACAGTGGAGAAAAAGATATCAAAGTCGGAGCTTACAATAAACGATTTCATTGTATTTTAATTCTCAGAAGCATGTTATTATTTAAGGTAGGGCGTCCAACCCCAAATATGACCCTAATAACATGCGAACCCCGAAATTTTAAGCTTAATTTCCCATTAAAACATTTTAAATAGCCTATATTTTGAAGGAAATATCTAAGATTATGGATTTTAGAATTAATTAATTAATTTATTTCTTACGACCATATTTATAAGAAAATTTCTAAATTTAATTTAGAAATAGTATTTCATGAAACGCAATTGTAGTTTCAAGGTGACAGTTCATAAGCAAAGCAGAAGAACGGATACAAAGGGAAAAAAATCGGAACATGATCTTACGAATAAATGATTTCAATTGTATTTTAGCTGGCATCAGCCTGTTATTATTCGAGGTATGTCATCCAACCCCAAAGATGACCTTAATCACATGCAAACCCGGAAATTTTAAGCTTAATTTCTCATTAAAACATTTTATCCCATTAAAATATTTTGAAGGAAATATCTAAGATTCTGGATTTTAGGATTATTTAATTAATTTACATCTTATGATCATATTAATAAGAAAATTTCTAAATTTGATTTAGAAATAGCAGTTTATCAAACGTAATAACGAACAGTAGTTTCAAGGTGACAGTTCATAGGCAAAGACGAAGAACGGATACAAAGGAAAAAAATCGGAACATGATCTTACGAATAAACGATTTCGATTGTATTTTAGCTGGCATCAGCCTGTTTTTATTCCAGGTATAGCATCCAACCCCAAAGATGTATATTATGTATATTGAAGGTACATAAACTCTAAAAATACTGAATATATATATTATGTTATTATAATACATATAATATGTTTAAGCACAAATAAAACCCTGTGGATTGAAACATCGAAAAGAAAGATAAGAAAAGATGAAATGTTTCATCCAAGCAGTTAAGAAAAATTTTGGTAATCCGAATCATATTGGAGAAAATACTGACTATTCACAAAGAAGTTTTTGAAAAGCTCTAACCAGAATATGAATTTTATTTTCAATTTTTTTAAATATCTGTGTATAATTTGAAAGAGTTAAATTTATTTTCATATATAACATTTTAAATATCCTATGTTTTGAAGGAAATATCTAAGATTCTGGATTTTGAATTATTTAATTAATTTACATCTTATGACCATATTAATAAGAAAATTTCTAAAGTTGATTTAGAAATAGCATTTTATCAAACGCAATAACAAACAGTAGTTTCAAGGTGACAGTTCATAGGCAAAGCAGAAGAACGGATACAAAGGAAAAAAAAATCGGAGCATTATCTTACGAATAAACGATTTCGATTGTATTTTAGCTGGCATCAGTCTGTTATTCGAGGTATGGCATCCAACCCCAAAGATGACCTTAATCCCTTGAAAACCCAAAAATTTTAAGCTTATTTTCCCATTAAAACATGTTATCGAATTAAAATATTTTGAAGGAAATATCTAAGATTATGGATTTTAGAATTAATTAATTAATTTACATCTTATGACCACATTAATAAGAAAATTTCTAAATTTGATTTAGAAATAGCATTTTATCAAACGCAACTTTAGTTTCAAGGTGACAGTTCATAGCCAAAGCAGAAGAACGGATACAAAGGAAAAAAAAATCGGAGCATTATCTTACGAATAAACGATTTCGATTGTATTTTAGCTGGCATCAGCCTGTTATTCGAGGTGTGGCATCCAACCCCAAAGATGACCTTAATCCTATGAAAACCCAAAAATTTTAAACTTAATTTCCCATTAAAACATGTTATCGAATTAAAATATTTTGAAGGAAATATCTAAGATTATGGATTTTAGAATTAATTAATTAATTTACATCTTATGACCACATTAATAAGAAAATTTCTAAATTTGATTTAGAAATAGCATTTTATCAAACGCAATAACGAACATTAGCTTCAAGGTGACAGTTCATAGCCAAAGCAGAAGAACGGATACAAAGGAAAAAAAAATCGGAGCATTATCTTACGAATAAACGATTTCGATTGTATTTTAGCTGGCATCAGCCTGTTATTATTCGAGGTATGGCATCCAACCCCAAAGATGACCCTGATCCCGGTGGCTAAAATGGAGCGCAACGTGCCGCTGTCAGGGGTCGCCGGATTGGGTCCCCATTTCCCGGTTACGCAAGTGGACGTCGTCGAATGTGAGGAGATGAAGCGAGGCGAAAAAAGAAAAGGCGCCGAAAAGAAAAGTTGGCGGGCGTGGAAAACAACGCAGGGTAAGAGGGGATTCGCGGCAGGACCGGTCTCAGTCGATCGCGAGGACTCGATCCCAATCGTTGCGTGCCTCTCCTCTCTCCCGAAGATGCGTCTGCCCATCTGAGAAGCGGCTGCATGGCCAATTCCTCGTAGAGAGAGACAGCATGGGATTCAACTCGGCCCTGGCCGAAGCTGGAGAGTTTGGTCTCTACCAGCGGCTCTTATGTTTCGTTTTCTTGTTGACTGCTATTTCGTATTTATCCTTCAGTTATTGGATCCAAATATTTATCTTGCTGGTTCCGGACCATCACTGCAGGACGTCAGTGCCTGGAGCCAGCAATGACAGCCGGTGTTCCGTGGTTAGTGAGTGGTCGCCTAATGCTTCCAGCTGCCCTGAGGGATGGGAATATGATTTCTCCTCACTCTTTCCCACAGCTGCAACCGAGGTAAGTCGTCACTTGTACACGTTACTGACAGCTCAATTATCACCGCACTTAAGTGCCGGTATAAGAAAACCACCATTAGAATGCTCAGAAAATTAAAATGGGGAAAGGTTTCGAAATTAAGAAACTGGAAATAGAAAACGAAACAAACCTAAAAAAGAAAAGAAAAAATATAAAATTTTAATAAAAAATATCATTAGAATTATTCTTACTTTTTTTACTCTTACTTTTTTTGCCTTTTATTTCTTACGTATTTAAAAATATCAAAGTTCATCCTGAGTTTATCAACAGAAAGATTAGTATGTCCACCCTCTTATATTTAGTTGCAAATTTTAAAATTCTTACTCATTCTGTCAATACATGGTCCTTAAAATTCTCTACAGAAGTATTTTGAATTTCGTTTTGGGAGATTGTATTACAAAATATTACGCTGAAAAATTACATCCATGGAAAATAAATGTCTAGAATCTTTACAAACACCGTTTCTGCAGAAGAGAATCAAGAATGAATAACGCTTTTTACTAAGTTCAATAAGTTGAAGTGTTGCTTCAGATAGGTAATAATTTTATATGTCGTAGCCAAAATTGCACCAAAATTACATTTAGTTCAAGAGAAATTGGTGTAATTAGTACGAAATATTTAAGTAGAATTTTATTGAGTTTACTTTTGATTGTTTATAAGGCATTGACGTTTCTTTTTTTAATTTTAAAATTATTAGAGAAAATTCAAATGCAAACATAAACTTAACATTTTTTAGATAGATTTAGTACATCCTGAACAAGTATTCTTGCAATATATTTGAGTTAGAAAATAAAGTGAAAAGATGGTCTTACTATTAATTAAAAGCATAGCGAAACTTTGTATATAAGTACATATATAAGTATAATATCTTTTTATATAATAAATTTCATGAAAATATTTTATAATAACAAACTTAAGAGTATAAAAAAGTTTCAAAATGTAGTTAGGAAGGATTAAAAAATTTGAGTAAAAGATCAGAAAAATTTTGGAACAGTTATCGTTGTGTTCTTAATTTGTCAAGAATTATTTATATAAATATGAAAACTATTTTATAAAATAAAGACATGCAAAACTTCTGAAAAACACTAGTGTTTATTATGTATTATTTGTGTAAGGAGTGCATTTAAAGAAAAAGCAATTTTGCACTTTATGCTTTGACAAAGCCCATTTAAAGATTAAATGTTAAATATTTTAAATTCTCAACTTTATTTCTTCTTAAGCTTAAATGTATAGTAAATTACAAAGGCTTCCCAATATAATTTACAATTATTTATTCTCTATTAAAGCTTAATTTCAGATTTCTAACTTAGTGCAAAAGTGTACACATGTATTTTTTCTTTTATTATACTTACGTGTTTTAATTTTTATCCTTTTAAATAAAAAATGTATGTGGCATTTAATTTTAATAAAATTGCTTTCATGTTTACTTAAATATTACTTTTCATCGCCGAAGCTTGTTTTTTGTTGCCTAAGTCATCATGTAAAATGATCATATTAATCCCCTTCTCCTTCAAGTGGGCCGCAGAGTATTAATTAAGTGTTATAAAAACATTTTTTAAGACACTCCTTTGTGCTATACTGCTTGATCTCAGAGACTGATGAGCTTTGTTGAAATTTTGTGTAGGTTTTTTTTATTTAATCTGTAGGGATTTGTAGTTATAAGAAATGGATGCTCTTTTGAAGACCAGTTGTACTTATTCGAAATCAGGATGAGTTTTTAAGAATAAACATCCAAAATTATTAATTATCTAAAGCTCTTATAATGAGATTTAGTGAAAAAGTGGTTTAATGATAGCATGCAAATAAATATAAAGTTATGTTTAAATAGTGAGAAAATATTGGCGTATGAATTAATTTAAGGACAATTTTAGACAAGAGTATTTAAAATTTACAAGTACTCTTTCCCAGACTGTTATTTATACAAATTATGCTGATGGTCAGATTCATAACTTTGGAAGTAGCCAAAGGATTTTCTTATAATATTACTATTTATAAATAGTTTTTAGTTCATATAAAGTAGATGTATAAGATAGGGACTAAAAAATTTTTAAAAGAGTAAATAACTTTCATTCCAGATTTCTTTCCTTTTCAAGAGTAAATGTAAATAGTTTGCTTATAAAAAATCATATTAATGTAAGCAGATAAAATTATTTTAGGATATTATGGCCCGAACGTTTTTATAATTTTAAAAGCTTCTTTTACATACTGTTTTAAACTTATATAAATAAATATTTATAAAAATCAGAAAAACAGATATTTATAACATTTCGTTTTCTTTAATTAATTTCATTTCGTAGTCGTTTGTTGATTTCATTCTAAGTATTTTTTGTACATTCGAATGAAATAAACAAACAAAAATTGGGAAGAAAAGATTTATGTTTCACCCAAACAGTAAATACACATTTTTGGCAATCCGAATCACACTGGAGAAAATATTGTCTACTCACAAAGAAGTCTCTGAAGAGCTCTATCCAGAAAACAAATTTTATTTTGAATTTTTGATATATGTGGCAATTTTAAAGGGTTTAAATCATCTTGATATATATATATATATATATATATATATTACGTTATTATAATATATATAATATGTTTAACGAGAAATAAAACCCTGTGGATTGAAACATCGATAAGAAAGATAAAAACAGATCAAATGTTTCATCCAAACAGTTAAGAAAAATTTTGGTAATTCGAATCATCCTATAGAAAATCTAGAGGAAATAGAGACTATTCACAAAGAAGTTTCTGAAAAGCTTTAACCAGAATATGAATTTTATTTTCATTTTTTATATCTGTGTATAATTTGAAAGAGATTTTTTTCACATATATATATTATATATATATATATATATATATATATATATATATATATATATATATATATATATATATATATATATATATATATATATATATATATTTATATTGTATATATATATATATATTATGTTTAAAGACAAATAAAACCCTGTGGATTGAAACATCGAAAAGAAAGATAAGAAAACATGAAATGCTTCATCCAAACAGTTACGAAAAATTTTGGCAATCCGAATCATACTGGAGAAAATACTAACTATTCTCAAAGAAGTTATTGAAAAGCTCTGTCCAGAATACGAATTTTATTTTCAAATATTTCATATCTATTTATAATTTCTAAGGGTTTAACGTATATATATATATATATATATATATATATATATATATATATATATATATATATATATATATATATATATATATATATATATATATATATATATATATATACATATATATACCTAAATATAATCTAAAGATACCTACACTCTAGAAACACTGAATATAATTATGTTCAACAACAACCCTGTGACTTGAAAAATTGAAGAGAAAGATAAGTAAAGATAAAATGTTTCACCCAGACAGTTAACAGAAATATTTGGTAATCAGAATCCTACTAAAAATATTGTCTATTCACAAAAATTTTTTTAAAAAGCTCTACCCACAACAAGAATTTTACTTTGGATTTTTTGCTATTTTTCCATAATTTGAAAAGTTTTAAATTTTCTTTATATATATATTCTATATATATATATATATATATATATATATATATATATATATATATATATATATATATATATGAAATATATTAAATTTGAAGTACTGTAACAACATTATCTTTCTAAAAGATTATCTTAAAATGTCCATCTAGCAAAATATTTATTACATTGCTTATTATTATATAATAATCAAAATTATATTTCGTATAATTGTCAAAGCTTATTATAAGTCATTTTTAAAGCATAGCTTGTCTAAAAGTTATCTTTCTTAACATTTATTTCGAAGTGTAATTTTCAACGTGCAATCATAAAAGTATATTGTGAAGATTAAATAAGTAATATAGAATAATTCAGTATGTATAATTATATATATATCAGAATTAACAAATATCAAGAAACATATTTGAAGAATCAGAAGTACTTAAACTGTAAAACACTACCTGTAATTATATTTATCGACAAATAAATCTCTGTGACTTAAAAAACTGAAGAGAAATTTATGATTCTTTAGAAGTCTGGTAGTCTGCATAACTTCCTTAGTTTAGCGTGATGTTCGAAGAATTAACGGAAATCTTAATGTGGCAGTCTGAATCATACTAGAGGTGGAAACCTTATCTCTTGTTAAACCAACTTCTTAAAAGCGCTATAGATAATACGGATTTCATTTGGAATATTTTGCTGTCCATCTATACTTTGAAAGAATTTAAATTATCTTGATACACACATATTTCTTTTTGAATGACAGAATCAATGACACTAAGAAGCATGTTTATAAAATGTAAGATATCCAAGCTCTAAAACTACTAAGCATAATTACATTAAAAGACTAAAAGAATGACTGTGTATTCGAAATAAAATTTGATGAAAAGTTACAATACTTTACAAGGAATAAAAAATAATTCTTATAATCTAAAGAACTTCCTTGGTTTGGAATAATAATAATTTGCTATTTTCTTCATTTTCCGTATTCCAAATTTCATAACATTCATACAGTTAATTGCAGTCAATTCATACATTTAACTACAAAATATTTCGCTCTATTTAATGATTAGATTTTGTGCATGATATAATTCGTTTCACCACAGAGGAAATACTGTTTCATATAATAGAATATTATATGAATATATCTACACATATATAAAGATTATTCTTTGAAGAGTACTCGATTTAAATGTATCAAAATACATTTGTATCAATTGAATTGAACTACTTTTCATTTTATCTTAAAAAGATATCACGGAAAATACTTTCTTATACATAAATTTGCTTTTTACTTACAAATACATATTAATGTTATTTGAGAAAAGTAATGTTTGCTTTAATAAAGAAACTGTAATTGAAAAAAACTAGTTTTTTTTATCGAACTACAAAAAATGAACCTGGAGATACTGAAGAGATTAAATAATAAAACCTTTTCTTTTGAGAATTTCTCAGAAAAAAGAGGTACGGATAAATTATACACTTTAAACTTATTTCAAACTGTAAAATTTTTTATATAAACTATTCCTAAAACGGTTAAATCACAACACAAAGATATTTTATTTCTATAACAGCAGAAATAAAAAAAAATAAATAGTGTATTAAATAGAAGCTAGTTTTATTTTTTATTACTATTGCTATAATTTAAAGCTTATTTCCATACACCTGGATTCTATACGCTATCAAACTCTGAAAGGAAAAGTAGAAATCGTTTAGTAAAGAATTCTAGACAAAACAATTTTCACAGAGAAGTCAGTTTTACAGTAAAATATCACGACTCTTTGCTGAGATTTATTTTTACGTTATCATATGTAATTTTAAAATGCGGTTATCTGTTAAAATATTTAAAAGATAAAATATGCTTAGTATTTTAATAACTCTAATGCTTTTTAAAATGTATCATTATTTTATTGCATATAAACATTGAAATATTAATGTTATAACTAGAATTTCTATTGTGTTACCTTTTATGGCGAATAAAATTACCGAACTCATGAATTTTTCTTTCAAATAAATCAGAGTGCAGACATGCTTTGGTAGTTATGAATAAAATTATTTAAGTTTTAATTTTTATTTTGCTCCTTTTCATATCCGTTATATATATATATATATATATATATATATATATATATATATATATATATATATATATATATATATGTATATATATTATATATATATATATATATACATATATATGTATATATATGTATATATATATATACATATATATGTATATATATATATGTATATATATATATGTATATATATACATATATATATATATATGTATATATATATATATATATATGTATATATATATATATATATATATATATATATATATATATATATATATATAATATATATATATATATATATATATATATATATATATATATATATATATATATATATATATATATAATCGATCATTCTTCAGTTCTAATAGTGATAGTATTAATTTAGATGTTATTGTGAAAGCTAAAACTAGAATTTCCTTGTGTTGCTCTTTATGGCAATTAAAATACTTGAGTTTTAACTTTTATTTTGCTCATTTTTTATTTGTAGTATATATATATATATATATATATATATATATATATATATATATATATATATATATATGTATATATATATATATATATATATATATATACATATATATACATATACATATATATATATATATATATATATATATATATATATATATATATATATATATACATATATATATACGATATATATATATACATATATATATATATATATATATATATATATATATATATATATATATATATATATATATATATATATATATATATATATATATATATATATATATATATATATATATATATATATATATATATATATATATATATATATATATATATATATATATATATATATATATATATATATATATATATATATATATATAAGTGTGTGTGTGTGCGTATTATGTGATCTTGTATTGTTCAGTTCCAATGTTCAGTTTTTAATGAAAATAATAATTTAAATATACTATGGCAAAATTTTAGGATTATAAAAAATAATTTACCTTCCTCCCATAATTCCTCAATTATACGAAAACTGTTATTACCTTTGGGGATATTATTATACGAAAACTGTTATAATAATATCCCCAAAGTAAAGCAGTATCAGAACAAGACTTAATGCAAATTCTATAGAAGAGGAGTTTACCCATACAGAACGTTCCCTTGTGCTCTTTTTAATTCACAATGTTAACCAATACTAATGAAGTTCGGGAAGCTGAAGCTCAGTTAGATGGAAGATCAAAGAGTTTTTACCGCTGTGTAGCTGAGGCTTCCTTTAGAGATTTAAATCTTGGTGAATTTTCAGAACTTTGGCGCCATCATTAATATTACAAAATGCTCATTAGGCTAGTAAATGAAGATAATCTTACCTCGCATTCTTGCTGGATATTTTTAAAGATATTTCTTGATAAGAAATAGGAGACAAAATGTGCCTAGTTCCTGTATGAACCAAATATATGTTGAAATATCGCAGGTTTGTCTTGAAAAATAACAATGTTGGAATGATTATGATAAAGAATTGTCGTAACTAAGCGTATATAAAAATAAATAAAAAATCATCAATAATTTATACAGAAAAGTTCATGCTTTAGTAGTCTTTCTGCATTCATTACATATTTAAGAGTACTCTGTAGTTTTGTTTCAACGATTAACTAGTTTTCCTTTGTTCAAAGCAAATCAATATCATATTGATTTAAATACATTTACGCAACAAAAATTAGGGATATTTTAAAACGGCTTTATATTTGCTGAATCAGAATGTTTTTATAGTCAAATATATTTTAAATAGAAACAAGGAGTTTTTAGCTACCACGCTATCATATACTGAAAAATTTAAAGTATTGTTATATCATTATCTTTTTAAAAGGTTATTTTAAAACGTCCATCTCGCAAAATACTTATTATATCCTTTGTTATAATTGTCAAAGCTTATTAAGCCATTTTTAAAGCATAGCATGTCTAAAAGTTATATTTCCTAACATTTTGATGAGCAATTTTCAATGAGCAATGATAAAAGTATAGCGTGAATATTGAATAAGTAACATAGAATAATGCAGTATGCATATATATATATATATATATATATATATATATATATATATATATATATATATATATATTTATATATATTCTTAAACGGCTGGTTACATTTGATTATTGCCCCTATTCTTTTTACTTTCCCATGTAAGGAGAAGCTTATTCACTTAGACCAATGAATAATGTTGCAATAAGGCCATGTTGAAGAGAAGTACAATTTTGAAAACAACCTAATTCTTTATTGAGGAACTGCTAAAAAGACATCTTTTCCAGTCAACGGTACACAAGAGAATGAATACGAAAAACACTTTGCTGGAACAGAGGTGTATCCCAGAGCTAGTTAGCGAAATTAACTGTTAGATCAGGGAACCTCAACCATTTGTCAGCTACAGCTAGAAAATGTGTTGAATGGATAGAAAACTTACATAGATCTATAGCACAGAAAGCGTTGGGAAATGTGTTAGAAGAATTTTAAATCAAGGACTCTCCTTTGATTAAGACATTTCGTGGCTGGGAAAATAGATTTCAAGGAATTAGAATGGGAGAGAGGAGTTTTTCAAAGAGATATTAAAGTGAAATAATTTTTATATATTACACACACACACACATATATATATATGTATATATATTTATATATATGTATATATATTTCTCTATATGTAATTTTTATATATGTATATATTATATATATATATTATATATATATATCTATTATATGTATATATATGTATATATATTTATATATATGTATATATATTTATATATATATATGCATATATATATATATATATATATATATATATATATATATATATATATATATATATATATATAAAATTTTTCTATTTTCCTTAAAAGTCAAACATTTTAATTTCTTTTAAGTAACTCTAAAATATATTAGAAAATCATACTTTTTTGATAAAAATATTTTTTGCTTGTATATATATGCTTAGAAGAAGAAAACCAACTATAACAGCTATCGCAGATATACATAAAAATGGTTATCCGTTAGTATGAGAACATTCTCATTATTTTATTATTGATTTTGAGAGGAATTATAAATTTAAAAGATATGAGATTCGAGTATAGTCGATCCCCTGTTTTACAAATATTATTTTTTTCATACGAGGAGCACTTGTCTTTATTACTAACATTTTTACCATACAGTCCACTCATTTTTGCAGCCCTGTTCTTTGTGGGAGCACCATATGTGCAGGGAAACTTCCCTCCTTATGAGAGAACAACACAAATACGGCTTTACTCGGGAATCTAACCAGATATCGGGTGGAAGCACAATGCTCTAATCACTATACAATCTAGTTAGCTATTTTGTAATCATTTAAACTGAAATATTATCTCAGCAAAAGGAGAAAAGAAAATTATCCCTAAGGAGTTCTAAAAATTTTGTTTATTTAGATAATAATAGTATAAATGCCATCATTGTAATAGAACGAGAAATTAATGTAACATTAAATTTTAAATCATGATAATTTAGTTTTTTCCTTTTATATAATTTTTGATGCAATTTAAAATAAGTTATATTTTTTCTGAACTTAGCTTATTATTAGAGTTAAGAATTGAATATATTAATAATCAGTAATAAGAGTTATTCCCATTTAAATCCACTTTAGATATATAATTTCCATGTCGAAATCTGTAGTGGAAAGAGAAAGAAGAAATAGATATTTAAAAACAATTTCATTGTCTTATTAATGATCACGCTATTATACGTAGTGGAATGCTAAAAAAACTAGCCTCAACTAGTCAAGCCTTAAACATAGAGTTATAACCTAAATATTAGATAGGATAATGTAATTTTTAAAAAATATATAAATGACGAATTATACTTAATACCGTCTTTTATACAACGGAAGTTAAGAATATTCTAAAACTATTTACACATCAAACCATCAATCCGCTCTTTATTTAAAGATAAATTAGACTATTAGTGAAAAAATAGGTTGTTTACTATTATTAGTTATATAATTGATTCAAAATATTTTACATGCAAAGATTTTATTTGCATGAATATACGCCAAGTTAAACAGATATACAGGAAATTGAAATATGACTTTAGGTCGTAAAAATTTTAAAACTGGGTTGGTTTTATTTATATATGTGCATTGGTTTTATTTATATTGAACAAATAAATAATTATGTTACTACACATCACATGCAGATACAAATATTTCAATGCAGAAAAAATTCGAAATGTTTGTAATTACTCATGCATTATTTAGAATATTTTTTAAACCAATTGTTGGTGATACAAAATAGGTACTTTCCTTGCATATTCTAGAAATTATGATGATATTTCAATATTATGCATTTTTATTTATAAATCTGGTACATTTTAGTCTTGATCTCTTCCAGAAAAAGAAATTGAAATTAATTTCAATTGCTTTGCTCAAACACTACAAAAATATTTCTAATCATTTATACTAAACAAAAGATTTAAAGAGAAACAGTAAATCTTAAATATAAGGGGGCTTCTAAAAAAATTTTTTACTGTAATAAAATTAAATTTTAACTTTATGCAATAAAATGAGTCCATATTAAAAAACCTGCAGTTGCGAATATAATGTTTAATACGTTAAGTGGCGATACTATAATCTATTATGAAGTAATACACTGTCAAGCGTCATACAGTGTCAAGTAAATACCCTGCAAAGACTGCTTCTGAGAAACCTTTCTATAAATATATTTATTTGATTTACAATTTCCAGTTTATTAATTTATTAGGATTGTTACAAGCGAAACTCAAACCTTTTAAAAGTACAATCCTAAAATTCACAAACAAACATTTTAATTGTCAAAAATGTGAATAAAAAGAAGGAGCATTGCTGAAAACTTCTTTAACTGGAAGTTACGTAAAGAAAAAACATAATCTATTTCTGTGACAATTTTGCATACATATAGAGTTCATTTGCATGTAGAATAGCGTTTGAGTCTTGAGGTTTTATATAAATTGAGGTTTATGTTCCCTTTCGTTGAAAAGAATAAAATTCCCCAAAAAACAGTTACAAATTAGAGTGAAAATTTAACTTTTTAAATCTAATATAAGCATTTTAAACGATAACGTGCAAGACCTTGTAATGACCATGGCTTATGTGAATTAAAAGAAGGAGCATTACTGAAAACCTCTTTAACTGAAAGTTACGTAAAGAAAAAACATAACCTATTTCTGTGACAATTTTGCATACATTTAGAATTCATTTGCATGTAGAATAGCGTTTGAGTCTTGAGGTTTTATATAAATTGTGGTTTATATTTCTTTTCACTGAAAAGAATAAAATTCTCTAAAAACAGTTACAAATTAGAGTGAAAATTTAATTTTTTAATTCTAATCTAAGCATTTTAAACGAGAACGTTCCAAGACCTTGTAATGACCGTGGCTCACACATGCATTGAAGATTAAGAGTAATTTAGAGTTTCATGGTTTGACATTATTTCATGGTGACACTCATTGACGACCGAATAGGAAATGCATCCACAATCTTTTTCGCATCGAGCTTACATTCTAACCACTGAACAAACATGCAATACCGTTAATTGACAGCATGGCCTGTTATTAAAATATTTTCTGAACGGAGTTAATAGAATTTGTCAGCTGCCGGATGTCATAATCTAGAAAACATTTCATGCGGTTTTTAGTCGCTGTCGGAGATTAAACAAGCGAGATAGTATTTTTATTTGAGCTGACTGGGAGATTTTTATATTCCCGGCTATTAATAATGGAAGTAGTGGCATTATACACTGTCATCTGAGCGAGAAAACTTATCGATTTGAATTACTTTAACATAGACTTTAGAACTAAAGACAGATTGCTGTGACAATAAACAAAACATAAGATAAATAGTCACCTCACAAGTAATCCGCCTTGACTGAACAGATCTATTCATCTTTCCAGCCATGGTCGATCAAAGCTAATGAATGGAGATAAAATGTGAAACTTTCACAACTTTTCCACGTATATATATATATATATATATATATATATATATATATATATATATATATATATATATATATATATATGTGTGTGTGTGTGTGTGTGTGTGTGTGTGTGTAATATTAAAATCCCTTATTTACGTGTTTTAATATTAATGTAATTACTTTTGTTCATAAAGTACGTTCGGGGTTTACGAGGTAATTCTGATTTTCCCTCCAGACACGCTTTAGACTTAATTCAGCCTCTGTCTGTACTACTTTAGCCAATAGTTAGCGCGTTCTCTTTAAACATGGGTATTTTTATCATGTGATCAATTGTGCTTAGGGATTATTCATAGTCTTTTTACCTCAGAGATCCCTACTTGAAAAACTGTGTGTGTGCAGGATCACATTGTCTGGGTGCACGATGTTGTAAAAGTGTTTGCCTGTTGGTGGTACTGCCCGTAATATTGTAGCGGTTCATGCATCTGACCAGAAATAAAATGTGTTGTGCTTTTGAATGAGTCTCGCTCATATTACACACACACACACACACACACACACACATATATATATATATACAATATATATACATACATATAACTATGTATGCATACACACATGTATATCTATATGTTTGTGTGGGGGTGGGGGTGGGGGTTAATGCCTGAAAGTAACGAGACTTCAATTATTAAATTCTTAGTTCCATTTTCTCTGAAGGGGGATTAAACTTATTCATGGTCTTAAGATAGAGAGTGGACAGCTGCCCGAATTACCGATGTTTCCGTGGAATTCACACGTGTAATATTGTAGCGGTCAATGTTCCCAACCGTCTCTTTTGTGATCTATATTAGACCCGTCGTGAGAAAACGCACTTCTTTTTGAGCCTCTATTCCTTCCTATATGAACCTTTAAACTGGTCATTTTGCCAATTAAAAGGACGATGGCGGCGTTTTAAAAATATTTTTCCTCGTTTCTTTATGAATTTAATTTCGATAAAGTTACTAATATCCGATATTTTACACATATACGAGTATTCACATATCTATCTATCTCTCTTACTTATATGTATATGTATTAGGGTATTGTAAAGTTTTAATTATTGCTAAAAAAACAAGATAGAAATTAAAATTACATTTACATTTCTCTCAGTATTCCTTGATATTTCGTAAGCCTTCATTGTGTTATCAGTATGCAAACCTTTTTCCTTCTTAGTACGAGGGATTACTTCAATGAACGGCTGTAAGAAACAAAAGAAATTAACATTTATAGATACAATTTGAAAAATAATCTCCATAATGATAGTTCAATAGGCAGAATACATTTTATCTAGACATCCAGGTTATTTCTTGTAACAATGATTACACACACACACATATATATGTATGTATGTATATATATATATATATATATATATATATATATATATATATATATATATATATATATGTATATATATATACATATATGTATATATATATATATATATAATATATATATATATATATATATATATATATATATATATATATATATATATATATATATATATATATATATATGCGCAGAGAATCTTGCCAGAGGTTATTTTGGAGCTCTACGATCCAATTTTTTGCTACACGAGGGCTAATGAGACTGGAACCTACTGCTTATAGCCGATTCTAAACGGCTACGAACTCCTATACCATGCAATGAGCTATATTATATATTTTTTCTTATTCTATGTATTTTAAATAACTTTAAACTTAAACAACTTTGCTTCTAAATTTAACTAATCATAACTGTTTGCTTATTGTGAATAAGAACTGGTATATTCAACAGTTCTACTTCACCTTTTCTCCTCTTCCTCATTCTTTCATAAATATAAATACATTTATTTATGTACAGGAGCTTTTGCTGTTGAAACCTAATATTTAAAGTAATAAAAAGTATGTAACAAATTTAGTTAATAAGTAGAAGAAAGTAAATATGTATAATTACTACAAGAAGAATGCAGAATGTGCATCTCACATCGACTAGTTATTTATTCATATGCATGAATATACAGATCAGGTATTCCTCCTTATTATATAAATTGCTGCCAATTAATTCACCTTGAATAAGAAGCAGTAGGTACTTATTATTCAGATCTTTTCTTTTTTTCTTACAGAAGAAACATCGTCATAGTAGGCTCATGTAAATGAAACTTGTATCAGACAATAAAATTATTCAATATTACATATATAATTCTAATAAATTTTACAGCATATAGTAATAACTTTTATTTGTTTAGGAGTATTAAAATTTCACACATCTATGATAATTTAAATTACTTTTGGAACTTTATCATCAGCTGTTTTCTTTTCATTATAATGACTGATTTGATTGTGTTTTAATTCATATACAATCCTACTAGTTTTCAATTATTCAAAAATTTACGTTTTTATAGTCGAAATCTTTTGATAGAACAATAAACCAAATCGTTTGCTTTTTTCTAAGTTCCAATTAAAAATGTTTAATAAGACATAAACCTAAGTTTTAAGTAAATAAATACTCTTAAAAATACACATGTGTATGCAAGTATACATACATGCTTATTCATATATTCAAACATAACAAATTCTTGTCCCTTGTTTATATGAAAAATAGTCAAATAGCTTTTCCTCGTGCATTCGTAATAGGTGAGTGCAACCGAAAAGGAAAATATTGTCACAGATTGTTAACGAACTTGAAAGTAAGCGAAGGTTTCAATACAAATTCAATGTCGAGGACAAAATTGGAAGTAAAATCCTTAAAAAGGAAGCTGAGTAAAAGCAGTGAGGCATGGAATAACTCTGATTGGGATATAGGAAGCAAGATTTATATCAGCTGGCTGATTCAGTCGCTTCACTGCTTGCAACCAAACAAATATTCAGTACCAAGATAATCAGAAGCTGCTAGCTGATCGGCGATGAGCAGCTCTGTGGCTTGTCAACAAACCGTATTATGAAGAAAAAAATGCCTTTTGGGATTTTTTAGAGTAACAGCTGGGTGGAAATAAGAAAAAATGTATATTATCATATTTACTGAGAATTTTATTTGAAACTAAGTTTAAGTTTATTAAATATTTCCGATCTGAGAATTTTGAAAGCATTAACCATTATTGTATGCTTTTAAATATAATTCTATCTTAAAATATTTATTTTTTTCATATTCCTTTTGTTTTCTTGTACTTACAGAATAAGTAAAAAAATAATAGAATAAACATTAAACAATACAATTGAAAGTAAGTAATGCAATTTGTTTATCACTAAATATATTTCGTCACCAGGTTCACAAACTGCTCTGTAATAGCTCATAAATATCTCAAATTATTCCAAATAAAGATTTTTATGAATGTGTGTTAAATTTACCCTATAATAATTATATTTAATAAATTATAACAAGTAGAATGTAATTTTTTAAAACAAATATGATTATAGTATAACAGATTTTAAGAATCTGTATGTCAATGTTACTGCCAATTTTTTCTCGTTCTTTAACATGTTATTTTTCTACATAATCTTCTGTTTCATAGTTTTAAAACTAAAAATATGTCTAGAAACTTAAGTACGTTATGAGTATTTATTTAAACCTAATGTCTGATCCTATCCCCGATTCCAGATCGATCAATTAAACTTAAAGTTGGTACATTCATTCCTTGAATATAGTGTCACAATTATTCTTCTCTCTTTGTGAACTCATGCAAAATGTCATACGAACATTTTTAAAAATTTTTCTTTCACTTTTCAACAGTGCCAGACTTTTGCCACCTCAAGTCTGTTTCATTAGACTTTTGACATATATTATGGTTAAAACTAACTTCGGTGTGTCAGGGTGATGATAGTTTGCCAGGAGAAGGTTAAATCGGGGAGGCTCGAAGCCAATAATATTCCAACGAAACTAGTCTGGTGATTTGATATTTTATCTCTTGTAAAAATGTAACGTTTTAACTCTATTAAAATGAAAGTAAGCTTTCGAACCCTCTTGCATTTTATTAGAGTCATAAAACTTATCCTACAACACGAAGTATAAGATGCATTCTATTTTAACTCTTTTCTAGACGTAGTAGCTTATATTTTCACTTTCGTTTTTGTTATTATTCGAAGCATAAAAAGCGTAATACAGCAATGTAATGTGAAATATTGAGGAATTCTGCAGTGACTAGTTCAATATATATTAACACATTGTGTGCGGGTACATTTCGCAGCGGAATTGTACCGGGAGCGGGCGTTTTGAGCATAAATTTAGTTATTCAGTTAAATCTCAATAGATCAAAAATTATTTAATTTTTTAACCAACTTTTCGTATTTTATATTGAAATATATAAACAAATATATAAATTGTCAAATAAATAAATATACCTATAAATACAAATATTTATATAATATATAAATAATACACACACACACACACACACACACACACACACACACACACACACACACACACATATATATATATATATATATATATATATATATATATATATATATATAATATCATTTACGCTAGGTTAAATAAAAAGTTAATTTTAAATCTAAATTGATTTTTTTAATCAACCTTCCCGTTCTGTGGTTCCGCATCGACTGATGCAAAAACTAGTTTTTATTTGTCTAAATTTTTCCAGAATCTATGTAGTAGACAAGAACATTCGGCTTCGTTTTTCTGTATATACCGTTATTTTTGTACCCACAAACAAACCATGTTGTTACACTAACCCGTACTAGTACGTGATCTGTGCTCAAGTATCAATCATCAGAAAACGTACTAGTACGTGTCCCGCATACAATGTGTTAATATGATTTTTTTCATTTTTCTTTTAAATTTATAAAGCAAACGTACATGCTCAAGCGACAATATTCCTGAAATTGTTAATGTTAAGACATAATTTACATTTGATAACATTTATAATAAAGGTTCAAATATTAGATATAAAAAACACACAATCATTATTATTTACAAAAAGCCTTATATTTGGATATTCTGGTATAGCTTTAATCCTGATTATCATATTTGGTCTTTTATACTCATAATGTTTCTTTTGTGTTTAATGTTCTTTTAATGTTTGTTTTGAGGAATTCTGCAGTGACTAGTTTAATATATATTAATATGATTTTTTTTCATTTTTTTTAAATTTATAAAGCAAACGTACATGCTCAAGCGACAATATTCCTGAAATTGTTAATGTTAAGACATAATTTACATTTGATAACATTTATAATAAAGGTTCAAATATTAGATATAAAAAACACACAATCATTATTATTTACAAAAAGCCTTATATTTGGATATTCTGGTATAGCTTTAATCCTGATTATCATATTTGGTCTTTTATACTCATAATGTTTCTTTTGTGTTTAATGTTCTTTTAATGTTTGTTTTGAAGAATTCTGCAGTGACTAGTTCAATATATATTAATATGATTTTTTTTCATTTTTTTAAAATTTATAAAGCAAACATACATGCTCAAACATCAATATTTCTGAAATTGTTAAAGTTAAGACATAATTAGCATTTGATAACATTTTTAATAAAGGTTCAAGTATTAGATATAAAACACACACAATCATTATTCACAAAAAGCCTTATATTTGGATATCCTGGTATAGTTTTAATCCTGATTAACATATTTGATCTTTTATACTCATAATGTCTTTTTTGTGTTTAATGTTCTTTTAATGTTTGTTTTGAGGAATTCTGCAGTGACTAGTTCAATATATATTAATAAGATTTTTTTTCATTTTCTTAAAATTTATAAAGCAAACATATAAGCTCAAGCGTCAATATTCCTGAAATTGTTAAAATTCAGATATAATTAGCATTTGATAACATTTTTAATAAAGGTTCAAGTATTAGATATAAAAAACACACAATCATTATTCACAAAAAGCCTTATATTTGGATATCCTGGTATAGTTTTAATCCTGATTAACATATTTGATCTTTTATACTCATAATGTCTTTTTTGTGTTTAATGTTCTTTTAATGTTTGTTTTGAGGAATTCTGCAGTGACTAGTTCAATATATATTAATAAGATTTTTTTTCATTTTCTTAAAATTTATAAAGCAAACATACAAGCTCAAGCGTCAATATTCCTGAAATTGTTAAAATTCAGATATAATTAGCATTTGATAACATTTTTAATAAAGGTTCAAGAATTAGATATAAAAAAACACACAATCATTATTCACAAAAAGCCTTATATTTGGATATCCTGGTATAGTTTTAATCCTGATTTACATATTTGGTCTTTTATACTCATAATGTTTCAATGCTTGTAGACCGTTCTTACGACCAATTAAACTAGCAATCCGGATGTCAGCTAAAAGTCAACAGAGCAAGCAATTATGGAAATGGAAGCAGTGAGTTCATGCATAGTATTTTTTTTACACTGAAGTAGACTTAGATAAATTAGATACTGCATAGTTTCCTTTTGCGCTTTCACAATTGGTCTCAGACAATTTAATTCCTACTTAAAAAAATAAAAAAAAATTATAAATATCAATATATTCACACGACTCAACGTATTTTACTCATTTGTTCTTCTATATTTAGTGTTTGCATGTTTTTAAGGTCAGTTTAACCTAAAAGCAGATACTCAAGTGAGTGTAAATTATGAATGTCGGTTAGCAGGTGTTTCAATTTCGATGCAAGTAATGTGATTATAAACAATGAACTCAAATATATACATAGATACATATATTATAAAAATTTTTACCACCTATTATTCAATTACAGGAATTTAGAAGTGAAGTCCAATGGCGCTAGGGTAGGGCTTCGCGTTCCCATGACACATGTCCGAGGTTCGATCCCCGGGTTGGGCAAATTTGTCTCGGCCTTTCATCCCTTCAGTGGGTAGATAAACTGAGGACCAAGCATGCTTGGGAACTAAACGCTGGGGGTTCCGCATAAAGCTGACCACCTAACCGAAACATATGCTTTGCACCCCAGGGCCCCTGGTCTTGGAAAGGAAAATTGTCCCAGTAAGCCCTGACCCCCTAAGGGCTGCTGAGCCAATGAGTATAGTTTAGTTTAATTATTTAGAAGTCTTAACCATATGATTCAGTGGTAAATATTTTGTGTTTCCACAGAGTGGGCTCGGAAACTTGGGTTTGATTAATCTTTTCAGAGTGTCTGGGACAGCATGTGTCCCGCAAATGCATTAGTTCTTCATAGAGCCCCTTTCAAAAGGTTAAGGATTGGGAATATAGGGAGTGATTCTGACAACACATACGGTACTCTCATGATAAACGTTGAAACAAGCTTACGATGGTGTATCAACAAATGTTGAATAGGGGCAAGTGCCCTCGCATGGGGAAAAAATTTGGTAGTTTACCTAAATCATTCAAGTGCATTGTACAAAATCATATGTAAAGTTTCAATATTACTAAGTTTTAAGGTGAGGATGAACTTTAATAAGTAGCTTTGCGTTTGTTCTAGTATGTTGTATTTATAGTACTTTAAAATTTCCGATTACTGAGACTTAAATCAATTTTATTTTAAGGATATACGTTTTTTTAGAGTTGATGACTATTTAACGAGAAACTTTAAAGTGTTATAAATGTTTCCAGTATATACTCTTATCCTCTCCCTTTCGAGATTCTCATGTATGAAACTCTCTTTTTTTTTGCCTCATAAAATCTAAACCTCTTCAAGTTTTGAGATTTTGATCACAGTTCTGAAAAAATGAACGACTTTGCTTTAAAACGATACCAATAGATTGCAGTGCCAAACTGGATTTATTCCTTCTCCTCAATCCTGATGTAAAAATCAAACCTTGATGTTTGCATCGAGTATGATGTACCAGAACTAAGAACGTTAAGCATTTCAACGATTTCTTCAGGGATCTTCTTTTTTTCATTCTAATTTTTTCATTGAAATCTAATAAAATTTGCCCTTTTACCTTAAGTTCCTCTTAATTGCATATTTTACCATTTTTAAAAACTGATATAAAAATAATCTAAATAGCAACACCTTTTATTTGAATTTGATTTACTTAAGCATAAACAATTTATATTTCATAAATTGAAAATACTTTTCCTAAAACAAGCTATAATTAAAAACTACAATAAATATTTTTGATAATTAACTGAAAAGTAAATAATAGATAATAAAGTAGTGTGTATATTATTATCAATACATGCAATAACTACTCTTTAATGTTTTATTATGAACAATAAAACCTGCAGTACCTCAGAAATTTGGTTTTTATTCAGATCATTTTTGTGTGGCTATAGCAGGACTATGAATTAAAGCAGTTAGTACATAGGGAAAATATAACTACATTCTTTGTTACAGCGAGAAAAAAATCAGTTTTTCTTACAAGGAACTCAATTTTATAGTACATTTCTTGTTATTTATATTACTACTTCAATTATGCGACATTAAAAGAGATATATATATATGTTGATGGGAAAGTCCATTTCACTTAACTCAGCTGATTATCAAAGATTAGTCTTAACCGGTGAAGGCATTGTTTCAGAAAATTCAAATCTTAATTACTACCCTATAATGGTTTTCCATTCACAGAACAGTTTTTTCTCCATGAAAACACTCCAGAAAACTTCTTTAGCAAAACATATCAACATAAGCCGTTTTTAATGACTCTACTTTCAAACAATATGGAATCAGATGACTGAAAAAGGCTATTACGGAATACAGACCTGATGCATACTTCAAAATGTGGGAAAAATGTGAGTGAAGCTTCATAATCAACCATTTACTTCATGAGATAAGATCTGATTTTTTTTCTTCCTCTTTTGGAGTACATGAAATCCCTTGAGAGTTTAAGTGCTCTAAAAGTAAATAAAATCATAATACAATATACAGTGACTGGAGTAAAAATATATGTTTTAGATTTTATCACGTTCCCCCTTTTCTTGAGTTATTTTTTACCATTCTGGCAAATATTAATTTAAGTGCCAACACTTGAATTTGTTGTGGTTTAGGGAAAAAAATTAAATAAAAATGAAAAATGTCCTTTAAAACACCCACTAACATTTAAAGAAAACTTTTCATAATTATTTTCTTTCAACATCTAATTTAAAAAAATATATTAGGTATGTAAAATGTGTTAAATATGTAAAGTAATATTATTTATAAATATATTGTACGGCTATATAAATATATAAATTTCAAATATCTGCCACTTCCTCATTTTTAAAGAAGTTAACTGGTCAATTTTTTATTACTAAATACTCTGACAAATGTTCATATTTTTTTGCTACATATAAGTTAATTCCATACTTAGTAGAGTTTTGTAATTTTGGTAAACACTCCCTTAAATGTTTTTTTTTGTAACTTTGGTAAATACTCACTTAAACGTTTGGCCGAACGATGGTCGATTGGTTAGGGTGCTGGCCTTCGCTACTGGAGTTCGTGGGTTCGAATCCCACAGTGTCATGGATGTTCGTAACCCTTCGGAGTCGGCTTTAAGCTGTAGGTCCCTGTCACATTAGCCGTCGTGTTGCAAAAAGTAGTCCGTAGCACTCCAAACCAAACCCTTAAATGTTTGCTTTTTGCAAGTGTATTCTAAATATATAGAAGGATATTTATTAGATCTTACAAAAATTTTTTTCATGATATAAATTTAAAAAAATTACTCTTTTACAAACTATTCTATTTATACATCTTTGTAAGCTGCACCTTGTCTACAAAACTGAGTTTGTTATATGCGGGAGCAACGATTTCTATAAAAAGCCTCTTTTTCACCCTGATCATGTATGGCTGAAATTTAATATCAAATGATATTTATTATTAATCCGGTAAACATCATGTCTTGAAAATCTTGTCATATTCTATAAGCTACCAAACATGATGCTAAACAGTAGGTTTCGGTTGAATAAGGCCCAGTGTAGCAAAACATTACCATAACTCTGTAAACCAAACGAAAATCAAACACAATGAACCATAACAATGATTAGCAATTACGAGTTATTATAATTTCTTGAATTAATTTTTGATAATCTCTTGTGATGAGTTGTAATGCTACAAAGAGGAATATTTTATTAAATTAGTTTTAAGTTCATAAAATATAAATATTTGATTTTAGAACAGTATATTAATTTTCATACTTATAAACATTTATGTACAAGCACCATTAACTACATCAAATTAAAGTTTAATGAAGTAGAGTATAGTCTGATCCTTTTTATATAATAATAAAAGAAATTATAATTAATTTTAATACATGTAAGGTCATAATATACAGTAAAATATTAGAGCGAATGTAGACTCAAATTGAGTAAAATATACTGCAAAATTCTGCCGTAATTATTTCGTGTCTAGATTTTCAGTTTAATTAAACATTTACTTGACCACTAAAAGATATATATAACTTCTTTTATAAGGTTTACGTTAAGTTTTATTTAACTTTGGCAAACAGTTTGGATTTTAAGACACATATTCAAATATCCCTAAATAACAAGTATAATTATTTTTAAGCAATATTTTAAACAGCATTAAAACTCTTTATTCTGTTAAAAATCAGAGCAAACAAAAGGGACTTTTCTGTTGGGCTTGAACATAATTTTGACTCTAAAATGTGTTGTGGCCTAAAAAAGAAAATTAAATAAAAATGAAAAACGCCTTTTAAAACACCCACTGACATTTAAAGACAACTTTTCATAGTTATGTTTTTATCAACATATAATTTTAAATATATATATATATAAGGTATTGAATATGTTAAATATTAGTATTTATAAATAAATAGCATTGCTGTATAAATATATAAATTGCAAATATGCTTGAATGAGTATTTTCAGATAAATATAGCCAGCTGTCATTTAGGAAGATCATGAAATACAGAGACTGTTCACACATTTTTTAGACGATGTATGTTTACAGTGGACACCGAGCATTTTAATGATTTTGCAACTGTCCTTTGACTAGGGGGATTTTTTTTTAACATTAAACAACGTACCTTTGTAATACTCCAAGATATTCGTTTTTTCCTTGGATACTTGTTTAGACTTTTTGTCCCACTTGAGGCTCCAATTTGAAGTTTTTTCCCTTCTTTTTGATGATATTACCTTTTGATTCTTTAGATATCTCAAACCCATGACTCTCACATCGTTTTTGGATAACGGAATATGGCTACTTCTCTTCGGAAATAGCATAAATATAGCCTTCGAACCATTGCTTTGTTAAAATTGCCATTTTGAATAAAATCAAACCTCTCAAGCCGCAGACCACAATTTTGGCTTTTAAAAACATAGAAATATAGATTAATAATAATTACATACATAAAGACTTTTTAATACAGATTTTTTAATAAAGATTTTTTAATTTTACACATAAAGATTTTTTAATACCGCTAACCAAAATAGTCTAAAAATGTGTGAACAGCCCTCTGTACAAGTTTAAATGCACTTTATTTTAATAGAACGAAGTGAATAGAATATGGCGAGATTATTGTACTATTATTTGTACTATTAGAAGGACGCCAGACCCGGAATGTTTGGTTTGGTTTTGGAGCTCTACGGTCTACTGTTTTGCACACGAGGGTTAATCCGGACCCGAAAGAATAAAAAAAAACTTCCGTAAACCTATTACTTTATTTAGTGTAGAAAAGTATTCATAAAGTGCATTTAACTTTTTAATCCGCAAGAAGAATCATGAAGCACATTTAGCATTTAATACGAATATTTTTCTTTTATCCTCTACGAAGAGTGAAAATTGAGTACGTTTTAAAGTGAAAGGAAGAGGATATAATTAAAAGAAATTAATTCTTGAAATTTAGAGTGATTTCCATCTATAAATATAGTGGAACTGAAAGGCTGAATTAAAGCTTTGAATGAAATTAAGTGCTTGCTAAGAAAACAAAATGAGTCTCAAGTCTTGCATTGTTAACTTACTGTTGCTCTTTCAAGACACTTAAAAAGAGTCGAGAGCAACCACCCTTATGTAAATATAGCTAGAGAAATCCGAGACCGGGGAATTAAATCAAACCTCGCCTCTTGAAGAAATACTACCCGGGGTTAAGAATGGTATTATTATATGTATTGGGCAATTTCC
>CM063503.1:48816589-48849089 GCA_032207245.1 Pardosa pseudoannulata | reverse complement strand
TGACCGTATGTTAGTTGCCAACTTTAATTTATCTTGTCATATTACGTAACAGGATGGAGAGCAGATGTTTTAATATTGACAGTGATTATTTGGCGGTATATATGAATGATGTAATAAATTTAGGGTATCGATTGCAAATTGTGTGGTTATGTATTAAAAAAAACCACACAAATGAACAAACTTCTTAATTTTTAAAGATATATAACTTAAGCGCTATGTATTTATTAGTCAGTGAAATATACTCGTAGACTTTTATGAAAAGAATTTGTTGTTAATACTGGTGTAAAATTTTCATTGCAACAAAAAATAATCGATGATTAAAATTAAAATTAGCACATATGTACCTAATCTATTATTTAATACAAATATAAAAGAAAATTATTTTCTTAATATCTAAATTCAGTTTTAAAACGTATGAAAATAATGCCGATGATATTTAAATAATTTAAACTAAGAAATGATTAAATGGGATGGTTAGAGGAATGACGTCATAATGTTAGAACAAAATGTTACTTTTACTTATTTGTTATGTGATAAATTGATAACTTTAATGTTCTGCTCTTAGCCGGGGACAACAGAGCTTGAAATAATGACATTAAACACTCGAAAAGTTGGGAAGGGATGGATTTCAAACGTTTTCGAATTCGCTTTGAATTTTGCTAACCCTAACTCATCAAAAATACAATAAGGCGATTTCACGCAGTAGGGCAAATTCTCAAATTATGACAATTCTGGCTTTAGTTTCAAACGGAAGGGCAGTTTATTGTTTTGTCTATTGTACACGTGAAAATGAATGGGAAGGGCATTATTGTAGTTCGTGACGTTGCGACAAATTGCCTTATATGGATGCTATTCTCTATCCATTCCAGATATAACCGCTTCATAAATTCGCAGACAGACGGACATATGGTCAGACAACTTAGGCTATTATTATATAGGGTATGGTTTAATTTGGTTGGTTTGGAGCGCAAGGGTCAACTATTTTGCTTAAATAGTGTCTTTGAAAAATTTATTAAATAAAAGTATGCTTTTATAATTTTCGGTGGGGTATTTTGTTTTGCCTGAATTACTTCAGTGCAAAACCCTTTAAGTAATATAAAAATAATCAAAAATTGTTTTTTTTTCTACTACTCCTTTTTATCAGGTACAGAAGAATTTCAGTGAAGTCTATTAGAAAAGCAAAAATTAAAAAATATTGTTATTACGAGATTAAAATCGGAACTGTTGAAACATATGTGGTTTCTATTGCTGTTAGAAATCCGTAACTACATGGTTTTGACTATTTTTCACTACAACAATTATCTTGTTCACAGTTAAAAATGAACCACATTTCTCAATTTGCTTTGGGAAAGGTTTTTAGTTACTTATGACATAGATGATGCCCACATTATGTAGTACTAAACTGGTTAATTGTAGTGATGCATAATCTTTCAAACAGACAATGGCTGATGTAGTGTTTATGTCATAAGAATTTCAGTGAAGTCTATTAGAAAAGCAAAAATTAAAAAATATTGTTATTACGAGATTAAAATCGGAACTGTTGAAACATATGTGGTTTCTATTGCTGTTAGAAATCCGTAACTACATGGTTTTGACTATTTTTCACTACAACAATTATCTTGTTCACAGTTAAAAATGAACCACATTTCTCAATTTGCTTTGGGAAAGGTTTTTAGTTACTTATGACATAGATGATGCCCACATTATGTAGTACTAAACTGGTTAATTGTAGTGATGCATAATCTTTCAAACAGACAATGGCTGATGTAGTGTTTATGTCAAATGTGAGCGATGAGGGAAAAGTTAGTTAGTCTGGATGACACCTTAATGACATGAAGTGTTTTAGGACGAAGCTTCTAAGAAATGAGATACTGAATGTCTTTATTTAATTGCAGTTGAACCATCTCTATTGAGTACGTTGTAATTCCTTTGTAAAAAACTTGATGGCTGAATTACTACATTCATTCACAGCAAACCTTTTAAAAGATAATTTACAAAAATTTTTAACGGATGAATGTTTTTTTAGAAGGAGTTATTACTAGTGATTTACATTCACAAAACAATAAAATACCTACTTGACAGATCTTAGGCTAAAGCATAAAGATTGAATTTATTTTCGGTTTAGAAATAAAAAAGCCAAAATTTATTGTCAAAAGTTATTTTATTTTTTATTTATTATTGATTAAAAGATATTTATTTATTTATTTAAGGTATAAGTCAAGGGTGGCAATTACATGGCATGCATGCAAAATGTAGCACGCTAAAACTACGGAAAATATCAATAAAAATAAATAGTTAAAAATAAAATAATTGTAAAGTATTATTTTTAAGTTACTAAATGATATAACACCCACATTATTTATAAAATTAGAATTGAGTTTCAACTCCAATAATTATTGTTAATATTTAATAATTTTGGGACATTTTAGTTAATAAATTATGTATTCTATCACAATGTTTTGAATATTATTTAATACAATCAAAAGAAATATACAGGTACTATATACACAAAAATGAGATGTTGACTGACATTAAAAAATTTGCAATTGAATTAACTTCAATTTGGATATTTTGATAAAATCCTATTTGCGCTTGCTGGTATAAGTTATAATATATACCAGCGATTTTCACATTTTTTTCTCAATGGCTTCCTTATCGGGCTGACAAAAATTCGTGTACTCCTAACCTTAAAGCGGTTTGAATGCGAAGGAAAAGTAGAAAAAACGTGCAAATTCACTACTCCTTTACCTTAAATGAGCTGAATGAAAATATTTTAAAGAGTTTTTCATAGTTTTTGTATTATTGCTGTCTCACCTCTAACATACTAGTCATTCTTAAAAAGGATGCCTTGTCACCCAGTTTGAGAACTGCGGGTATAGATATTTAACACTTTGACTGCCATGGCTATCATATGTGATATCCAGTGATATTTCCGTTGAGACACTGGCTATCCGATATGATAGCCATGGTGTTTTAACACTTCAGGCCATGGCTATCAAAGATGTTATCAGTTACATGAAAATCGTATTGGAGTTTGATTGTTAGGTATACGTGGTTTGCGCAAATTGGTATATGTGACGATTTTATGAGCTAAGTTTTATGAAAAATTAAATATTTGGAACATGCAACAAAAAAGGGAATATATATAAATAGAGAGAGTTTGTTTTAAAATATTGTTTGTTTTGAAATATTGTTTTTATATATAGTTTTATGTTGAAAAAATACAAATTACACAAAAAAAAGTTTGGCCCCGTTGTGAACATTTGCAATTTTGGCTTGGCAGTCAAAGTGTAAGGTATAAAGTTATTATTTCAGGAATATACCTAATGATTAAAAGCCTTTTATCCCCTGTATAATAATAGCCTAAGTTATCTGTCCGTCTGTCCTCAAATTTATGAAATAGTGGACCTGAAATAGATAGAGGCATATATATTGGATTCTGGGTGAGTTAGGGTTAGCAAAATTCAAAGCGAGTAAAATTTATCTTCTCCTATCGATCTGATTCTAAAATAAATGGGTATAAATATGTTTTATATCACAGCGGAAAATATTGTAGTCGAAAACGTTCGAAATCCACTCCTTCCCCACTTTTCGAGCGTTTAATACCATTATATGAAACCCTAATTTCCCCAGTTAAAAGCAGAGATTAAATTTATCAATTTATCCCATAATAAATAGGTAAAAACAACATTTTATTTTAGCATTATGGAGTCATTCCTTTAAACATCTCATTTTAATCATTTCTTATTTTAAGTTACTTAAATATCGTCTGCATTATTTTCATACGTTTTATCACTGAACTTACATATTACTTAAATAATTTCCTCTTATATTTGGCTTAAATAAGAAATTAGGTACATATGTGATAATTTTAACTTTAATCATTGATTATTTTTCGTTGCAATTGAAATTTTATCACCGGTATTAACAACAAACTCTTTTCATAAAAGTCTAGGAGTCTATTTCACGGACTAATGAATATCTAGCGTTTAAGTTATAAATCTTTAAAAATCAAGAAGTTTGTTCGTTTGTGTGTTTGTTTTTATACATAGCCACACTGTTTGACTAAATGAATTCAACGTGATTCTAAACTGCATTCATAGTATCAGGAGACTTTAGACCCAGATAGCAAATTTAGTTTGCAGCAAACTTGAAGCAGTAGTGCTTTTCAAGCCTTCAAACTTGCAGCAAGTTCAGCATGACAAGTTTGCAAGTTTGACAGAAGACTGCAGCAAGTCTAAGAATTTTCGCTTGCTTCACGGTTGTCATGACAAAATTACCACACTTTTGCAGCAAAATAGTGTTGCAAAGGAGTAGTTGTTTTATGTTCCGTCTAACTTTCAGGAGTTTTGCTGCAAGGTTGTTGAGTCCAATTTGTTATGATAAGATATTATCCAGAAAAAATCAAACTTGCTGAAAGTATGAATGCTATCTGGGGAGGAGTATGAAGATAAATTATTGAGCGTGTACCAGATAATTCTCAGCCAAAAAACAAACAATTTTTACCTGCCTCATAGGGTGCTTTTTAATTCTGAACAATAAAAAAATTACTGATACTGTCATATGACGGGCTATATGCTAGTATCAAGCATAATTATTCCAAAGTTTCGTAGTCTGGGTTGAGGGTCGATTAGACATCTATGAGCTTCATGAAGTTGAAGCAGTCTTACTTTTCAAGTCTGCAAACTTGCAGAAAGTTCAGCATGACAAGTCTGCAAATTTGACACAAGACTGCAACAAGTCTAAGAATTTTCGTTTTCTTCACGGTTGTCACGACAAGATTACCACACTTTTGCAGCAAAATAGTGTTGCAAAGGAGTAGTTGTTTTATGTTCCGTCTAACTTTCAGGAGTTTTGCTGCAAGGTTGTTGAGTCCAATTTGTTATGATAAGATATTATCCAGAAAAAATCAAACTTGCTGAAAGTATGAATGCTATCTGGGGAGGAGTATGAAGATAAATTATTGAGCGTGTACCAGATAATTCTCAGCCAAAAAACAAACAATTTTTACCTGCCTCATAGGGTGCTTTTTAATTCTGAACAATAAAAAAATTACTGATACTGTCATATGACGGGCTATATGCTAGTATCAAGCATAATTATTCCAAAGTTTCGTAGTCTGGGTTGAGGGTCGATTAGACATCTATGAGCTTCATGAAGTTGAAGCAGTCTTACTTTTCAAGTCTGCAAACTTGCAGAAAGTTCAGCATGACAAGTCTGCAAATTTGACACAAGACTGCAACAAGTCTAAGAATTTTCGTTTTCTTCACGGTTGTCACGACAAGATTACCACAATTTTGCAGCAAAATAGCGTTGCAAAGGAGTAGTTGCTTTATGTTCCGTCTAACTTACAGGAGCTTTGCAGCAAGGTTATTGCGTCAAATTTGTTAGGATAAGATATTATCCAGAAAAAAATCAAACTTGCTGAAAGTATGAATGCTATCTGGGGAGGAGTATGAAGATAAATTATTGAGCATGTACCAAATAATTCTAAGCCAGAAAACAAACAATTTTTTACCTGCCTCTTAGGGTGCTTTATAATTCTAAACAATAAAAAAATTTACTGATAATGTCATATGACGGGCTATATGCTAGTATCAAGCATAATTACTTATTCCAAACTTTCGTAGTGTGGGTTGAGGGTCGATTAGACCTCTTTGAGCTTCCTGAACTTGGTTCCCACCAGGAGTAATCCGTAATCTGATGCTCTCGAAACATAATCTTCAATCCTCATCAACAAATGGTTTTATTCTCTTATCTCTAAGGGCTCTAAGGTCTTCCCATCTGGTGCACTTAAAAAAAAGGTTGTCTGGAGATCTATACCGCGTTATCGCTAATTCATAAATAAAACAAGTTTTTAGTTAGAGAAGAGTATCAGATTTAATTTCCTTTTTTTACGACACTGGTGTTTTAATTCTAATGTAAGTGTCAAATGAAGAGTGACTTGCTTTTAATCTGAAATCTTTTTTTATGATAAAGAATACAACAGTGAATGTTCAAGGGAAAGTACGATAACTTCAGCACGCTAGGTGGTAGAACTTGGATAGTTTTTTTTTATCTATTTTATGAATGAAAGGATTAAATGTTCCGGAAATCAAAGCTTAAGGTTAAAAGCTTCGTAATTATTGAGCCTAAGTGATAAAGGAGAAAATTAGCTGATGGAGTGATATTTAAATCGTTTGCAGGAAATGTGTCGTTAACTCTACATTTAGTCTAGGAAGAAATTTCACTAACTTTTGTTATTCAATGAATTATGATTTAGAGAAAGTATTAGCCATGCATAGAAATTATTCGTTTTGAGATATAGATATTGGATTGTGTTGTAAATCCTAAACCTTTCTTATTTTACTAGTCTTTTACATTATAGCTGTGATTAGTGTTACAACATATCAGTTGTAAAATGTTTTATTGATTGTATAGTTTTGATATTTTAAAACGAATTAAATAACCTCTATTGCGTTATCACTAATTCAAAAATACAAGTTTAGTTACAAGTTTAGTTACAGGTTTTAGTTACAGGAGGGTAACAGATTTTATTATGATTTTTTTTACAACACTTGTGCTTTAATTCTAATAATTAATGCACAAGTTAATAATTAAGCGTTAAATGAAGAGTAACTAACTTTCAATTTGAAATTTTTTTTATAATAATGAATACAACAGTGAGTGTTGAAGGGAAAAGCCATAACTTTAGCAAGCTAGGAGGTAGAGCTTAAAGAAATTATCTTATTAGGTTGGGAATGAAAGGATTGAATGTTCCGGAAATGAGAAACTAAAGTTGTAAGCTTTGTAATTATTAAACCTACGGGATAAAAGAAAACTCTAGCTGATCAAATGATATTTAAATCATGTCCTGGGAATATGTCGTTAATTATATATTTAGTATAAAAAGAAATTGAATGAATTCTGTTTGAAACAAAGTACTGACTATGAATTATCTGTTATAAGTTATAATAGGATATGCTAAGAGACTGGAGTTGATAATCAAACGGATCTATATTTCTGCACTTAAATGGCAAACACTGTTCGATTGGTTAATATCTAAGTTCATGGGTTAATATATCAGTTGTTCGTAGTTCATTGGCTTTAAGCAGTAGGTCCCAGTTATTAGATATTGTGCAAAACAGTAGATTAAAACAAACCAAACCTAAACACACTTAAATGTGAAATAAAACAAAGATTAACAATCAAAAAGGGTGATTTAATATCCAAAACCTTCTAATTAATATAAAGATTATCACAACAGATAATTCACTTATTATTAATAACTTCTTTAAACAGTTTTTAAAGCAAAAATGTTCGCCTTTTATAAGTATTTGAAACTCTCCAGGTGCATTTTTAACCGAGATTTATTTTCGAATTTTATCGACAATTTGCGATGTCGATTATGAAACAAAAGTTAGTTAAAATTAATGAACTTCAAATATAAAAAAAATATTGTTTTGAAAGAATTATGTATAATTTGTACTGGAAAAAAAATTTAAAATACTATCATTAATTCTAACCATTTTTCTAGAAAACGCCGCCGACAACAACTAAGTTTTATTCTAAGTCTTAAAAGTTATCTTTTAGATAAAAATGACTTTATTATACCTAAAAGGGAAGCACGTAACTACTTAAATACTTACACCATCCCCCTTTTACAATATATTGTTGTATTCTAGCTGTGGCTATGGCAAATCTTCAGTTAAATATATTGTATATCTATTTCATAAGTATAAATTCCACTGCTACAGGAATGTTCATTACCATTCATAGTACTTTCAGCAGTGTGGCTCGGTCTCATACCCTATGTAGCAAAAAAAAAAAAAAAAAAAAAAAAAAAAAAAAAAAAAAAGCAATCGTATCGCTTTAGGTCTCCCCCTCCCCTTTAAAAATTCAAATTTTCAAAAATTTTTAAAAAGACCACGAGATGTAACTAACTATTTGTACCCAGCTTTATACGAATATCTCATAAGAGGGCTGGCTGCAAAGCATCTAGATTTTTATATTTTATACTGCTTTAACTCATTCAAAAATGAATTTGTTTTGCTAAAAAATGTCCCGTCTACTAAAAATTGTTTGAACTGTCTATTTTAAAAACAGCTGATATACTTTGGTATTTAAAAACTAAAAGGTAAAACTTCAATAATATATATATATATATAAGGAAAAATACCCAATATCGTATTACAAAGCACTTTATTCCATTGAAATATATGAAATTACTAAAATAGTCCCTAGTACTGTATTTGATAAATTCGCAGAGAAGATTTGAATCATGACAAAAAATGACTTTCATCTATGGCAGACATTCATTTCTCTCTTATGTAAATCTCCTCAACATTTCTTGAATCCTTAAAAGAAAAGATATAGCATAAGTTTGGAACCAGAATATTGTTTCTTTAATATAATAAAGTGACACAAATTTATAAAGGCATTGAAGAATAACATACATAATACAATTATTTTATACTGTTAAATTTCTCAGTTGAACTTAAATTATAAATATCTTTTTTGACAAAACTTTGCCACACAATATATGAAATTTATAAGAGATTTCTCTAGTACTTTATTTGATAAATTCACTGAGAAGATTTGAATCAGGACAAAAAATGACCTTCATGTATAACAAACATTAATTTCTCTTTTATGTAAAACTCCTCATCATTTCTCAGATACCTAAAAAGAAATCCAGATATATTGTCAAATTGGAACCTCAATATTCTTTCTTTACTAGAATAAAGAGACAGAGACTTATAAAGGAATTTGGTAACATATAGTAAACAATTATTTTATCTTGCTACATTTCTCAGTTGAACTTAAAATGTAAACAACTTTTTACCAAAACTTTGCCACACAATATATGAAATTTATAAGAGATTTCTCTAGTACTTTATTTGATAAATTCACTGAGAAGATTTGAATCAGGACAAAAAATGACCTTCATCTATAAAAAAAATTCATTTCTGTTTTATGTAAAACTCCTCATCATTTCTCAGATACCTAAAAAGAAATCCAGATATATTGTCAAATTGGAACCTCAATATTCTTTCTTTACTAGAATAAAGAGACAGAGACTTATAAAGGAATTTGGTAACATATAGTAAACAATTATTTTATCTTGCTACATTTCTCAGTTGAACTTAAAATGTAAACAACTTTTTACCAAAACTTTGCCACACAATATATGAAATTTATAAAAGATTTCTCTAGTACTTTATTTGATATATTCGCTGAATAGATTTGAATCCTGATAAAAAATGACCTTCATCTATATAAAACATTCACTTCTCTTTTATGTAAAACTCCTTATCATTCTCAGATACCTTTAAAGAAATCAAGATACATCGTCAGTTTGGAATCTCAAAATTCTTTTTTTACTAGAATAAATAGACAGAAAATTATAAAAGAATATGGTAACATACAGTAAACAATTATTTTATCTTGCCACATTTCTCAGTTGAACTTAAAATACAAACATCTTTTCACCAAAATTTTGCCACACAATATATTAAAAATATGAAATTGCTAAAAGATTCCCTAGTACTTTATTTAATAATTTCACTGAGGAGATATGAATCATGACAAAAAATTACCTTATCTACAACAAACATTCATTTTCCTTTTATGTAACCCCCAAACATATCTTAGATCCTTAAAAATACCAGATATATTATCAGTTTAGAATCTCAATATTCTTCCTTTACTAGAAGAAAGGGACAAAAATTTATAGAGGCATATGATAACATACAATATATAATTATTCTACGTTGCTAAATTTCTCAATTTAACTTTAAATACAAACATCTTTTAAGTAAAACTTTGCCATTCAATCATAGTTGAACTCTTCTAATAATTAATCATTATGACTGAAGCTAATGATTAATGTCCTCACTGAAAGTTATTTGGCATTTTCTACACAAAACATTCTATTCAAAAATTACTAGCAAAAAATCGAGGAAAAACCGCAGCAAAAAGTTTCTTTCACCTTCACACCAGTTTTATGTTTTTTTCTTTATATACACGAACATACTTAAAAGGTTAGCGGATAATGAATATTCAGAAACTTATGCGTGAAAATATCAGTAGCTAGATGTTATCTGTTTGCATTAATATTTTGGCAAAAAAGAGATAAATGGTAAAAATATTCAGATGAAATTCAAGTAGCTGAATAGTTCTATCAGGCTGTTTGCATGAATATTTTGAAAGAGTGATAAATGGTCAAAATATTTATATGAAATCATGTAAGATACCAAATACTTTGGACAAATAAAATTCGTTTCAAGTTTGTTATATGGTATTACTAATTATTAAGTATTCCAAAATGAATTTAAAAAAAATGAATTACAACTTGATTATTTTTGTATCCATGAAAAGTTTTCTCGACAAATCATTCTCATTCCTATACCCTTTGTGCTCCAATGTCGAGTTTGACTCGACATCATTTAAAAAAATTTTAAGTATGTACGACATCGAATGTAACTTGAAGGGGTTTTTAAATTTATTACAGTTAACAATTGTTTAGCTGAATTAAAAATATTAGGTCAGTAATAAACTAATATAACTCACACCTTAATTTGAATCATGCTACCAGGAATGAAGAATTTTGATTTGGAGAGCAAAGTATTCGAGAGTTATAGAGTAAAATGTATCCATTAATCTAAAGAAAATATATAGTAAAAAGTCATTTATAGTCTTTTTATTTTTTGAAAATATAATTTTTATCCTTGCTCACAAGGTTACTTAGTATAACTTTATTGTTATCATGAGTGAAAGGAAATACCAAGGAAAAAGTAACAGTGAAAATATCCTTTTTTCTCTACAAAATTATTTTACAGCTCTTTTATAATTATAGATTGACAGATTATGAGTCCAGAAACATATAATTTGAACTTATTTTTATTTTGCATGCTATAATATAAACAACTGATAAATTTAACAGAAACATGAAGCCAATAAATGTATTTGAAAATTTTCAAAGATTTAAAAAAAATTTAATTTGGTAAAATAACAAGGTTTATTATTAGTAATAAATGTATTTTATTCTTATTGCGGTAATAATTATATTCTTTTAAATATGATGGATAGTTAACACCGATTTGATTGTTTTTTAGCTACATTTTACAATTCATTGAGGTTACTTAGTAAAAATATTAAATTTTAAGCCAAATTTTACATAGATGAAAGCCCATAATGAGCTTACAAGTATATAAATGTAAGGCAGGACTAGACTTTCAGCTGGGTGCAAAATCAACTACAAATTCCTTATACATCTGATTGAATTCTGAAGTGTATCTAACAATGCGTATCAAAATGTTGTTAATAATAAATATCAATTTGTACCTAATTATTATCGCAAGAGTTGTACAATTATTATTAATAATAACTTTCTTTCAAATATGATGGATAATTAACATCGCTTTGATTGTTTTTCTTAGCTACATTTTACAATTCATTGGGGTAGAAATATTAAATTTTAAGCCAAATTTTACATAGCTGAAAGCCCATAATGAGCTTAAAAGTATATAAATGTAAAACAGGAGTAGACTTTCAGCTGGGTGTAATTCAACTGCAAATTCCTTATACATCTTATTGAATTCTGAAGTGTAACTAACAATGCGTATCAAATGTGGTTAATAATAAGTATCAACTTGTACCTAATTATTATCGCAAGAGATGTGTAATTATCACTAATAATAACTTTGAACATTTTCTCAGAAATTTTGTATGTTGTGAACATGTGAAAAGCTAGAGGTTATCTTCTATCTTTTCCTTTAATAATTTGTCAACTATCAAATTGATATCCTATAGAATAGCAGTAAAGGCCTTATCATATTTCAACATGTACGTGTGGAAAAAGCAACTGATTCAATATACGATTCCCTTTCCCGATAAAGAATGCGGGTATATTTTGTGTGATAGTGAAAAATGTTTCAACCAATTAAATAAATTGTCAGTCGTCAACCAAAGAGAAAATAAATAGGTGGAAAATATTTTGTCATTACACGTAAAATCCTGGCATACTTCACCGGAGAAAAGAATCCTAAATTAAATCCGTTGGTTTTTCATTTTATGCAAAGCGACATATTATAAGGCCATTAGTTAATGATAATTCTTTTTAAGACGCAAAATGTGTTCATTCTATACTAAAAAGTACAATTATAGATATTTAGTACAAAAAAGGATTTTTCCGAAATTATAATTTTTACTCCTAACTATAGTCTAAAAACCCCTATAAAAAATGGCCATATTATGTGTAAATGAAATGCATTTTCAATAAAACTACTTTTGTAATAACTAATAAACGAATTTTAAAATAACTTATATTTTACTTTAAATTTTGAAACACTTTTGAATACATATATTGATAAAGACATTGTAATTTTGAAGCACATTGATCAAACATCCAAATTAATTTCGATAGTTCACTAACCCTTTAAATGATGGCTGACTGTTAACTGAGTCAAATTATGATAAAAACTAGTCTAAAATTGATGAAACTTTAATTAATTTCTTTTACAATTTCACACTTCGAATTGATTATATAATTACCTCTAAATGGGATTAAAATTACATGTCATGTAATTCTATGTGGCAAAAAATCTCATTAAAATAATTTTTTTCTTCATAATCGAGGCATGTAAAGTATGAAGGATGTACGCTTGAACGATTGTAGCTATGTCCTGCAGTATTGGATTCGAAACTGAAAAAAGACCTTAGAACCTTTATAAGAAATGAATAGAAAGGAGAAAAAATTTATAAGGTATTTTTTTGGAAAATTAAAAATAACTAAAGGAATTCGGGAAGAAGTGAAAAACAAGAAGTATTATTATCTTACAAATGAAATTTGATTTAGTGCCAGTAATAACTGCCAAAACAAAACAATTTATGTAGTATTAATAGATTAAAAATAGTATTTCTAAGTTATAAGGATAATAATAACTAGATTAGATGTAATAACAAAACTCATTACATCTAAAACAATAAAGTAAAATTTTTTATGTCTAAATCGGTTTACACCCTAAACCGATTTAGACATAAAAAATAATAGCAATCGCTGATTTGTTTAATCTTTTTACTTTGTTAGAAATGATTAAAAATGTTGTTAGATGTTACTTTGTTAGAAATGATTTTCGGAAAATAACTTAAATCTGAATGCTTGTCAAAAAGAGATCTAAACAATTTAACATGGTGAAAAGGCATTTCATAGGCTTCTAAATGTTTGGCTACGGTGTAACTAAAATTACGCTTTTTGATAGATCTGTTTTTGAATAACATACTTAAAACTTATTTTAGAAATGAACGTGAAATGCAATCCGTATTTAATTATTATTCATGTATTGAAAGTAATAGTATCACATATGCAAGCCTTTCAATATCGGAAAATAACTTAAATCTGGATACTTATTAAAAGTAAATCAAAACAATTTGACATGGTGGTATTTCATAGGTATCTAAATGTTTAGCTAAAGTGTAATTAAAATGATGTTCTCTGATAAAACAGTTTCTCCAATAACATACGGAAACTTATTTTTTAGAAATTATTATTCACATATTGAAAGTAATAGTATCACATATGCAACCTTTCAATATCGGAAAATAACTTAAATCTGGATACTTATTAAAAGTAAATCAAAACAATTTGATATGGTGGTATTTCATAGGTATGTAAATGTTTAGCTATAGTGTAATTAAAATGATGTTTTTTGATAAAACAATTTTTTCAATAACATACGGAAACTTATTTTAGAAATGAAGGTGAAAGGCAATCTGTGTTTAATTATTACTCATATCATAAAAGCAATAGTATCACATATGTGAGCCAATTAAAGGCGAATTTACAGAGGCCTGCTAACATAGAAATGTAATTAATATTCTCTGTATTTTAATCAGTTTTGGGGGAGGATATACATTTCTGTATACCCCGTAATAAACACTATATCCCAAATGCTATTAATAAATTATTTCTATCTTTTAATATTAAAATAACAATTACAGTGATAAAAAATTAAAGCTATATTAAGTAAAATTTATTAAATCATACATCATTGCTACAATCATTCTTTATCTTGCACCCTATCATTCCCCAAAGCTGAGAAATGGAAAGTTAAGTAAATCTCAGTCATTAATCCTTAATTTTAGGGTATAATATGTCTCCTAAAAGGACTCGTCATGTGATTTTCCCTAACATATTCATTTAAAAAGGAATGTAATTAAATTGAGATGCCAAAGTAAAAAGAAAAATATCTTAGCTTTTATCTTTTCACGCTTCGCATGGATGGAAGGAGTAAATGACAGGTTATCGAACATAATCACAGTTTTTCAACCATGCTGTTACAACTTTCTTATAAAGGATAAAAGTAATTTTAAGACAAAAATGTGATATTTCATTTACGGTGGGAATAGGATTTGTAATTACAGTTTCGAACTGAATCTGTGGGATGGAAAAAAAAATCACGTTTGTTTAATTTTTCTATTAATTTGGGCTAAAGAAAGGAATGAAAAACAGAATTAAGATTCATGCCTACAAAATTAATTACACTGGTAACCACGAATCTATTGTTCTCGTGAATAAAGCTAAGTGATCCTGGACATATTGTTCTCTTAAATGAAGACAAATTGTCCTTCATGTTTTAATTAAGATACTCATAATCTAAGTCTTTAATAAGGCAAACTTTTATAGACAGACTGCCATTTAAAAAATTCCTGTGGCATTTTTTCGGGGCTCAATACACACTAGGTAGAGATTCTTTGTAAAAGCCCTGGAATGCAGATAAATGGATTGTGTATGAATACACGACTTAATAATACCATACACATTTGTAAGGATACATAAGTAAAATTATGAAGCGGTGAATAAAATGCAGTTAGATTATAATCTGCAGTATTTTAAAAGAACAGCAATAGTATGACCTTTAGGAAATAATTATTGATGGTACATCATATAAGGCCACTTTTATATATTCTGTAGATTTATCATATTACTATGTTATGTATGATTTAAATATGATTTTCTTTTTTGGTTTTATAATTATTCAATACTAAGATATATAAGCAATATTATCATTTTTAGGAAATAATTATTGATGGTACATCATATAAGGCTACTTTTATACATTCTATAGATTTATCATATTATTATGTTACGTATGATTTAAATATGGTTTTGGTTTTTGGTTTTATAATTATTCATTACCAATTAATAAATCATTACTAATTAACTTCATCTTGTTTCAAATTATGCTAAATTTGGAATTTATTTATTATGCTCATTAAAATTGGTTTAGTAATAAAATTATAAAACATATACCCCTGTGTCAATGAAATTAGTATTATTTTCTCCGTTCATAATTCGTCTTTAAAAGTAACAACATTATTTAAATTTTTTCATCTGTTAATACCTTTAAAGCCTTTCTATATTTCTCATTTTTTTCACATGTTTTGTTTTATCGGAAATTTTTTGAAACATAAAATAGCAACATTAGAAATGAGAATTACGATATTATTTCATGATAACAAGTTCTAACAGAAAACTCCAAGCTGCTGCATGATGAATATTTGGCTTTTTGGTTTGATTTAAAATGTTAAATGTTCTCATATCCACAGAAAAGAACCAAAAACACTGCTTATGTCCCCAGAGCAACACAGTAATTAATGAACAAAACTATTTTTCGTGTCATAACAATGAAGCTCATATCACGATACTATTACAAATGCAGCCGTCTGCGTAAGCATTAATGTGTAGAACGGAAAGTATTTTTTAAACGGTTTAATAACCCTTAAATAGCAGACAAAACGAATGCGAAATGTTTCCAAAGAAATAAATCATGTCATTTGAGATTCTTTGCTACACGCATGTATACGCTCAGGCGTGAATGATCAACTAAGAGAATCACATCATCAATTATGTAATGCTGCAGGCACAAAGGAAACGTATGATGCAAATCCCACCCACAGTTTTCTCCTTCCAGGGATGTGAAAAGTAAATAAATAGCCATGTAAATGGGATAAAGTAGTATTAAAATTGTAGTGATCCAGCCATGAATGACAGCAACATGAAGTATATCCTAGTTCGTGCTGTTTATTGCAAACATGACATGAACATTTATCTATTAAGCCAGGGGTTCTCAAATTTTTCAGTACCCGGCAGTCTTAGCGTTTTATTATTTTTTACGGCTCCTCAGTCACAGTATGTACAATATAATGTTGAGTAGGCCGGAAACAAAAACAAAAATTTAGTTTTAGTGAAAAAGTATACTAGTTTTAATTGACTAGAAACATACAAATCAAATTGAAACAAAATAACCTTCAATGGAAAGTTAGAAAGTCGACTTAAGCTTATAAATCTCCACACATTTTTTTTTTCAAATTGAGGAAGAAGGCTTAATATAGCTACACTCGCTTTTATTTTACATTGGTTTTTGAACAATATTTTACTTTTATTACAGGGACAAATTAAAATCCAACTCCGGGTTATTAGAAAGAAAATGAAGATCTTTAGATCTTTTATATACAGAACTGAAACAACACGTGCTGAGTATAAATTATTTTTTGTACTCCGTTTGGATTCAAATCCAAAACGTTCAGTCCTGAATGATCAACTAAGAGAATCACATCATCAATTATGCAATGTTGCAGGCACAAAGGAAACGTATGATGCAAATCCCACCCACAGTTTTCTCCTTGCAGGGATGTGAAAAGTAAATAAATAGCCATGTAAATGGGATAAAGTAGAATTAAAATTGTAGTGATATAGCCACGAATGAGAGCAACATGAAGTATATCTCAGTTCGTGCTGTTTATTGCAAACATGACATGAACATTTATCTATTAAGCCAAGGGTTCTCAAACTTTTCAGTACCCGGCACACTTAGTTTTTTATTATTTTTAGGGCTTCTCAGTCACAGTATATATACTATAATGTTGAGCAAGCACGGAAAAAAAACAATAATTTAGTTTTAGTGAAAAAGTATAATATTTTTAATTGACTAGAAACATGCAAATTAAATTCAAACAAACTAACCTTCAATGGAAAGTTAGAAAGTCGACGTAAACTTGTAGATCTCCACACATTTTTTTTTTTTCAAATTGAGGAAGAAGTATTGATATAGCCACTTTCACTTTTCTTCCACATAGGTTTTGGAAATATATTTTACTTTTATTACAGGGACAAATTAAAATGCAACTCCGGGTTATTAGACAGAAAATGAATATCCTTATATCTTTTGTATATAGAACTGAAACAACAAGTGCTGAGTATACATTAATTTTTGTACTCAGTTTGGATTCAAATTCAAAACTTCATTAAGTATGAGAAAGCAAATTTTGT
The DNA here is from genome assembly GCA_032207245.1 of Pardosa pseudoannulata. Taxonomy (NCBI): domain Eukaryota; kingdom Metazoa; phylum Arthropoda; class Arachnida; order Araneae; family Lycosidae; genus Pardosa; species Pardosa pseudoannulata. The sequence goes on along the minus strand of CM063503.1, from coordinate 48,831,778 downwards.
TTTCAGGCTGTTTTCACAAGAGAATCGTCTTGTGAAGTTACGTCTGGGGCGTCCAAAGCAGATCAAAATAAAAATATCTGCTTTTTTTCCCGCAAAGCATTTTGTGAACGAATTAATCAGCTTTGAATGGTGTTTAATGAAATTTAAAAGCAGTTTTTGTGGAACAGTGCTGTTTATTGCAAACATGACAAGAACATTTATCTATTAAGACTGAGGTTCTCAAACTTTTTCAGCACCCGGCACACTTAGCTTTTTATTATTTTTTACGGCTCCTCAGTCACAGTATGTATACTATAATGTTGAGCAGGTACGGAAACAAAAAACAACAATTTAGTTTTAGTGAAAAAGTATAACAGTTTTAATCGACTAAAAACATACAAATTAAATTGAAACAAAATAATCTTCAATAGAAAGTTAAAATGTCGACGTAAGCTTGTAGATCTCCATCCATTTTTATTTTTCAAATTAAGGGAGAAGGCTTGATATAGCTACTCTCGCTTTTGTTTTACATTGGTTTTCGAACGATGTTTTACTTTTATTACAGGGACAAATTAAAATCTAAATCAGGGTTATTAGAAAGAAAATGAATATCCTTAGATCTTTTGTATATAGAACTGAAACAGCAAGTGCCGAGTATAAATTACTTTCTGTACTCAGTTTGGATTCAAATCCAAAACTCCATTAAGTATGGTTTGGGTTTTTTTTTGGAGTGCTACGGTCTACATTTTGCAACATAAGGGCTAATGAGACCGGGACCTACAGATTAAAGCCGATTCCGAAAGGCTACGAACATCCATGCCACAGTGGGATTCGAACCCAAGAACTCCGGTACCGAAGGCCAGCACCCTAACCAACCGGCCATCGTTAGGCCCATTAAGCGTGCGAAAGCAAATTTTGTTTTCCGGCTGTTCTCCCAAGTGAATCATTTTGTGAAGTTATGTCTGGGAGAGTCTCAGATTTGTATGAAAAGTAGATCCAAATAAAAATATCTGCATTTTTTTCGGCAAAACTTTCTGTGAATGAATTAATCAGCTTTGAATGGTGTTTAGTGAAATTTAAGAGCAGTTTTTGTGGAATAATGATTTCATTAGAAGCTTGGTACAATGTAGAAAAATAAAATTCTTGAGCTCTGCCGTCATTCAATTTACTTATTTTCATCATTTTCATAAACGCCGAGAATCTTTTTAACAAGTAGTTTTATTTAAAGAAACAGAATAAAAACTAATGTAAAATATGTCCGGGCATTTAACGCAAGTTTTGTTTCTTCACAAAGGATGACAAGAATAAACTCAAGATGTACGGTTTGAGTACCTCTGTATTAAGTAAATGATGATTAAAAATAAATGGATTTTTCTTATATAAATATTTTAATTTCTTTCGTGTACGTAATTCATAAGTTTCAGTTTTTCATTTCTTTGTGTTGAAATGAAATCTAAACAGATAAATTAAAATTTATTTTCAGAGCAAAACTATTTAGCTTCGATTTACAAATAGCAGAAAGTTTTTATAGAATGGATTTTCTTTTAAAATACATAGATGAGTTAAATCGACTACAGATTATTTAGGTTCATAAAGCACAACAAATAAAAATGTTATTGGATATAAAAAGAAATTATTATAATTTTTCAAAAAATAATTATCTAATTTGATTTTTGATTTGGTTTGGAGTGCTACGGTCTACTTTTTTGCAACACGAGGGCTAATGAGACATGAACCTACAGCTTAAAGCCGATTCCGAAAGGCTACGTATATCCATGCTACAATGGGATTCGAACCCACGAACTCCGGTAGGTACCGAAGGTCAGCACCCTAACCAATCGGCCATCGTTCGTAATTTGAATTTTGTGTTCTCTTCATGCATTTAAACGATGGATTATTTTACTCGTTCATCTTAAATAATTTTAACATAAGGGTTCAAATCATAATGAAGCTCTAACTCAGTTCTTATAAAAAAAGAAAATTAATTTTCGAAATCATTAGTCTCTTTACATACTAACATATGGATAAGCATGAGCTCTTTCAATTTAAATCTGTAAAAGTAATTAATCATATATATATATATATATATATATATATATATATATATATATATATTTCAAATGCAAAATAATCATTATTTGAATCAATCAAATATGAATATCTTAGATTTATTTTATATTCCTTCTTCAAACTGAGTCCTCTGACAATTTCAAAATACAGCCAGAATATTTTAAACATGCAAAAACACTAGAGAGTACACAAATATTAATGGAATAATGAAATGTAACCAGTCCTTATGTAAGTCGATGTGTGAATCCAAATACGTAGGATGGTTTGTTGACATTAGCCATCTGTGATCTGTAAGGATATTAATGAATTAAACTGGTTTCATTTCGTGAGCTTCAGAAGATATGCTCAGGAATGCAGTGAGTTGGCTAAATTTTCCCTCCGCTTACTGTCGAAGATCTTGAATATTATCTATTTTAAGCCTCGTCATATGTTTACAAGAGAGCTGCTTCTTTTAAACCCGTGGGCTGGAAACCGGAAAGTACTAGTTAATATCAGTGAAATACCGCCCGCGGACCTAAGATGAAAAGGAAGAGTTTTCTGATAGAGCTCCAAATGGACTAGACAAAAAATTGATTTTAATGGACTTTTATAATCTATCGCTTTTGTTTTCTTCCAAATGAATTGGGTTTTTTTTGCATAAAAGATAATTTCGAGATAGTATTTTTTTGAGAAGAAGTATTTTAATTCAAATTTTAAATAACGAAAATTCAATCATAAATATGTAATTCCCTTAAGTGCAGGCATAAATATGTAATATATATATAGTCATGCATGTAAATATATATATGTGTGGTTGTGTTCTACTTCTATAGAAGGTGCCAACAGACAGAATATATATTAAGCTTAACTGCAGAGGAAACATATATATATATATATATATATATATATATATATATATATAATATATATATATATATATATATATATATATATATATATATATATATATATATATATATATATATATATATATATATATATATATATATATATATATATATATATATATATATATATATATATATATATATATATATATATATATATATATATATATATATATACATATATATATATATATATATATATATATATACATATATATATATATATATATATATATATATATATATACATATATATATATACATATATATATATATATATATATATATATATATATATATATATATATACATATATATATACATATATATATATATATATATATATATATATATATATATATATATATATATATATATATATATATATATATATATATACATATATATATATATATACATATATATATATATATATATATATATATATATATATATATATATATATATAATATATATATATATATATATATATATATATATATATATATATATATATATATATATATATACATATATATATATATATATATATATATATATACATATATATATATATATATATATATATATATATATATATATATATATACATATATATATATATATATATATATATATATATAATATATATATATATATATATATATATATATATATATATATACATATATATATATATATATATATATATATATATATATATATATATATATATATATATATATATATATATATATTTATATATATATATATATATATTATATATATATATATATATATATATATATATATATATATATATAGTATTTCGATATTTTAAATATTTTTAAGTAATATTTAAAATTTTTTCCTGCTAAATACTTCGGGGGGGGGGCTGGATACTAACTGACTACTTTTTCCTATGTTACAAAATACTGTATTTAGTAAATTGAGAAATGTATCACAGTAAATGTTCAGTGACATAGTTCACCGATTCTTGTTAAGCCAAAAGAATCTGAACATAACAAACGCATTTATTTGATGATAATTTAAAATTTAAAATTTATCTTACATAAACAGTTAGTTTGCTTTGCAGTCAATTTAACTGAAATAAGATAAACTCTAATGCAATTAACTTCAGTAATACGAATAGAAAACTGTGTATACCATACTATACAATTACATATTAACACTAATATTATTTAGCAACAAAGATAAAGAGATTTTAAACCAGTCTTAGTTCCAAACTCAATTATAACTCCATAAGTCGAGAAAGTTGCAGCTGTTGCCTCAGAACAAAGACTGGATTATGAAAGCACACTTCCGATGACCCTTGATCAAATAATCTGTAGTCACTCAGGCCATGCCTTACTGTATGGAAATTAATGGCCGATATGCTTCCGTCGTAAACTTTTTTGCTGTTAACAGTTGCATTAGGGAGATGCAATAAACCGGATGACAATTGTCTTGACATTTTTCGCTTGAGTGGAGATGGACGTTGGAAGATCATAGGGAGCGATGGATCTTACCTTTATTTCATAGCATGTGTTGACATTTATTGCCATTTTATGTAGGTTTTTGGAGATATCGGGAGAGTTCTTTAAACACATAACATCTGATTTAACTTAAGATAAGTCAGATTGAAAAATTACTAATAAAATTGCTTAATAATATTAAAATGCTTTTGCTAAATACCTTTAAAGTTAATTTTTTTATCTGCTAGGCTGTAGCAAAGGGTGACAATAAAAAGAAAATTAAAAGTAGTGTGGATTACGTTTGTGCATACATTTTAGTTAGAAGCAATCTATTTCAAAACTTGAATGGCAGGTTATTTTTTTTTACACAGAGAGGATTTTAATTATAGTAGCTACATGCAGTAAGAAAAAGAAGCCTACCTAAATGGTTTGTAAAACATTTATTCAGTGTGCACTGCGTACAACTTGTTACATTTTATTGAAAATAAAAGAGGGCAATTAATTGAATAGATGAATATACATATTTGATAAAGTGCTTTTTTTCCCTAATCATCATCATTTCTCATTGTAAGATGTTTGAGCTGCATATTAAGGATGTAGCATACATTCATGTAATGTAACTGAATCACGAAAAAAATAATCAGTCCATTTCCTCGGAGATCTTGAATAAACAAAAGAAGTTCTGGTGGATCAGGGTAGCATTTAACGTGCTAAACAGCTCCACTTAAGCATCACCAGACAAACAAAGGATATAAGACAAACCCTCACGAAGTCAAAATAATGGATGTACAAAGAATGAACTCTTTCCTAAACCCCGAAATCACGTCAGAAATTATTTTACCCTGCAGAGGCAGAAAAACAAGTAGCAATCCAGACCGCTAATGGATTAGAAGACAATACAACTAACCGTTTATGAATGGGGCAAAATGGATTGTACAAAGAATACAGTCCGATAAAAAAATGGCGTTTTCAGGAATCTTATCTTCGTCAAAATGCATACTTCTATCAATTAACTACAGTCGTCCAGCATGTGTCTTATTTGGTACCTTTTGTATTATAATTTATAATAAATATTATGTAAGACTGAAATTATTATGTACACTAAAAGTAATTTTATATATTCCGAATCTAAGGATTATAGCTTGCTTTAAGAGAAATGGTACAAGATTAAATGCTTTTCATTTGTAGGAAATATGGTTGATTATCACAACCGAAGTTAAGCCACTGAAAGTAGTTAACAAACATGACAAGCTTCTCTTATGGATGTAGTTGCAGCATTTTATTTATTCACTTGTTCACTTGAAAATTCATAAATATTATTAAAAGTTCAATAAAATGATCAAGATAATTTCAATATTAATATTACAAATACATTATATAAGACTTAAATCAAATAAAACATGATCCACAACTCTCCGATCAATTTGATGCAGTCTTTACTTCTAGAAAAGTTTATAAATTTAGTTTTCAGAGCAAAGGTTTTTCGGTTTGTAATGAAAAGAATGCTGCAAAATTTGATTAAAGGAAGATACAAAACTTTAAAAAGTTTAGCAACTTGACTATTGTAAAATACTAGAAATAAAGTACTAGGTTTTAGAATAATCTTCTTCGAAAGAAAATCTTTCACAAACATAAAGAACAGATTACATTTTATGAATTAAGAAATACTGCAATGATAGCCTCTGTTTAGAAAAAACTATTAAGATAAAAGTACTATATATTTGTTAAAATTTTTTTCTTAAACAATCTAAAATTGTCTAAATCAATATATCTAAGAGTAATTATGATCCTGAAGTTTTAAGGCTCTTTTATACACTCTAATAACCATTTAGAAACTTCTTAAATGGATTCTATAGAATGATAGGTTACGATAAAACAACTATAATCAGAAATATTTGATTTGAACACATTTTGTAAAGCTATCCGATAAAAATAGGTGAATTTCAGCAAATATTTGAAGCGACTCTCATTGAAGTTTCTTGATTATTTTAATTTCATACAATTTGTGTAGGTATAAAGAAAATTGTTATGCAAATTAACCCAAAAGCACGCTGGAAATTTTTCTATCACGGTATTTTTGACTGCACCTGCTTCTGAGCTTTATAAGGCGATAATGAAGCGTTTCAACTCACGATTTACCGTGAATGTGGAATCAAAGATGGAACAACTTGACTAATCTCCTAAGTGTAGAAAAAAATTCTAAAGCTATTTTAAACTGACACAATGACATATCAAGGATTCATCTTCTTAAAATAATTCTAATATATTTTTCAGACTATAAAAAGCTGTGTCCCTCTAATTAAAAATCATTTCCACTGAAGTGAGTAGAAATGACTGGATTCATTATCAGTAAAAATGTGTTCTTCACATTCTGTAAAACATGTAGTAAAAGTAAGCATATATAAAAACTCCGTGGAGCCGTTTCTAACTATGAAAAATTCGTGTAAAAAAAGTAAACTGCATCACTCAAATCCACAGCAAAATAAAAACCTTATCTATGAAATAAGCAAAAAAAGCCTGTCTAATAAGATTTCTTAAGCTCTTAAAAACTTTCACATCAATACAGAAATATTTAATCACTGGAATAACTTACTTCAAAGTCAGTTTGCGGTCATGGAAACAATATGCAATTGTAACGCATGATGTAATGTTTTTGATAATATATATCATGAAATGTCTCAACCGGTTGAAATTTCTGAAGGAATAATAATAAAAAAATCAAATAATGCTTCGTACTGTAACTTTACTGAAAACCTCAAACTGTGAACAAATAATTTTAAAATTTTGAGATAGTAAGAATTTCCTGTTATACAATAATGTAATCAACACTTGTACTCAACAGACAAGTCAAGTGTACTTAGCTGTTAAGTACAAATATCAATTACATTATTGTGTGGCAAAAGAAATACTCTTTAAAGTCATGTCTGTTTATGAAATTGGACCTATTCTTTTATAACAAATAAGAAAGCTTAAAGAATACATAACTGAAATGTGTGAGGTTTTGTCTATAATATACTTATAAATGGGTTGTTCTGTTATGGATGAGATCTTAAGTTGGGGGAGCAGCTAAAGCACCAGTTCTTGAAAGTGATAAGATACAATGTTGATATACAGCATGCCACTTCGTATTTTTAAACTTGAGATAAGAAAATATTATTAGTACACTAAACAGATTATGTCTATGAGCCTTATTACATTCATTATCTTACAAATGGTCACCCAGTATAACTATTTTGGGCTGATATAATTTAAATTGAAGTTACTACGAAATATTTGAAAGTGGTCAAGTTTTTCTGATGATGTTTGCAATATTATGTGATTATCTTTTAATCACAGACAAAACAATTGCAACTTTTAATGTTTGTTGTTTTATATGTTTAAATAGAAAAATATAATTTTATTCGATACAAATGGATCGAAATAAATTAGGCCATTAAATGGATCCAATAAAAGGACCAACCTTTGACTTGTGACTAAATTATTAAATAACTAAAATTATTATTCATATATACACTTTCATCCGAATTACGTTCTGTTTATATATTATTTTATATGCAAAATATATCAAACAAAGTATATTTTACATCAATACAGAGACAAGACAAGTTTATAGATGTACACTCACTTAAATAATTTTCAATTAATTTTACTGGTAAAATAAATTTTAAACTTTTATAAGTTTCCCATTTATGAATTTCTACGGATTATTTTTAGTTTAAATTATAAATAATATAAACATTCAAGGTCAATATTTTCTAATTGGTATTTATAAAAGAACCTACTTTTACAAACCTTGTTTTATTTTAAGCTTTTTAGGGAAAATTCTGGAATGTTTCAAAATACATTCCGCTAATCACTTCTGAAAATTTCACATAGGGCTTATCTGTCCAACATTTGTTTTCACCAGACTAGAAATAGTTAATTGTAAAAAATCAAAATCATGAAATGTTACAGCTACAAAAATATTTATAGTTTGATTATAAATTGCATATAAATCATAGAATAGAATAAAAGGTAAAACAGAATAAGTTTTATTTACTCTTCGTTTGACAAAAGGGCATTTTCCCCCATTTTGCCTCCTCCCAGTAATGTCGTTAATAATTTTGACAACGATGCTCGTCATCAAGCAATTGAGAAAAAGCCGGGTTAGGTGATTAATTGAAACTCCTTCTAGAATGAGATTTATAGACACATACAATGAGGCCACGGAACAGAGCCCTTCAACCTTTGAGGCGCTTCTCACCATAAGGCGTCCAGGTATAATCCCGTTTACTCAGGGGAGGTCTTCTTTTCTTAAAGAACTCGTCTATCATCCTGTATCTCTGAATTGGTATCAGCTAAAGCCTGAAAACACGCGATGCGTTAAACGGTGCTACCACAGCTGGGCGCTTGATATGATTGAGTATTCTTATCGTAGGTGTAAGATCTTTAGAAGTCAGCCTGATATTTCATGGTTCGTTGTGTGACATTTTGCTGGACGGAGCATGAACCTATGTTTTATTATGCTTTTCCTGTATTCGAATTTAGAGGGTGGAAGCAATCGAATTACGAGTAAACGAGAAATATCTCTTGTGAATCCATGTGTAGAATGCTAAATAGAAGTTGGATATTGGTAGAGTTTGTCGTGGTCCATTAGATCCTTTCAACAGTATTTCGGTTGTTAGCCAAAAATGACCCCCAAAGAGTTCATAAGCATTGAAGAGAGAGACAAATTTTAGGAAGCAAAGAATACGCTTTGTATACACACGTTTCCTTAATTATAAACAGCCAATTGTCAGGAGAAATTCTCGAATGTATTTCAAGTCACGCGATATGTAAACAACAATTCATACCATTATCATTTGTTATAGTTATGAAATAGGATTACTATGATTAACTGCAGGTTATAACATGTAATGAATGTAGATAATGATAACACATTCTTCCTTGTCATTCATTAAATCACCATTATTGTTAAGGTTCGAGTAAGAATGTATATACACAAAAATGTACAAAACTTCCGAATTCTATCAAGAACTTCTCTTGTTGGTGTAACGTTGATATTTTTATAGTTTCCATATCACTATAATGGATTAATAAACATTTCACATTATGCAAAAACACTAATTTTTAATAAGTAATGCAGATTTTTTAAAATTTAAATTTACCAAGAAAAAATTACGAAACAGAAGAAGCAAAATATTTAGCATATTCCTGTGTAATTTTATATTTGTATAATCTTATATAAAAATCCAAACTTTGCCGTGACTCCTCCTAACTAATCTTAATACTAATTCCCTTGTTAGTTGGAAAAGATGTAAAATAACTCGTGCTGCAGAGGAACATTAAGTAAGAAGAAACTAGGTTCATTGTTTTCTGTTAAGCGTTCCATTCCTCATTATGTCTAAAATAACCATGATTTGCAGAACACCCAGTATTACTTCCATCAGGTCCTCGTGTCAAATTGCATCTCCCTGCTAAATCCAAGGTTCTCTGATTCTAGCGAGGATGAGCGTTGACAAAATTACAGCTTTGCACTGTCTATAAGAAAATAGTTTGTTCCCGCTGGATAAGTATAGGCTGTACCAACTGCGAAAAGCGGTTTCGGGAGTTACAGGCAGTAATCTACGGAAATTACATTCCATGTATAAGCTTGTTTCGTAGTTTGCATAATTAATCACAAATGGAGGAATCATTTCCATCTTTTGGAGGGAGAAGACTGCTATAATTTGTTCCTCAGTCACTAACGCTAAATAATCAAGGATCATATTTATCGTCGGAATTTATTTTCAAGCTCATAAGCATAATGGATTAAGAGTTAAAAAAAATCTTGTAATAAAATGAAAGAAGAGTTTAAATATTTGCCTTCATAGAACAGAGAAAATTGTTTAGAAATATAGATTATTAAACCTAACGAAAAAATTACATTTTCTTTCTATGCATGTGACTAGCTGGTGGTTGTTGTTATTAACAATACTATCATATAGCCCGTCATATGATGGGATCAGTAAACTTTCTATGCATGTGACTAGCTGGTGGTTGTTGTTATCAACAATACTATCATATAGCCCGTCATATGATGGGATCAGTAATTTTCCAGAATTGTAAAGTACCTTATAAAGCAGATAAGAAAATGGTTAGTTTTTTGGCTGAGAATTATCTGGCACACCCTCAATAATTTGTTTAACTTCATACTCCTCTAAATTTTTCCAATACTGTGAATACAGTTTAGAATCACGTTGAATTCATTTAGAAAGATAATTCAAATTTTTCTTAGCTACGTCGAAATTATCGTTAAGTTCTTCCCATTTTTTGCCACAGTAGTTAATTGAAGTAAAGGAATGAAACTATCATTTCTACTACACACTGGATGTATATAGAATTTGTTGTTAATACCGGTGATGAAATTTTCATTGCAACAAAAAGTAATCGATGATTAAATTTAAAATTATCACATATGTACTTAATCTATAACTTAAACTAAATATAAGAGAAAATTATTTACGTAACATCTAATTTCAGTGATAAATCGTATGAAAACAATGCAAACGATATTTAAATAATTTAAAATAAGAAATGATTAAATGAGTTGGTTAAAGGAATGACGTCATAATGCTAGAAAATGTCTTTACCTATTTATTATGTGATAAATTGATAATTTAATCGCCTGCTCTTAACCGGGAAAAAAAAGGCTTGAAATAATGGCATTAAATGCTAGAAAAGGGGGCAAGGGGTGGATTTCGAACATTTGTTAGCCCTAACTCATCAAGACCGTTTTCATAAATTCGAGAACAGACGTTCAGATAACTTAGACTATTATTATTTAGGGGATGAATTTAATGAATATTCTACGTTTTAGAGCAAAATGATTTCTTCGTGCGAATTTTTGAAGCTACAGACATTATTTTTAAAAGTGCATCGTTAAAAACGTTTAAAAGTACAACCTTATTTTAAAGTCTTAATCTTACAGCATTGATCATTCTGTGATTTCGTGTATCTTACGTTTTATACTGAATATTCACAAATAATAGTTTTCTCTAACAAGAAGATTTAGAACACTTGTTACTATTATTTCATTACTCTTATTTAGCGACAATGTTTATTCCAGTGTGCCATAACTCCTCGTAAAATGACATTTTTTACAGTAAGCCTCAATATTGCCATAGGTTTTACTGGAAACCATCCAACCACTTACCAAGACCATAACTTCTAGCTTTTATAAACTCAAGGCATCTGTATGGATACTTCAAACTCTTTTGAAGACACCGTTAAAAGAAACATTAAAAAAGGCAAGAATCTTTTGTTTATAAACTTGAAGAATTGTATTTAATAAAAAATGAACATTAAAATTTTAATTTGTGTCCCAAAGAGGATTATTTATGGGTAACTTCTTTAAGAGCTTTACTGTAATTCATTTCTGTTAGAACAAAATTAAAAAAAATTCTGCTAAAATAAAATAAACAGACAGATTTTGATCATAAATAAATTTTGTAAAATTGTATTCATCTGAAAATAAATTTTTTTTTCGTAAATCAAAACCTCGTGTCTCTATTTGTTTCTGCCAACTAAAATAATAATAAAAAATGTGGGATTTTAAGCCCTTGACATACAATGACGTCTGGGAGACGTCATCTCATGTACCAAAGTAGACTTTGACGTCTCCGAGACGTCAATAGCCGTCTCCGAGACGTCAATAGCCGTCTCCGACAGACGTCGTGCAGCATTATATTAAACCATATTTTTATACTGTTATTCAATTATTGTACATTAGCATCATATATAAACTTCATTAAATGTTACAGAGCAATGCAAGTTTCAAAATAAAACGTTCACTAAATAAAAATTGTTTAGATGAGCCAGGACTAAAGAGTATTTCTCGGACACATCAGATTCCGTTTTACTTGTAAGTCAAGGGGTTAAATATCGAAATTTACTTTATTTGTTCCTAATTTATTTACATTTAATTAACATATTTGTGTTTAACTTTAAAAATTATATGTGTGTAAATACACTAGATAAAATTTTTTTTTTTATTTATTAATTAAATTGACTGGTTATTTCAGGTGTTTTCTAATACAAGAGCTTGCATAAATCATGTAATTATTTAACCTCATATGGCATTGTACTGTAGAAAATTAAAAGCTGATTTTTTTTTATATCTTAGACATTTTAGAAATAATTTTATCCGAAATTCATCCCTGATAGAGATATTGTAAGAATAGTCTTGGGCATTTATTGAAACATTTCTTTGAAATTGGCCGAACGATGGCAGATTTGTTAGGGTGCTGGCCTTCGGTACCGGAGTTCGTGGGTTCGAGTCCCACTGTGGCATGGATGATCGTAGCCGTTCGGAATCGACTTTAAGCTTTAGGTCCCGGTTTCATTAGCCCTCGTGTTGCAAAAAGTAGACCATAGCACTCCAAACCAAACATTGAAATTGATATTCCAGTATAAGTGCAGTTAAAAAATATTAGCTGCCCTACTAGATAAAATAATTGTTGATAAATGTTGTTTAGAATAAGTTTTTTTTCAATACAACATATAATACTTTTCGAATATTTGTATATGTTATACTTCTAACTATATTCTATTAGATACTGAACAATTCTCGGGGGACACTAAGGCCATACTTTTATATACGTTACATACTATTCAAAGCAAAATATTTTCTTTACGATGTCAAGGGTATTGCAAATTTTAAGATGATTTTTCACCTTAGAAACTAATACACTAAACCTCAGATTGTATAAAAATTCATTAATTGGTCATTAGAATAGAAAATTAATTTGATTAGAAACCCCACTAATTTAGTTGCTACTAAAAGAAAACTTGAAATAATTATTTAATTTGGCAAAATAAATGTTTAGAAAATAAACTAAATTTAATTATTTCCATATAACATCTTGCTTTAGAAAGCAATTATGTCTAGATAAAATCAAGTAAGGTATTAAATTGTGCGTCATTTTAAAAAGGAAATGGAATGTATAAAATCTAATTAATCAACACAAAGAAAACAATCACCTTCTAGAATTGTTAGAGTATACTCAAAGGTAAACATTTTTATTTTATTCAAGGATGGAATGCGGAAAATCATCAGATCGTGCATGCTATATATTTTTTTAAAGCACGCTTGGAACAAGAATTCAATAACTGTCTGAGATATTTTTTTCAATTTCCCCTCTAGGAAACCGTGGAGTGAAAGATCTCTGACATGATTTGAATGCCTTAAAGATTTGATGATTGCTCGCGCTTTGGTGAACTCTTAATAGTCACATTAAAATATTTTTTGTATACAATAGATTTTTTTTCTATTATCTAGTTTTACGGGTCTTTTTCTTTAATAACAATTTGTTGTCTGTTGGGAATAAATCTATGGAACAGGTCGACGGTGGGCAAATGTGGCTCTTAAAACCGCATATGGCTCTTCGAGTTTATCGCGACTCTCATGCTTATTTTGAACTCCATTTATTTGCAGTGTTATTGTAGATGGATTATCAAATAAGGAAATAATTCTTATTGAAAAAGCGAATGGGGAACATTAATTATTATCATTAAAAGAGGCATTGCATATGCAGCACAAGTTGACTTCAATAATTAAGTTAGGGAAACTCTTACAAAATATTCACACTTAAATTTTAATTTTTAATATCTTACTGGATTTCATTCGCTGTTGACTAGTTATTATCTTACAGAACTTGTATAGATAAATTTTGCAGTATAGATCGCGTTCATTGCGACTCTCATGCTTATTTTGTAACTCCATTTATTTGTAATGTTATTGTAGATGGATTATCAAATAAGGAAATAATTCTTGTTGAAAAGCAAATAGGGAGCAAAAATTATTAGGATTGAAAGAGGCATTGCAAATACAGCACAAATTGACTTCAATAATTAATTTAGGGAAACTCTTACAAAATATTCACACTTAAATTTTAATTTTTTATATCTTACTGGTGTGAACTATTGTACTGCACGATGGATTTTATAAAATTGAATTATCATTCACTGTTGACTAGTGTAACTCCATTTATTTGCAGTATTTTTGTAGATGGATTATCAAATAAGGAAATAATTCTTGTTGATAAAGCGAATAGGGAACAAAAAATATTATTATTGAAAGAAGCATTACAAATACAGCACAAATTGACTTCAATAATTAATTTAGGGAAACTCTTACAAAATATTCACACTTAAATTTTAATTTTTTATATCTTACTGGTGTGAACTATTGTACTGCACGATGGATTTTATAAAATTGAATTATCATTCACTGTTGACTAGTTATTATGTTACAGAACTTCTATAGATAAATTTTGCAGTATAGATCGAGTTCATTGCGACTGTCATGCTTATTTTGTAACTCCCTTTATTTTCAGTATTATTGTAGATGGATTGTCAAATAAGGAAATAATTCTTGTTGAAAAAGCGAATGGGGAACAAAAATTATTAGGATTGAAAGAGGCATTGCAAATACAGCACAAATTGACTTCAATAATTAAGTTAGATAAACTCTTACAGAATATCCACACTTAAATTTTAATTTTTTATATCTTACTGGTGTGAATTATTGTACTGTACGATGGATTTCATAGAATCGAATTATCATTTGCTATTGACTAGTTCTTATCTTACAGAACTTCTATAGATAAATTTTGCAGTATATATCTAGTTCATTGTTACTCTCTTGCTTATTTTGCAACTTTATTTATTTGCAGTATTATTGTAGATAGACTATCAAATAAGGAAATAATTCTTATTGAAAAAGCGAAAAGGGAACAAAAATTATTAGGATTGAAAGA
>CM063503.1:48744089-48811589 GCA_032207245.1 Pardosa pseudoannulata | reverse complement strand
TGGTGCAATACATTTATTTATTAATAATGTAATGAATTAAATGCAAAGAAAGCATTTAATTGCGTAATTTGTAATGTTATCTTATCCAATAAGCATGATGATAAATTCATATGTGAAGATTTTGGTTTTACGAGATCAATAAAGATTAAATTCTCTGAAAAAATTATGATATTAAAAAATTAGCTAGTATCCTAAAGTTTTACAACTAGAAAAAACTTTACACTTAAACGTTTCTTAAACAATATGGAGATTAATGGAATGTTTTAGGAGCTTAGTCTACATTTTGAATTCAAATAGATCCTTTGACTACCAATGATTCTATAAACATGATCAGATATAGATATCAGAAATGATTTTATCTAAACATAAACAATGCATATTGACTTACAGAAGAAAATTCATTAGCAATTAAATAAAATTGAAATAAAATTTTATTAGTAATTAAGTAGATATTTTAAATATTCATTTCGACTGCATCTGGTATCAACGATTTTTAATTTTAAGTTCATATATCAGAACTTTACAATAAAAATTGTTTACAAATCTCATATCAGACTTTATCAAAAAGAAAACTCATGAATAATGCACTAAAAATAAGGTATGCTATGAAAGTTTTGAATCTATTAGTCATTTAATTAGAATAAGGGTGAATTTCACTACAGAATGAAATCTAATATTCTACATTTACATGGATTTCATAACAAACCTGGACAGCTAAAAAGACAATCTTAAGATTAAGTAATGTTTTATAAGAATAAAAATAAATTTATGTAGTTTCAAAAAAAAATTGAAAAGATTTTGAAAATCTTAAATATTTTGTTCTTAAAGGTAATAGAAAAATATACTATACTTTAAGCCTTCAAAAGACTACACTTTCTTGAAATTGTTAAATGATTTGTTTTGATTAAACTCCATTTAACTTCATGGTTTGAAAAACAATCGTATAATTATAGTCGCTTAAAAACTGTCTTACTAATCGGTTCTAGTATTTACATAATTAAAGATCCATACATAAATTTTAAAGGATCACGTTTTGATTTTCCAAAAGAAAATTTGATATGTCCACCCTAAAATAAAAAAGAAGTGTTCGTTTATCGTTACGTTTTTCCATGAGGAATGACTTGATGATTTTCACATGTCCCTTTTAATTGGTTTCCATCGAGAGAAACACATTTCTCTGGTTTCAGTTTTAAGCTAACGTTTTACGAAGCAATTAGTAATCTTAAAGGCATTTCATTCTCAATTTCACGCTAGTAATTGGAGAGCACTGCAGGATACTGTGTAGTTTTAGCGCCCGGGTATCTCTCTCCATCGATAATCAGCATTAACCACAGTTTGTAACTTGAATACTATGGACTGTCTGCACTCTGGACTTACATTAAGTGACTCAGCAGCGCTGGTTGAAAGCTCATGTTGAACAGTTATATGTACTAAGTTGCTCCTTAAAAGAAAAAGTTTAATCTTTTTTTGTCTAACTTGAGATAAACTTTGGTGAATTTGAGAATTGTAGTGGCTGCTTCATTTGTCATGGGATTTAGAATCAAGAGGATATGATATATTGACATTAGCGTGAAACCAAACTGGAAAGTTCATAGTGATTTAAGTGCTACATACAAAATAAGTCAGAACAATCAATACTTATGTGTAGTGATTTTAAATAATCAAAAATCTTAGCTGTTATGTCCACATAGTTCTCTTTCTAAACGTATGCATTATAACCCTATTAAGTTATAAAAGCGAAAACAGTAATAGGGAAAGAAAAGTTTATTTTTATTAATATAAAAGTTTACTTATAAATGTTTATATTGGTATAACTGAGCCATGAAATTTTTAGAATAGGCTTGATGTACAGTTTATGTTTGCCAAGTTTTACAGTTTTATCAATGAACCAAGTAACTTTCAATTTCAAGTCTTCTTTTATTATATGCGGGGGGGGGTGATAGAAAAAAGACTACAAATAAAAAAAGCTTTTAAAGTAAAATCTGCATATAAAGGAACTATAATAGGAAATCTCCAACTATATTTATAGCACTTGTTTTAACAGGAATAGTTTTTCTTCCGTATTACTGTTTTCACACAAACAAACTATTATCACTTTTCATTCGTTCAAAAAAATTATGAAATTCACTTAGCAACACTTTATATATACAGTCGGGAACAGGACTCAGTTTCCTGAAAGTTCCTCATTTCAGAACTAATTATTCCAAGTTCATTTACTATTATATTGTAGTGTATAGGAGACAAATATGAATTAAAATAAAGTTTTTAAAGCAAAAACCTGCATATAAACCTATTGTAAAAGTTTCATGGCTCAGTTAGTTATATCAATAAAAACATTTTTAAGTAAACATTTATATTAATAAAAATAAGCTTTTCTTTCAACATTTCTGTGTTCACTTAAATAACGTTATTATAGTTTTCTTTTCGGACCAATAAATTATTAATACCATTAGACAATAATGTACCTTTGAAGTCTAGAATAAAACTCAGCCTTCTTAAACTTTCACATTTTAGAATCAATGAACCTGGTAGATTACAATATCGTATTAATGGAAATAAAAATGTCAAAGTGAAAACCTGCATATCAAGCAACTGGAAGACCATTGCCTTTAAATCTGTACCTTCTACCAATTCCTAAAAAACTTATTCGAATAGAAATAATTTCATTTTCTTTCTGTATTACTTTTCTACTCAAACAGAACTATCCCTTTGCTTTCATACATACAATTATTTTTTCTACCCCTGGATATACTGTAGGATTGCAGTCGGCACAAAACTTTCTTAAATTTCACTATTTAGAACTAATGAACCGAGTAGATTCGAAATTCATCTCCCTTTTTTGTAGAGTAGGAGGAGCGGAGAGAAATAAGAATAATGTGAATGGGAGTAAAGTTTTTAAAGCAAAAATCTGCATATCAAGCCTATGCTAAACGTATTATAGTTCATCTTTTACTTTTTTTTGTTATTGAAGATGGTGGGGGATAATAATATGAATGGAAATAAAGATTTCAAAACAAAATCTACATTGCAAACATTTGTTTATGTAGATTTAAGTTTACACTAATACACCGTTTACACCAATAAAACACTTATAAGTAAAAATTTATACTAAAAGAAACATATAAGTTCCATATTATTGTTTTGATTCGAACAGCGCTATTGTGATTTTGTTTTAGTTCGAAAAACTAACTACCACGGAACAATACTGTTTACAATCGGGGATCAAAACACAGCTTTCTTAAAGTTTCACTTTCAGAACCAATGAACCAAGTAGATTCCAAGTTCGTCTCCTTTTTTGTAGAGGAGGGGGAGATGAGAGAAATAAGTGTAATGTGAATGGAAATAAAGTTTTCAAAGCAAAAAACTGCATATCAAGCTTATGCTAAAACTATCACAGTTTCATTTGTTCATTTTTTTGTTATAGAAGATGGTGGGGATAATAATATGAATAGAAATCAAGATTCCAAAACAAAACCTACATTGCATACATTTGTTATGTAGATTTAAGTTTACACTAATACACCGTTTACACCAATAAAACACTTATAAGTAAAAATTTATACTAAAAGAAACATATAAGTTCCATATTATTGTTTTGATTCGAACAGCGCTATTGTGATTTTGTTTTAGTTCGAAAAACTAACTACCACGGAACAATACTGTTTACAATCGGGGATCAAAACACAGCTTTCTTAAAGTTTCACTTTCAGAACCAATGAACCAAGTAGATTCCAAGTTCGTCTCCTTTTTTGTAGAGGAGGGGGAGATGAGAGAAATAAGTGTAATGTGAATGGAAATAAAGTTTTCAAAGCAAAAAACTGCATACCAAGCCTATGCTAAAACTATCATAGTTCATTTGTTCATTTTTTGTTATAGAAGATGGTAGGGATAATAATATGAATAGAAATCAAGATCCAAAACAAAACCTACATTGCATACATTTGTTAAGTAGATTTACGTTTACACCATTACAACGTTTACACCGATAAAACACTTATAAGTAAAAATTGACACTAAAAGAAATACTTATTTTAATTATTATTGTTTTGACTCGAACAGCGCTATTGTGATTTTGTTTTAGTTCGAAAAACTAACTACCACGGAACAATACTGTTTACAATCGGGGATCAAAACACAGCTTTCTTAAAGTTTCACTTTCAGAACCAATGAACCAAGTAGATTCCAAGTTCGTCTCCTTTTTTGTAGAGGAGGGGGAGATGAGAGAAATAAGTGTAATGTGAATGGAAATAAAGTTTTCAAAGCAAAAAACTGCATACCAAGCCTATGCTAAAACTATCATAGTTCATTTGTTCATTTTTTGTTATAGAAGATGGGAGGAGGGATAATAATATGAATAGAAATCAAGATCCAAAACAAAACCTACATTGCAAACATTTGTTAAGTAGATTTGCGTTTGCACCATTACAACGTTTACACCGATAAAACACTTATAAGTAAAAATTTATACTAAAAGAAATATATATGTTCCATATTATTGTTTTGACTCGAACAACACTATTGTGATTTTGTTTTAGTTCGAAAAACTAACTACCACGGAACAATACTGTTTACAATCGGGGATCAAAACACAGCTTTCTTAAAGTTTCACTTTCAGAACCAATGAACCAAGTAGATTCCAAGTTCGTCTCCTTTTTTGTAGAGGAGGGGGAGATGAGAGAAATAAGTGTAATGTGAATGGAAATAAAGTTTTCAAAGCAAAAAACTGCATACCAAGCCTATGCTAAAACTATCATAGTTCATTTGTTCATTTTTTGTTATAGAAGATGGTAGGGATAATAATATGAATAGAAATTAAGATTCCAAAACAAAACCTACATTGCAAACATTTGTGAAGTAGATTTACGTTTACACCATTACAACGTTTACACCAATAAAACACTTATAAGTAAAAATTCACACTAAAAGAAATATTTATTTTCTATATTATTATTTTGACTCGAACAACGCTATTGCGACTTTGTTTTAGTTCGAAAAACTAACTACCACGGAACAATACTGTTTACAATCAGGGATCAAAACACAGCTTTCTTAAAGTTTCACTTTCAGAACCAATGAACCAAGTAGATTCCAAGTTCGTCTCCTTTTTTTTAGGAGGGGTAGATGAGAGAAATAAGAATGTGAATGGAAATAAAGTTTTCAAAGCAAAAAACTACATATCAAGCTAAAAGTATCATAGCTCAGTTATCTCATACATGGGAGAAACCGGCTTTCGTCCCCCCACCCTCCAATTCCCCACCTTCGTGTGTATCTCTAGCACGTGTAACGAATTTTGATGAGGTGAAGCACGCGAAGAACGTTGATCTACATAGCGCGAGCGCTCTTTTTTTTTATTCCTGTATGAAACCTTTCAGCATCAGATTCCTTAGCAGCTCCAATTACAGCAAATTTGCTTCTTTGAGAAAAAAAGCAATTTATTCAATTTTTACAAAAATGAAGCGTTGTTTTCAAGTACCGCTACATAAACTGTAGTAATTTTTTTATTTTTTTCTGAATTTTTAAAGCTTTTTGTGACACCCATAGATTCAAATAGGTGTAAAGGACGTCATCACTCGTCCGAATGTACTTGTTGGAAAACAAAGAGTTTAGTCTATGATTTTCTTTTCTGGATGAAGAATCTTGTGTACCAGTGAAAAAGTTTCAATCGATTTATTTTGGTTTAATTTAAAGTATCATAATACCTTTCACCGGCTAAAATTTTTAGTATCAGACTAGAAATTCTCATATTCTTTGTCAGAAAATGAATCATAAACTGAATTGCTGTTTTTTCAACATGTACAGATGACGTGTGATAAGAATGTTTAAACCAGAAATGATCAAACTAGGGCCTACAGGCCAAATCTGGCTAGCCTAAAAGATTTATCCGGTCCACCGAAAATACACACACACACACACACACACACACACACACACACACACACATATATATATATGTATATATATATGTATATATATATATGTATATATATATGTATATATATATGTATATATATATGTTATATATATGTATATATATATATATATATATATATATATATATATATATATATATATATATATATATATATATCATATTCATCTAATAAATTATAATAACAAAAATTATTACTTAAAAATTAATCATAATTTTAATCAGTTTCTACTCTGGCGTAATTATAAACATAATTGTGATTTCATTTTAAATTGTGAAACATACAGATATGGTATGACTTTTTTCTATGTTAAGTAAAACAGGGTGGGCACACATCAGGATAAACCTGGAAAACAGGGAATTGTCAGAGTATTTTAGGATTCTGATAAACACCATGGAAATATAAGGATTTTTTAAAAATCCGCAAAAATAATGGAATTTTCTAAAATTTCATAAATTCGAGGAAAAAGTTTTTTTTTCCAATTTCTAAAACTGCTGTCATAGTCCAAGATTAAAATTTCAAATGCTTCAGATTAATAAAAGTAGATTCACATTTTTTTAAAAACAGCTTTAAAGAATGTTATAATTTTCTTTTAAGGTAAAGTAATTTTCTATTTCCATTTTAAGGTGATGCATTTTTTTATATTCATTATGCATGCTAAATTATTTAAATATTTTCATCTGGGCATGGGGACCACATAAAAGAAATCACATAAAAAGTATCCTAAAACTTCAAAGGGAGCTAAAATATATATATCAATTCAACTTGCATTATGATTTTTTATCATTAAAATGATTTCTATATTGTTCTCAATTAAAAAAGATAAAAAAAATTACTGAAAAATTCTAATGGTACTATTGATATAATTTCTTTGAAAATTTGTCACAATCAGTTACCTGTTAAAATATTATTAAAATCTTTTTTCTTTAAGAACTGAATGGTAAATTCTACATACAATTGTTAGACTGACTCCCTTATTAATATTCTTGTCCATTTTTGCATCTTAATTTTTTTGTATTATTTAAAATGACTACAATATTGTCATTACATGTAAAGATTTTGCTAATCAGAGTTTTTTCCAGGAACATACGGCTGAAATCCAAAATCTGTTTTAAATCACTTGCACTTCAATGTTAAAAATAATACTTAGCTGATAGTGGTTTAGAGCAATCTTGCAGTGAAGTGTCTCAGCTTCCTTAAATATCATTGGCTTCTATGTCTATCTATGGCTTCATGTCTATTAAAAATTGGCTTAATCGATTTCTTCTTACTTTAATTTTAAATGAATCTTCAACAAAATATAACATACTTTTGAAATTTTTCTATTTTTAGAAAAATTTCAAAAAGGCCTGGTAAAAAAAAGAATATTCCTGAATATTCAGAATATATGTTGTTAGCAACTGAGATATTAAATTATTTATTTTTAATCCTATCATCTAAAACTCATACGAGGCTCCCAATTTCACTTTTAATTAATAGGGACATATGTCGTGAAATAAAACAACTACCAGTTGTCCGTTACAATTAATTTTCATCTACCTTGCAACTTATTAAGTGATACTGAAAGTATACTGCAGTAAGATTCTGAAAATCTCAAGGATTAGTTATGATTTAGAGAAGTGAAATGCTTAGGTAAAAAAATCTGTGTAACTGCACAGCAGCAGTTAAAGGCTAAGTAAGAAAAACATTTTAAACTAATTTTTCAACAGACTTTTATCTTTAGCGGCATCTACAATACATATAGGCCTCATATGTGATTTCAAAGATAATTTATAGGTAATAGTTGGTAGGAAAAATTGAAAAAACGAAGTTTACAATCTGTTGAAGAAGGGAATACTGAAACAAAATATTTTGCTTGTGTTTGATTTTTGTCTCTTTAGAAACAGTATTTTTTAAATTCCCTTTATAACAATGAAAAACTTCAATATAAGTTTAAAATGTATGACCTAAGTGAGCTGCTTATTTTGATAAACTTTTTGAAATGTTGTTTCATTTATAGCCTCCTTTAGCTCTTCAAACTCTTTTCGAGGCTTCATGAATTTTACTTTACAGGGTCAAGTTGAACAAACTAATTTTTGCCCATAATCTTTATCATACTATTTAAAGTACGCGAGTTTACGCTGTGATTGTTTCGATTTTCATATAAGTGAGCGATAGGCTGAAAACAGTTTTTTATGCTAACTCTAAATTCCCTTCCTTGATTCCACCAAATATGTGACATTGTTTCACAACTCTTCTTTAAGAAAGGCGTAGATTTATCTAATATATACACAGCACTAAAATTGCAACTAATGGAGTGCTTTATTGCATAAGATTATATAAAAATATTTATACAAACTGTATTTAGCCTTGAAAGTCATCGTAAACAAAATCCTTTACATTGTATAGAAACACCAAAGAGAAAGCGTTAAATACAACTGCAAAAAATACTATTTACGTTTATGAGAGTGACAAGCAAGCGCCAAGGAATTTTATGACCACCTTACAAAAAAGAATAAAGTCACCAAAACCCTTATTCAAATATGATAATTTTACGACGCTCTTTCGTGACTCTACGCTGAGTTAATATCAGCTCACTAAAAGTTTATGTTTCTCGAGTCATTGTCCAGTCTTGATTACTCTTCCCACGTTTATTATTCTCAGCCTATTCTCAGGGGAGGGAATAACAAAATGTATGTTGTAAAATACAAACATTTTAAAACGTATATTTTCTTACAGCTGAGCAAATGACAGTGAGTGTAGTTGATCCTTCAAGCACGTTTTCGGTAACGAGCATGAAGGTGGAATCCCAATCATTTAAAACCCCTCTGTTCAGACAGCTCACGATTTCTAAAAATTATAGGCTAAAGATGCTGTTATGCTAACACAAGTAAAATATGAGACTGAAAAAGGGGGTAAAATGTAAAATTAAGTACTTTAACATGATTCTGTGTTCGACAATAGACGGAAGAACTGACCATCTTGGATTATATATATACTTATAACATAAAATTTTCTGCCTACATTGTATGACGGTTGTTGCCCTGAGTTACCATTTTGAGTACTGATTTAGCTGAGAATTTAAATGGCAAAAAGGCTGGCCACCTAAATAATGCTCCTGTTTAAAATGACCAATAATATTGCTAAGTGAGTGGGGAAGGGTATAGTATACAAGTATTATTTGTATTAAGAAAAGAGTAGAATTAGCTTCATGACTGTGAAAAAAGTTTACTTTCTTTAGTACGTCTTCTAGTGGTTGAAATTTTGGTCTTTTAACTGAATCACATGATATTACGTGCCGCTGTTACGAAAACTAGGCTTCATTATCTTAAAACTTAATTGTATTAAATTTTTTATGGATAAAAGTTAACTAATTCGTTCTCATTTATAATTTAAATATCATTTATTACCACCACCATTGGAGGTTAATTTATAAGTATAATCTTCAAACTTTCTAACAAAAGCAGATTATGTTTATTTAGCTTCATGACTGTGAAAAAAATGTTTATTTTCTTTAGTATGTCTTCTAGTGGTTGAAATTTTGGTCTTTTAACTGAATCACATGATATTACGTGCCGCTGTTACGAAAACTAGGCTTCATTATCTTAAAACTTAATTGTATTAAATTTTTATGAATAAAAGTTAATTAATTTGTTCATATTTATAATTTTAAACTTCAAGTTTATTGCCACCACCATTGGAGGATAATTTATAATTATAATCTTCAAACTATCTAACAAAAGCAGATTATATTTATTTAGCTTCATGACTGTGAAAAAAATGTTTATGTTCTTTAATATGTCTTCTAGTGGTTGAATATTTGGTCTTTTAACTGGTTCACATGATATTACTTGCCGCCGTTACGAAAACTAGGCCTCCTTATCTTAAAACTTAAATGCATTAATTTTTTTATGAAAAAAAGTTAACTAATTTGTTTACATTTATAAATTTAAATTTCATGTTTATTACCACCACCATTGGATTTTAATTTATAAGTACAATCTTTAAACTAGCTAACAAAAGCAGATTATGTATATTTAGCTTCATGACTGTGAAATAAATATTTATGTTCTTTAGTATGTCTTCTAGTGGTTGAATTTTTGGTCTTTTAACTGATTCACATGATATTACTTGCCGCCGTTAAGAAGACTAAGCCTCATTACCTTAAAACTTTGCATTAAATTTTTAATGAATAAAAGTTAACTAATTTATTCACATTTATAATTTTAAACTTCAAGTTTATTACCACCACCATTGGAGAATAATTTGTAAGTATAATCTTCAAGCTATCTAATAAAAGCAGATTATATTTATTTTATAATATTGAATATACATTATGAGAAAGACAGATAAAGAAGAATAATGGATTCAACACTTTTTGTCTCCGACCAGAAAATACCGCATATTAACAACATGAAATTAAGCGAAATATGAAGTCGCCTAAAGCAAGTTTTTGAAAGAGTACAAACAAAACCGATCAGTTTCTGTCCCACAGTTGGTAAACAGTCTGAAGCAGCATTTATCTTGTTACTGGAGATGATTCATTAAACATGGAAAATACAATATTTATGATGCAACCATTCTTTAATATTTTTTGTTCCGCTTGTTGAGAAAGCTTCTTTAAGATACTTTGATGGATTGTTGTTATGAGTACTAAAATTCTTTTCTCTGTGTAATCTCACAGAGAAAGCTTATGTTGCTCAGGTTCATTGAATAGTTATATTCCGTTAACATATTAGATCACCCAAGCAGACATCTGCTGGAATTCTCAACGATTTAAAAATATGACATTTTAAAAATTTTGATATCAGGCTGTTGCAATTGAGATAGCTTTCATTACTTGAGACACGATTATAACCACATAAAAAGCCCAAGTAAATTACGTTTGTTTACTAACACAATCAATTTGGCATTATTTTTGAACGAAAATTGTTTAGGGTTATAATGTAATGCGCTCTTTTTAAAACTTATTAAATTTGTGTAACTTGTTTTAAACTGTGTTACATTGTAACAATAACGAGGAATTTATTATTTTTCCTTCATTAATATGTAACCAAACTTGTACTATGCATTTGTTAGCCTCTGAATCAATCGCTTAATATGGGATACGTTCTTTTTATTGCTTACAACATTGCATGATAAAGACATTACAATTACTATATATGAAGTCTTCAGATAAGGTAATGATGTGTTTATAAGCTGGTTTCATTTTCAATATGTCTTTTCTAACTTATATATGCAATACATTTCACGCAACGCATGGAAAAACTCTAAGTTCCATTAGTACTTGTGCAGCAAATAAAAGAGCAGTTTATTTTACCTTTAAGTATGCATTTATTGTATCCGGAAAGAGAATGGCAGTGATTAATATCGCTTTGGCATGTATTCGTTTTTTTCCCCGTAAAGTGAAGCCTTTGCAGTGCAAAATACGCCAATCCCCTTCAACTTCCATCTCCCCGGACTCACGTTGTCCTGAAAACGCTTGCAGGCTAAGCATTAAAAGATTTAGATTCCCTCATCGAAAATGTGTTTGGTTGATGGAATTTACTGACACTGACTCTAGGATGTTGCATCATTTTGTTACGGAATATTGACTTACCTTTATAGCTATCACACTTGTCAATCAATGACAATAGCTTCAACCAGTCCCATCGCATCCCTTACGGATCATGGCTATTTAAATGAGCTTCTGTTATAAGCTATTGTTTGCAATATTGACTCCACTGATAATAGAAACTTGCTATATAATAATATCAGGAAAGTTGTGTGTCATTATGTCCTATTATTGAGAAAGATAATCGGAAAATTAAAATTTGGGTGGTTTGGTTTGGTTTGGTTTTGAAGCTCTAAGGTATACTTTTTTAGGGCTAATGAAGTTTGGGTGATTGATGGGATTCTAAAATTCACCGTTCATTTATTATTAAAATATTTTAATCTTTCCCAAAATTAGAATACTTTAATAATAAATTAATGATGAAAATTTTGTTGAATAAAACTCAATATAATGCAAAAAATGTAATAAACAATATGTAATTCAGTAGCTTTAGGTTTTTATGACATTTGATACTAGTCAGTGGGTTCGAATCTCATTGATTGCATGAATGTATAAAGTGTTCAGTAGTCGGAATGAAATAGTCAGTAATAAAGTAATAAACTGTTGTATTTCCAAATATTGACCTTTTGCTCCATACTGAGCTTTATATGTGGGTACTGGTCTCACTAGCCGTCATGAAGCAAACGTTTTACCATAGCTTTCCGAATCAAATCAAATTAAGCAGAAAATTATAGATTTTCTCTTGATATCTCTGTTACTGAAGAAAATATAGATTATTGCTTTTACCTACGAATAATATAAAGAAGGGAGACAAGTATAAATGAAACATAAATAAATAAGCTATGTAAAGACAACTGTTTCGAAGCTTAACAATTCCTTTTTCAGAGCGAAAAAGAAAGAAACTCGTTGTCAGAAAACTACAAATGTGAGTAGTAGAACAAGGAAGTAAATATTTCTTGATTTCATGTTTAACTGTTCACGCTTCCAAGATCTTTCCAGTAAGAAGCTTCTTACATTTCTAAAAGTCTTTTTGATGTACTTAGTCTTTTTACTTTCTCGTATGCACAAATATTATTACCGTATAAAATTCGACCTTGATATTTTGATAAATCTCTATGTTTTATAATTTTCTTAATACATATTCGTTATAAAAATTTAAATGCTTATAGGAATAACTGATTTATCTATAATAAAAAAAGTTTAATATGGAAGCTGTTATACCTGTGACCTAAGCTGTGATATCACAAAGGAGATGGTCTATGTTACAACGGGTAGTCTGTCAGGTCATTTGTCATTTACACTCAGCTGGAGGTAAAGTTAATGTCATAGATGAATGATTAATACATTTGTAAGTAGTATCGAAACTACCGATAAAAATAATTGAACATTAAAACATGATTGAGATTACTCTATGAAAATAAAAACGAAAATCAAAATACTTTATGAGATGCAGTTCATGAGTTATAGTATCAAGTATGCTGATATACAAAACTTCTTATGTTTTATGAAATCACACACTCTATAAGTAAATCTATAAATAAAACCCAATTATTTAAAAAAAGAAAGAAAAAATGAAGACATAGAATTGAAAACATAGCAAGGACCAAGGTACAACAAGCTTCCTTACATATATTTTTTTACATATTGCCACCCTCCCTTAGCCTCTAATTTCAAAAATTTGAGAAATAAACACTCTCAAATTTTAATTTGTGTATTGTGTAATAGGGAAGTTTTTTAAGATGCTGATTTCCGGACAAACGTTTCTTATTTAGTTTATACAGAAAGTCAATTATCAAGATATAAACTTTTATTAAATTTTTCATCGTATCAATTATTTTGAGATTAAAAAAGCAAAGTCCAAAAATTTGAAAGTTAGATAAAAGCCAGCAATTTAATTCTAATAAACCGTTCGATATGAAATATATCCTTTTTAATTGATGGAAATCTATTTTTTGTATGAGTTAATTCTTTTCTACTAATTACGTTAAATAAATAAATGGGTTTCTCATAAAGCTCATTAAATACAAAATATTTCCTTGAAATCCCGTTTCCCTGAGGTAAGTAGATTGCCGAGTATTAGGTGATAACAAATAACTACATCTTAAAGCTAATGAAGAGATTTTATGTGTATCTTATTTAAGCCAGGGATCCTCATAGGAAAATTAATTTTCTATTCAAGAAATTAATTTTTAGCTTTATTGATTTAAGAGTGGTGTTTCTGAAAACTGAATATTGTTGATGGCAGAATTTATTCCTCTAGTCTAGTAAATGGTTCTTTTTCTTTGGAAACGAATAATGGTTAGAAGCTTATTTTTTATGTAGAGACAACTTACTGTATTTATTCCCCATATTTTAACATGAAGTGCATATGCCACAAGCGGCAAAGATTTGATTTAATTAGTTTGGTTGGTTGGTACAGAGAGCTGCGGTCAACTTCTTTCTTCAAGAGGGTTAATGGGATGGATACATACTTCTTAAAGCCAATTATAAATGAAGTCAAATGTTTTGTGGGATTTCAAACCACGAATTCATCTTTAAGCAGGATTTGAAATTTGGAACCAAATGAAAGTTTTGTCGTAAAATTCTTTATTTTTTAAACATTATCATTATTTCTTCTGCTTTTGTAGAAATTAGACGACTAGAATCATGGTAAACAACATTATGTGTTTTAACTAAGCACTAACTGTTCTAATTATTATTGGGATTTTACTTCACTTCTGGATTCCTTAAAGATTTTTTTCTTTCTTTAATTGTCACTATCCCATTTGGTTTGATTTAGTCTATACTCGCCGTCACGAAGACAAAATTTGAGGCCTCGACACGAGAAGTCCTATTGAACCAATAATCAGGTATTCTTGTTAAGGTAGCTACTCCTTACAACGCATAGATGTACGTCTGTGGTTGAGATAAATTATTTGATTCACATGCCTGAGGATGGATATTTAATATTTCTTCTTGCTCATCAATCCAGAGCTTGTTTGGGTTCTATAACACAAGACTTCATTGACGTTAAAAGTTTTTTATGCATTGCTACATGGATGAAAAAAGATTTACGATATAAGACACTGTTGACCTTTTTTTCAGGGAACACTACACTACTACTCTCAAAGAATTCTGTACTTACATTGGCCTTCATTGAAGACTTTTCATTGCTTCAACGTTTTAGCTTTAAGAGAATTACGTCCGCCTTCAGAACATTGAATCATAGCATACTTTTCTTAATAAATTTTATTTTCAAACATCTTTCCTGTCGTTCTATGTTAAACTGATTCATTGGAATCTATAAGACTATTTTTATTGAATTCAAGAAGATTGCTCAAACGTCTGTATCTTGTTTGTTGGAAACGTTTTTGAGTTAGTTATGGTACAACTTTGAATTGAAGAGAATGTTCAAAATAAAATAACTTTAAGGAATGTTTAAGTGTTAGCAATAAATAAAATAATTCTAACAATATAAGAGAAATAAAATAAAAACAAAGTATTTACTAAAGTCGTAAAGGTCTTTTCAATGTTAACTACTGTACGATATGAATTTAGAATAAAAAATAACATAATAAATGTCCAAATATAATTTTTAAATTATGGATAGTTAAAATTTTTACTGCTACTTACTGAATGATTTATGCTGCATTCTGTTTTAAATACCAACTTATATTATTTTTATATCGTTACAGATTTATCTAAAAACTACATGAATTAAAAGTATTCCTCAAGAATTATTATGTGAAATTGTAATAAAATACAATAGTAGTACATAGAGTAATACGTATTCTACAAAGATGTAAAAATTTTAGCAAATCTATGTGATGTTTCATTCGGGAATAAAACTAATAATATTTTTAATAAATATCTTTAATATATTCGTTATAATTAATAATATATATAATAATACTTCTAATAAATATAGTTAATAATATTTTTAATAAATAGTTTTAATAAAGAAAAACTTTAGATCGTTTTCTTATGCTTTTAATTTAACTATTTTCCATTAGACATTTTCAAGTTGAATATTTACTACATTTTAATTATCTTTATTGTAATATAAAATGCAATTTTTGTAATAAAAGTTTTAGTAGAAGTGTTTTAAATAGGTTATTCAGATCTCATAAAAATGTGTTTTAGGAAATTTCGTAATTAAAATTCCTCCCTGTATAAAAGCTTTCACTCATTCAACAACTAGTTTTAAATAAAAATGTTTATTATGAATTGATAAAAAATGAAAAAGAAATTTAATATTAATTAAATATTATCTTATTTATCCTCAACAAAAGTTACTAATAAAGTTATTATTAATTTTAAAACTAGTGTATAGTTAATTGTAAATTAAAGTTATTTTTGACTTAAAGAATATAAAAAATTGTTTTTTATTCAATATCTTTTAAATTTGAACCTATTTTTTTAAATCCATATTATGAAAATTAAAAATTATTTAATTGTTGGATAAAATTACTTTTTGACGTGAAATAAAGTTATAAAAATTTATTTTGTTCAATATCTTTTAAACTTAAATCTATTTTCCTAATTCTAAGTTTTATGAAATTTAAAGGAATATCAACCTTTTTCTCCAAAATATTCTTGAAACGAAATAACAGTTTACTAAAGCTGAATTTTTTTTCTTCTTTAAATTTTAATTTGAATCATTTTCTAACGGCTGTTGAAAAACGAATGAATTGATAATTTGAAGAAGTTTAAATGAGAATATTTGCAATGATTCAAAAATAAAAAAATTATAATTCGATTAATAATTAGATTTTAGATAAGAATTTAAAGATTTTTTTTTTTATCAAAGTGTGATTAGATGTATTCCATACAGCTCATTACAAAATTTTACTTTTCTAAGTGAAATTTTTTTTTTCTATTATAAAATTGACAATGCCACATTTTATTACTAGTTAAATATAAGGCTTATAAGCTTAATTATTTTACCAGATTTCAGCTACACAGAACTACAAAATGTCAGACAGCACGATATGTTTTAAATAAGGTATTTGGAAGTTAATCACTTTTGAAACGCTTTTACACTTAAAACCTTATCCAACACCATTTTATATTTAATCTTAATCTTATGAAGCTGTAAGCAAGCCACAAAATTTCATGCAATTCTTCAGAATACCAGCTGTAACCTTTACTCCCGAAACAAATTAACGCACAAGGTGTGCTTGTGGGTGTGCATTGCATGAAAATATGCCACCAAGAGATAACCGCTTTATCAAGAAGTTAAAAAAGAAGTAATCGATGTCAACTCAAGTTTCTTCTTTGAAAGTTCAAACTGAGATCAGCTTTCATATGGCATCTCTAATGTGATTCAGCGATCCGGGGAGAAAAGAATGCATAAACATTACACCGATGGTCTGTGGCTTTTTAATCTGCGAAGGTGTTGGTAGGCTTGAATGAAGTACATGTTCCACTCTGGCGTGTAAATGGGATTAAACGAACCAAGGAAAACTCTAGCGTGTCAATGTTATTAAAGGGACAGAGGAAACAAGCATCAATTTCTTTATTATGAAACTAATACTTTCCCGGTTCATTATTACATTTTAAGAACGAGGAAAAGTGAATTGTGATGACGGATGCTTATTGTTGTGGCTTTTAAAAAGGAGACATGGGAGATGTTAAGATTGTGATGAATGAGATGTGGAAAATTAGAGTACTTTGCATCGTGGGATCTGTACGAGAAGATCCGTGTTTCGATTCAATGGTCGGCAGATGTTCGTTACAGTTAGGCCCACCCAGTGAGCAAAACATAATGAATCATTACAAAACCTTTGTGAGATATTAACAGTAAATCAAAACACTAATCTTCATTGAGGTAAAAAAGTACACAATTTGAAATTGGGATAGTTTACACCCAGTGAAACTTTCATAAAAAAAGGAAATAAAGTGGGGTTTATTTGTTTGTGAGCGTTGCAATCAACTGTAAACGGACTAGCTAGAATGAGACATGAAACTCTAAATTGATTCAAAACCAGTATCCAGTGATTATAGATTACGTTTATATAGACTGTATAGATATATAGTTATATAGATATAGTTTATATAGATATATAGACTTCGTTTCCAATAGGGTAAATAAAATTTGTTCTGACATCTTATGGCAGAATAAAGGCTTTATCATACGTCAACATGTAGCGTTAGTTTATGATTCTTTTTACTAGTGAACAATGTACCGATTTCTTGTGCTACAATGAAAAAATTTTAACCGATTTATGACAATTCAGATTGATTTGTAATAAGGTATTTAATAAATTTAAATTTTGTAGCTGTCACACGAGAAATCAGCATATTCTTCAACGGTGAGAGGAATCCTAAACAGAATCTGCTGCTTTTTCAGCAGGTGTATGTTGACGTCTGATAAGGCCTTTATTCTGTCAAATGTAGAATTTATAGAACGACACAATAAAGATCTACAGATTTAGAAATCTAAGATCGGAGTCCAAACCATTCTTTTAGAAAATAATAAACAGTTGAACTTTGTTATAACGAACTTGAAGGGATCAAAGATTCTTTTTGATAGTTCACTAAATGCTAAAATTCCAGAAGATGTGAGATCTAATAAAAGTCCTATTTAATTTACTGCTTACTGTATTAAACAGTAACATAATTGGAAAATTGATAAAAGCGTTAAAAACTTTAATGATTTAAGACGACTAAGATAAATTAAATTTTACTTTCATTTTTCGTCAATTGATTTTTAGTACTCACTTATCACTCAAACTTTAAAAACCCATTAAATGTCAGTCATTTTAACAGAAAATTTTTACTAATTGTCTATTAAATTTACACGAGAATTAAACTTATTAGAAATAAATGCAAATGAAAAGAAAAATTATATTTAACTTTTACTCACTGTTTTAATACATAAATAGATGTAACCGTGATGCGATTCCAAGAAAATTTATGATATTCTTTGTCCAATACAAAAAAAAAATCTCCAACACTATTTCTTTTACTGTTTGTGTTGAAAAAACTTTATTAGTTTCCCTCATTTTGTCGAAAAAATAGAGATAAAATGCTCTAACTGCAAAATACTTTTAAAACTAAAAACTGAAAAACATATTTGTGGACTGCTGAAGAAAAAGTTTCTTCAACTTCTAAGACTTCTGACTTCATTATAAGAGGATAAATTAGCATAAATAGGAAGATGGTGGGAGGAAAAGTTTTATTCGTTTTATTCGGAAGTCCGTGATATGCCGGGCTCCCTATAATGCGATTCAATTGTATACATTCCGAACTTAAAATTTGCATTCTTTTTCACAGTTGTCTATTTCATTTCTTCTTTTACTAGTACATGAGTGACTGTAGATCAAACTAAATGCATTTTAAGTAGCTTAAACTCATTTATTAATTCTAGTAAGGCATAAGATTTTGTTTTAAAAAACTAGCAACAGTGAGAGGAGAAAAGTTAAAAATTGAATGCATTTTGTTTTTTATTCCTAATAGTTTACCTTCAGACATTTTATGCAAAATAAACGATGACACATACACATGGATAGCTTTCAAATTCCCGAATCACAGTGCATTGTTCTGTCTATCATTTTAAAGTACCATAGAGAAAAATTACATTACATAAGTTGTCAGCTACACTTTATATTTATTATTCGTGATAAAAACTGACAGCAGCCTGTTCCTATATGTACATATATATGTATATTAGGAAAGGCTTCTATCACTTTATTTGACGTCTCTCTCTCTCTCTCTCTCTCTCTCTCTATATATATATATATATATATATATATATATATATATATATATATATATATATATATATATATGTATATATATATATATATATATATATATATATATATATAAATATATACATATATATATATTCATATATATACATACATACATATATATATATATATATATATATATATATATATACATATATATACATACATATATATATATATATATATATATACATATATATATATATATATATATATATATATATATATATATATATATATATATATATATATATAGATAGATATAGATAGATAGATAGATAGATAGATAGATAGATTTGTATATGGACATGAAAGAACCAAAATATTTTATCACTTTGGAGTTTAGTCCCTTTTTATAATTTCTAAACAACCACAACATATATGTACACACACACACACACACACACACACACACACACACACATATATATATATATATATATATATATATATATTATAATTCTTATAACATTTGATTTAGTTAAAATTAGTAATATTTTTTCTACAACCTTCATGATGCCTATTTATAAATATTGACCTTTATTTTCAATAGATGGGATTTGGGATTAAAAAAATATTTTCTCATGGGATACTTTCAATACGGGGAATAGAACCTATTTGCAACAATTAGAAAGGAAAGCTACTTCCCTTTAAGGTCTGTAAAAAAAAAAAAAGATTACATATTTGAGTCACAAAAAGGAAAAGTGGGAAATTCTATAAAACGAAATTCGATCTGATTAATCCAATGCCATCATATTTAAATACCTTACAGGTTTTTATACTTTGAATATCATAATGTGCTTTTCATTTTAGAATGCATTTAACAGATATTTATTAATTAGAAATTAAACTTCATGCATATTTATAGGGCAGACCGCAGTTAGCTTGGCATACAATTTAAATGCCATAGCAAATTCATGCAATTACGATTCGTCATTCGATACGATTGGGTGCATTGTAAGTAGAAGTCGTTACTAGGCCGCAATTTACGCCCTTTCTAGAAATCATTTATAACTGATTATAACAAATTACTTTACATTTGATTGATGATTGATTACTATCAAAGTTATTATTACTATCCGGGTAAGGGGTATGGGATCAGTGACAAAATGCATCTTACTAAACATGATTAAAATTAAATAGATGCTTTCGGCGGCGTAGCGTCACGAACGTTTAACAACCGTCAAAGTGGGTGGCCTATACTAAGTTGTCAATATTGAAATATAGCTCCAATGCTTTACCGTTGATTGTTACTATCTATCCATGATATAAGTGGAATTTCTTTACGGATATTATTAGAGTATGTTTGTTATTATCAATAGGAAGGAAGGAGAAATAAAGCAGTAATTGTATAAGATACTGGACAGGTTTGAAACCTGTTGTTGATATGGTTATCTGTAACTGTTCGAAATCCACATTAAGTTGAATATTCTTACCTAATTACCCTTTTTGTACCAAAATGCGGACTTTAAAGTTTACTGCCAATAATTTGATTAATTCATTGAGTTGATCTCTGAAAAAGTAGAATATTGTCTCTTTGTATCTCAGTACATTCCTTCAAATCTCACTGTTGTTAAAAATGAATTCAGTTATCAAGAGTTTCCCTTTTGTCGTAATTACTAGTCTAGCTAGTGGAGTAGAAATTTGTCTGTATATGAACTTTCTGCAAGTAAAATGTTCATACATGCATTATCCAATTCCTTATCCTCAGCAACTCAGATCAAAACTATATCATATCTACTGGCTTACATATTTTTTGTTACGTTTCTTCTTGACTATAAGTTAATTAAAAACTGCAGATGAGTTATTACGCTATTAATTCCTCTTCAAATTCTTCAGGAAATGTTACAGAAGAGATAAAAATATTTTGAAAAGAAAAAGGACAGTACAACACTACAAACTAAGGGGATATTGGCAAAAACTGATACAGTAGCCATAGAAATCATCCATCTAAAAGGGTAGAACGCAGAGCTCACACATCCCTCGCATTTGTTCATTCACGCAGAAAATTTTCAGCATTTGTTCTGTCAAGCATGAAGATTAGAATTCTGTAACATTATACTTTACTTAAATTGACTAAATCTAAATGAATTAGGATCAAAACTGAGGGCTATCTTTTGCTCTGAACATAAAAGCATCAGGGTTGTTACCATAGTTGTTAGATACTATGGAATGTCTTTTGCTGTCATTTGATATCCGCCATTTCATAAATATTAAATAGCAATCTGTAGACGGAGCAAAATATTAAAGATATTTCAGATTTTTTTCTTTCTTCTCTTATGTTGTAACTGAGAACAATTAAAAATGTTCACAGATCATATTTGTCTCCAAGTAGCTAAACAAATTACAATGAATTATGGTTTACAATGAAACTTTTCTCGTATCTACTTATCATGTGACAAGAATTTTGTTCTTGTCGAAGCTCGAGAACTTGTCTCTTTGACGTCGTTAATTGAAGATGCTTGAACTCATGATTGGCGAGGTTTATTAAAGAAGCAACAATTAATCTTTAACTAGAAGGCTCAGCTAAAGAGGATTTTAATGAGTAGAAAGGGATAACTACTCTAGTTTATTCCCGAGGGCAAACTGTTAAACCGACTGGTTTTGAAGGTATGTCGACACTTCGTGTGAGCATTACTCTGGCTCTATTCTCAGTCTAAAGAATTCACATTTTCCATAGTCTAAATATTAAATAGCAGATTTTAAACTAAATTTTTTTTTCACGGCTTGGCCGGTTAAAGAAACAGTTGCAAATATTATTTGAAATTACAGTTGATATACAGTTGATGTTACAGTACAAAATGAATATTAGGTTTTTTTCATCAATAGTCGATTCCATATATTCCAATGTTAATAATTTTTTTCAGTTCAATTTGGGCAAGAATTACACATTTTGGCAATACTACTATTTTTGTACTAAACTCATTAACTCTCAGTGACCTTATTTCAATGCTGTAAAAAGTAGTTTGTAGAATTTTCATGTTTTCTTGAAAAAATTGTTCGCTTTTAAGGGGACAAGAGGCCTTTAAAAAGACAGAATTTGGCCAAAAATTTAAAATAATTTTCTCTTCTAAAAAAAAACTCAAGTTAGATGTACGCTTTATTATAAAAAGACATTTTTTGAACATGATAATTTGCTCTACTTAAACCTGTTATTTGTCATAAATCCACATTTTAATCTTAAAATAATATTTCTCAGTATGACAATTTTTCTATTAAATAAATAATTTCAAAAGTTTAAGATGCATTTCTTTTATGTATTTATTTTTAACATTTTTTGGAGATAGTCATTTAATATGTTTTCATATAAGTGGGTATGGTTTTTAAAATATTAAAGAAGTTTTGGAGTTACAGACGATTTAATACCATTAATCTCCAAAAGAGAAAACGAAACAGTCGCTATAACATAGTATAACTTGCAATGATGGTGTTGTATAAATATTTAAAGCAAGCCAAAATCAAAACCAAGTTTTGTTTCTAAAGAAATTCTAAAGACAAGATGAAAAAATAAAAGCAATTGGTTTGTAAGTTCTGGCCTAGGAACATTTTTAAGGAATAAAATTGAATGATTTAATTTTTATCAAATGTATACCAATTTAGAAAAGTTAGTTTAAAGGTACTAAAAATTCAGTTGCATATCATATTTTGGGTTTAAACATATAGATAATATTAATTCATTATTTAATATAAAGATTTTTAACATCTAGAGAAAGCATTAATATAAGCTTTTACTTGCAAACTATTACAAAATCTTTATAAAATCATTTAATGAAATCCAAAATTATTTAATTAAAATTCGGATCTTATCTGCAATTTTGTTTTTAAGGAAAAAAAATTCTTAAAGAGTCTGTTTTTGAGTTTTTAAATTTTTATTTACAAACAAATAAGTGCTTAGACTTTTAGAACTGAGTATACTAAAGATATATCTCACTAATGTAAGACGAAACAATAGCCTGTGACATGTAGCCACCTGTCTAGAGGATTAATGTTTTGTATGGTAGATTTGTCAAGATCGGGGTAAAAAAATACGTCCACTCTTTGCACTCTAGAAATTGACACATCTCGACGTACCATCTGTCCAAATGCCACTCTTGTCTTGAAACTAGATCTATTTCTCAGAAGGGAATCCCGGGCGACAAGAGTTATTTCGTTTTCCAAATTATTCTGACGTTTGGAGAGCAGAGGTCTCAATTCGTTCTTAAGACATCAAGAGAGGTAGCATTTACACAACTGCCTTTTGTTCCAACCCGTAAAAAAGAGCAGTGTTGAGTTACTTTGACTACTAGGTTTGATTAGCATAAAAATCTGAATCATGTGCAGTTTTTATATTGTAGCAGCAATGTATGTTTTAGATTGCAACTCTGACAACTCGACTACATAACATGAAAAACGTTTTTTTTATGTTTCATTGATTATAGATATTTTATAGAGTGATAAAGAAACACAAAAGAACCGCTGGTTGCCTTTGAGATTTTTATGATCATAAAAAGAGTTAGAACAAATAAAGATGGGTTACAGGCAAACAAGATGCTTTTGTATGAAGCCGAGAAAAAAATTGTCTACTTAATTACTTTGACAGCTGAGATAAATATGAATATGAATGAGATGTAAACTTTGATAAACATTTAACAACAAAGCTATGCCTTTTATTTCTAAACGAAAAAAGATTGGGGTCACAAAACGGGACTGAAGAATGATTCATGCTTTGAAATGAATCTGTATAGATGAATAACATTTTTAATATCATCTTGTATTTTTTCTACTTTACAACGTTATTACTACTTAACCATATAAACAAATATATCTTAATAAAATACATTTTTAAGATATTTCTTACCAAATACATGTTTAAAAAATCGTACTTAATCTGTTGGGAGTGCTAAGATGAATATTTTACTAAATTAGAGGCTATTGGACCAAATATTCTTTAATGCAAAATGTGCTTTTTATAAACATTTATTTTATTCAGTACGAATGCTTAAAATAATAAAACTAAGTTTAACTACAGTAATTATTTTAAATATTTTCGTTCTATTTTTTCTCTGAAATACCACCTAACATTTTAAAGAACTTAATACTAAAATAATTACAGGCATAAATTAGTTTTATAATCCACGATCTTAAAGTAGCTTTTAAATCAGGTTCTATTCTTTATAATTGCTTTAGTGTTGAAAGCTTGTTTGTCCTATTGTTTGTTCAATAGGTATATAATCCATTCTTCAACAGTTGAAGGGAATATAAAATCCAAGGTTTACGAGTCTTTGTTACACTGAGGAGAACAAAAAAGTCATTATCGAATTCAGGACTGCAGTAATAGCTTTATTAGTTTATATTACATTTTAATAGCTACACTTAAAATTTATTGCAATATTATAGGTCTGTTAAGATTATAGCCCATCATATCATTTCTATTCACTAAACTATTAATTTTTAGACATAACTCAGTGATTGGAGTTTCGTTTAGGATCTTAATCTAAAAATAGCGTGTTGTACGTTAAAAATATAGGCTGTTGTTCTCTGTCAGTCGTACCCATTCACCATTAAATAAGGTAAAATTATTTTCTCTTTCTTGACTATGACTAGAACTTGAGAAGGGAGGAGGGCTGGAATTACCTTTTCCCAACCCTACGCAATTCCTTTCATGGTATCTGAAACTGCCTAATTGAAAGCGATCTTCTAACTGAATTCCACCTTTAATTAGACAGTCGCCGTTGTCGATTCGCTTGGATGTGCCTGCTTGTGCAGACAGCGTATTATGCGCTTTCCAAAATTATGCTTATCTGATGCTGATATCGAAGCGTAGCGTCCTGCCTTTTACCATAACAAGATGGCAAATGGTATTTTGGACGGAGTACTTG
Source organism: Pardosa pseudoannulata (assembly GCA_032207245.1). Taxonomy (NCBI): domain Eukaryota; kingdom Metazoa; phylum Arthropoda; class Arachnida; order Araneae; family Lycosidae; genus Pardosa; species Pardosa pseudoannulata. Next base: position 48,786,532 of record CM063503.1, on the reverse strand, counting down.
GTATGCGCTTCAAAGATAGATTGCAATATGGGGAATTTTCGGAATGGTGGTGGGGCAAATTTAGCAAAATTACACCAATCATTGATCTCCGTGGAGAGAATTGGGGATGTTTACTTGTCACAAACAGCGACTAAATTTGCATATTTTGAACATTTTCGACCCATACAAAACAGAAAAATTTGCAGGACGTTCATTAGATTGCACTTGTCACTTTTTTCGCTTCAGAAAGATTTCTTTTTAAATCAATTCAGTTTGGTTCTACGGAAATTGTAAAGACTATTTTCTTGTCCAAGAAATATTTCACTTCGTTGTTTAAATACTTGTGGAATTAAAGATCTTAACTAAATCAAGGAGATCAATAAAAAACAAAAAGAAAATAACAAATGAGTATAAAAGTCTAAAAGTATATAAGTGTTAATTTATTTTTACTTAAACTCAGTTTTTTAAAAATAGTAAAGACCATTTTAATATTCAGAAAATTATTTCATTTCATCAGTCAAAGGACTGTGTGAGTTAACCTAAAAAATAAGATTGAGGAGATCAACTGAAAAAGAAAAGAAATAAGCTATATACGAAACATAACATCTTAAAAACATATAGCAAACCTCTATGTCTGATTCTAATACAAATATATTTAGTTCCATGAATATAATAAAGTCTATTTTCCTGTCCAGAAAAGCATCTCGCTTCACATTTCAAATGTTAATGGTTTCAAACAACCTACATAAAGTCATAAATATACGTAAAATAGGAATATATATATATATATATATATATATATATATATATATATATATATATATATATATATATATATATATATATATATATATATATGATTAATAAAAAGGTCTAAAATCCTATAAGGAAATTTTCACTTTGTTTTTCAAAATTAAATAATTTTATGAAAATAAAAATTTTCTTAAAATCTATAGTAAAAACTTATCTCACTATAAAATAATGTTTTAGTTCAGGGATGGTAAATAAGAATTTTCAATGTGTCAATATTTAAATAAATAAAAATAAAAATTTTATTATATATTATTTATTATTATTTATTCATCACATGGGCTACGTTTATGAGTTAAAAAGACATGGAGATTACAAGTTTTTACCCAGATTATTGTTTTTACTACGAGCACGAGGAATTATAGCTTACTGAGTAGACAATGATTTAAACTTTATAGGAAGAAGAAAAATTATTAAATTAAAAAATGTGATTGGTGGTATTAACGTTGAATAAAAGCACTATCGTTTGTGGATAACAGTGTACATTATTTATTTATTGAGCGCAGGATTTTCCTCTGTCAAAAAATTAATTATCTATCGTAAATACTTATATTTAATTTTTTTATAGCTTAGATATGCGCGGAAAGTCAAATATAAAATAAAATATGATAAATTAATATACATATTTATGCATCTAAACAGCGCTAAATATAAAGAACAATATGTTTATGGTACTAATTAATTTAAAACTTTATGAATATTAAACTTATTAGAAATATTCTGATTCTTGAAGGAGTTTAGTGAAAAGTCTGCTACTATTTAGGGTTAAAGGTATAGGTTCTGGTTGTCATGTGGCAAAATACTAAGTTGTAAATAAAAGTTGTAGCAATACGAATTATGCTATGGATTTTTTAATTATAAAATTTTTTATCTTCACATTAATTTTCGGTTTTTACTTACAATTTAAAATAAAGCTTAATGAACCTTTATTTGTGTAATTTATGAGTTTAGAATAATATATCTTAAATAAAACAATAAAAAGTTTTCATCTATGTTCAGCATTAATAGCAATATTACTCAAACTAAATAATTTTAGATATTAATGAATTGTATAATGACATATTAAAATAATTATACAAGTATATCTTTGTAGAAAGTTTTTCAATTTCATATCATTTTATTTTTTTAACAATTTTCTTAAAGTCAATCCTGTAATAAAATTAAAAATATATATATTTTAATAATAGCTTCTTAAACATTAAATGAGTATGTTAACTTTCTTTAAAATTACATTGTCAGATAAATCAGTGGAACAAAGTCTCTGAAAGCATGGAAATATTATTTATTTTATCTTTAATTTTATTGAAAAACAAAAACGAAGTACATCAATTGCTAGTTTTTGTTTCACATTTCAAATGCATGTAAATAAAATATGATGCCCTGCTTTAAAACTTTCATAATCTGAAATGCCCGTCTAATCAGAAAAAAAACTGTAAAACATCTAGATTTAAATAAATATAGTTGTATTGTTTTTATAGCTGCTTAGTATATTTTTAATGAACAGTAACTGCTATAAGACTGGATTCTTCAAATCGGCTTTAAACAGTAGGTTATAATATCATTACACCTTGTGTTATAAAGTAGTAGGCCGTAATACTCAACCAAACCAAAATTACAGACCTGATTGAAAACACAAAAATACCATATGCAAAAATAAGACTACTAATTGTAAGTGCATAAATTCATATGAAATGTATGACAAATAGGGCTTCAAAGAAACAATAAAAGAGAAAAATTTGAACTATTTAAATGACTTAATTTAAACATTAAAAAAATTGATGCCTTGCTTTAAAACTTTCATAATCTGAAATGTAAGTTTAATCAGAAAACAAAAACTGTAAAACATATAGATTTGAATAAATATAATTGCATTGTTTTTATAGCTACTCAGTATATTTTTAAGTAAAAATAACTGCTATAGGACTGGATTTTTCTAACCAGTTTTAAACAGTAGGTCGTAATATCATTAGCCCTCGTGTTACAAAATAGTAGGCCGTAATACTCAACCAAACCAAAACTAGAGACCTGATTGAAAACACAAAAATACCATATGCAAAAAATGACTAATAATTGTAAGTGAATAAATTTATATGGAATGTATGAGAAGTAAGGCTTCAAAGAAAAAATAAAAGAGAAAAATCTAAACTATTTAAATGTCTTAATTTAAACATTAAAAAAATTGATGCCCTGTTTTAAAACTTTTATAATCTGAAATGCACGTCTAATCAGAAAATAAGAACTGTAAAACATCTAGATTTGAATAAATATAATTGTATTGTTTTTATAGCTGCTCAGTATATTTTTAAGGAACAATAACTGCAATAGAACTGGATTCTTCTAACTGCTATAGGACTGGATTCTTCTAATAAGCTTTAAAGAGTAGGTCATAATATTCTTAGCCGTCGTGTTATAAAATAGTAGTCCGTATTACTCAACCAAACCAAAACTACAGAGGTGATTGAAAGCACAAAAATTCCATATGCAAAAAAAATGACTAATAATTGTGAGTAAATTCATATGAAATGCATGCGAAATATGGCTTCAAAGAAAAAAACAGAAGAGAAAAATCTGAACTATTTAAATGCCTTAATTTAAGCCTTAAAAAATTGATGCCTTCCTTTAAAACTTTTATAATCTGAAATGCCCGTCTAATCAGAAAACAAAAACTGTAAAACATCTAGATTTGAATAAATATAATTGTATTGTTTTTATAGCTGCTCAGTATATTTTTAAGGAACAATAACTGCTATAGGACTGGATTCTTCTAATAAGCTTTAAAGAGTAGGATATAATATTATCAGCCCTCGTGTTATAAAATAGTAGTCAGTAATACTCAACCAAACCAAAACTACAGACATGATTGAAAACAAAAAATACCATATGCAAAAAAAATGACTAATAATTGTAAGTTAATAAATTCTTATGAAATGTATGCAAAACAACGCTTCAAAGAAAAAATAGAAGAGAAAAATATGAAGTATTTAAATGCCTTAGTTTAAACATTAAAAATTATTCTCGACTTAAACTAATCTTAGAAAACTTTACTTCTGCTAAACTTTGAAGAAAAAAGTGCAAAAATTAACAATAGCTCTGCCGAATTATATTTTTATTAAATATGCGAAAGTAAAGAATACGCATTCAGAATTTTTTAATGCCTTAATTTTATTTAACTTAGAAATTCTCACATTTCTTTTTCAACATTTTTGTAGAAGCACATTTGAAAAGTAAATTAACGTTTGTGCTCTCAGCGTTTCCCTAATTACGTTGGATGAATTTTAGCTTCAAGGATTTTTTAAATTAGGCGCTGACATCATTTAATATGATTGGGACTTCTGGTGAAAAGAATTAAATACAAAGTGTAAGTTAACAAATGTCTGCTTAAGAGTCTCGATATAATTGTCACTAGACAATTGCATTATAAATTAAATATTTTCATTAAGTTTATTTTAGTTTTTCATATTACTTAGTTTTTGTTTCATTTACTGTTTTGTGTTTTTGTGCAATCTTTTTCTTGTGGGAGGAGGAGGGGGCCAAGTAAGATGAGGTCAATTATAACTTGTAAACAAACTTTTCACACTGGTTTAGAAACATTAAAATTTATTGTTGGAAATAAAAAATTTTTATTAGTTTATTTTATTTGAACACATTACTTAGTTTTGTTTCATTTAATGTTTTGTGTTTTTGTGCAATCTTTTTCTTGTGGGAGGAGGAGGGGGTCGAGTAAAATGAGGTCAGTTATAAATATGGATGTTAATTATAAATTGTAAACAAACTTTTGACACTTTTCAAGGATAATTAAAATTTATTGTTGAAAATTAAATATTTTCATTAAGTTTATTTTAGTTTTTCATATTACTTAGTTTTGTTTCACTTACTGTTTTGTATTTTTGTGCACTCTTTTTCTTGTGGGAGAAGGAGGGGCCGATAAGTTGAGGTCAATATTCCTTGTAAACAAACTTTTCACACTGATTTAGAAACATTAAAATTTATTATTGGAAATAAAATATTTTTATTAGTTTATTTTATTTGAACATATTATTTAGTTTTGTTTCATTTAATGTTTTGTGTTTTTGTGCAATCTTTTTCTTGTGGGAGGAGGAGGGGGTCGAGTAAAATGAGGTCAGTTATAAATATGGATGTTAATTATAAATTGTAAACAAACTTTTGACACTTTTCAAGGATAATTAAAATTTATTGTTGAAAATTAAATATTTTCATTAAGTTTATTTTAGTTTTTCATATTACTTAGTTTTGTTTCACTTACTGTTTTGTATTTTTGTGCACTCTTTTTCTTGTGGGAGAAGGAGGGGCCGATAAGTTGAGGTCAATATTACTTGTAAACAAACTTTTCACACTGATTTAGAAACATTAAAATTTATTATTGGAAATAAAATATTTTTATTAGTTTATTTTATTTGAACACATTACTTAGTTTTGTTTCATTTAATGTTTTGTGTTTTTGTGCAATCTTTTTCTTGTGGGAGGAGGAGGGGGTCGAGTAAAATGAGGTCAGTTATAAATATGGATGTTAATTATAAATTGTAAACAAACTTTTGACACTCTTCAAGGACCATTAAAACTTATTGTTGAAAATTAAATAGTTTTATTAAGTTTATTTTAGTTTTTCATATTACTTAGTTTTGTTTCATTTATTGTTTTGTGTTTTTGTGCACTCTTTTTCTTTTGGGAAAAGGAGAGGGCTGAGTAAGATGAGGTCAATTATAACTTGTCACACTGATATAGAAATATTAAAATTTATTGTTAAAAATTAAATATTTTTATTAAGTTTTTAGTTTTTCACATTACTTAGTTTTGTTCCATTTATTGTTTTCTGTTTATGTGTACTCTTTCACTTGTGGGAGAAGGCGGGGGCCGAGTAAGATAAGGTCAATTATAACTTGTAAACAAAATTTTTACACTGATTTAGAAACATTAAAATTTATTGTTGAAAATTAAATATTTTTATTAAATTTTATTTTAGTTTTTCACATTTCTTCGTTTTGTTTCATTTACTGTTTTGTATTTTTGGGCACTCTTTTTCCTGTGGGAGATGGAGGGTGTCGAGTAAAATGAGGTCAATTATAAATTTGGATGTTAATTATAACTTGTAAACAAACTTTTGAAACTTTTTAAGGACCATTAAAATTTGTTGTTGAAAATTAAATAGTTTTATTAAGTTTATTTTAATTTTTCATATTACTTAGTTTTGTTTCATTTACTGTTTTGAATTTTTGTGTACTCTTTTACTTGTGGGAGAAAGAGGGGACCGAGTAAGATGAAAAGATAAAGTCCCAAAGTGAGACCCGGAGCTAGAGTGTATATACTTATTACTCAAACAAATAAATCTTTAACGTCTTATAAAGAGGACTTGAAGAAACTTTCATTGTAACAACCTCACACACGACTGATAAGCAGTACTTTTTCCTCTTTTACGACATGAAAGCAATTAACGGTAAAAATTGACATATCATTAATACAATTATTATAAATGATGTCAAGTGTGAAATTTTCTTCCTCCCGAAGTCTTGCTATTGCTCCAATATTTTCTGTTTTGAATATTTTATATGAGAGATAGTCAATTTATAACCGTCTGATGTGAAGATTTTCTACCGTAAACATTTTAATGCATGTTTAAGTAAAAGTAATCAACAGGATTTATCAGTGAGAGATTATCAGTAAAGATACTTCATCTAATTATCGTTTGTGTCAATGTGTGTTATGATATATCTACCACAAAAAGTGTCAAAGAAAAAGGTATAGGAAAGTACTTTGCATACTTTCTAAAATTCATTAATATTTGGTGGACATTTTTTGAATTCTAGTCAATCATATAGTCAGCTTCAATTTAAGCAAATACTCCTCACTTTTTCATTAACCCCTTGACATATAAAAACAAGTTGGGGTTGTAATTCATTTCATGTGCCACCGTAGACTTTGACGAGTTAAACTCGTCAAAGTCTACGATGGTAATAGAGCTGCTTTTGGCGGACGATGTGCAGATAAGTCCGTACAATTAGTAGTGCGTTAGTAGTCCTCAATGTACCAGTTAGTAGTGTAGTTAGTAGTCAATACTGTACCAGTTAGTTGTGCAGTTAGTAGTGTAGTTAGTAGTCAATACTGTACCAGTTAGTTGTGCAGTTAGTAGTCAATACTGTACTAGTTAGTAGTGCAGTTAGTAGTGTAGTTAGTAGTCAATACTGTACCAGTTAGTTGTGCAGTTAGTAGTCCTTAGTTTAAAGAGCTACTAAGTAATTATTTTATAATGTTAATTAACTGGTCTCTATTAACATTATACATCAATATGATTAAATGTAGTGCAACAAATTTCAAAATGATACAGCTCTTTCCCAGCTTGCACATAACTGTCAAATTTGACAATATTTGACAGATCAGGCAAATTTGACAATAGTATTCATATGCATTAAATTCCGTTTCATTTGTATGTTATGGGGTTAAAATTATAAGCTGCACAGACCCATAGTTTTTTTTTTACAATGTAACTACTAGCTGTAAATTTTAGTGTGATGTTTTACTTCAAATATTTAAAAAATAAAAGTGATTTATTTATTATATTTTATTTTATAATATCGGAAAAGCCTTTATAAATAATAAAGTTTATAGCAGAATATTTTTTAAAAATTTGTCACACATTAGAATTAAGCAATTTAACGATTAATAAGTAATATTATAATAGAAATAAAATAATAAATAATACAAATACATAGCATAATAGCAATAAATAATATAGATATCTATAATGTAAAGATTCTTCAAAAGGTTATATATAACGGTTTTTTAAGTATCACTGATTACGAGTTTTAAATATTTTACACCTAATGTTTTCATTAATCATTCTGAATAAAGTGTTTTACAGTCTCTAGCATAAATTCATTATTTAACACCCTACACACAGACATATATATAATATACTAATATATCTCTATATTAAATTGAAAAATATTTTAAATATTATTTAAAAGTGGTATGAAATATATTATTTCAATGTAATAAGTATGTTTGTGAAAATGTAAATTTTTTATGTTAAATGAAAACAACGGGTTATACAACTTATTCCCGAAAATATCACGGAGAAATAAACATAATTTCATTAAAATGTTTATCAGTTAATGTATTTTTGGATCTAACTTAATTAAAGGAAAATTGAATCATTTAAATTAGAAAGAGACAAATCTTTTGACTCAAAAGAATTAGTTTTTATCTTCGGGGGCAGAAACTATTCTCGAAAGATATTAGATTTGTGTAGCTAAAAAAAAATAACATTGCAAGTAATTAATAAGTCAGAAGATATGGGATCCTGCTTTTGGGGTTTTCGTGCATGTTTTTTCTCGTTCTAAACCTAATATCTCCTATTCTTTAATCTTACAATAATCAGTAAAATGTTTCCTTGTGTGTTTGGTTCGTGTTATATCTGTAATATATTCAAAATTTATCATCAAGACACCAGAGGAAAAATTAAACAATTTCCCTCTAAAGTCTTATTTACGCTATTTTTACATTTTACTTAATTAAAGAATAGTTAGTGCAATTAAATCCCAAAGATTCGTGTTACTGCTTGAAAGAATTAACTTTTATCTTCTGCGGTTGAAATCGTTCCAGGTCTTTATTATATTTACGTAGCAAGATTAAGACTTCGGTTAGAGTAATTAATGCCTCTGAAAATATGAGAAAATAAATGTAAAACTTTCATAAAAAGCATAGTAAAATCTGACGATTCTGACTTTTCTCTTGAGTTTTATTGTAGTGCACAATTTCTAAATCTTACATAAGGAAGTATATAATTTTTTTATGGGTAAATAGAAATATTTTACATAAACAGGTAATCCAAAATTTTTCAATATAATTGTTTGTCATGATAGAAAAAATAAAGTTTCAATTGCATCATAGAAACTTGCTAAAGAGGGTTATATCATTTTATACTTTATTCAAATATTATATTAAAAGATATAATTAAAAAAATTATGTCACCAATTAAAAAATGAAATTATTAGTCACCTAAGTTTTAATGATAAGATTCAGATGAATAAAACAGTTAATAATTTTAAATGTTTTGCTTAACAATATTATATAAGTTATATCGATTTAATTACATTGAGCTGTTAGATTTTGGGAAATAAAAAATATATAAAGAATCTTTATGGAGTAAAATTATGAATAATTATTTATATATAATTTTAGTTTATATTATTTTGCAATTTATCCGATTACTGAAAGAAATTTTTTTTTTAGTAAAATCTACTATTCTTTAATCTTACAATAATCAGTTAAATGTTTCCTTATGTGTTTGGTTCGTGTTATATCTGTAATATATTAAAAACTTATCATCAAGACACCAGAGGAAAAATTAAACAATTTCCCTCTAAAGTCTTATTTACTCTATTTTTACATTTCACTTAATTAAAGAATAGTTAGTGCAATTAAATCCCAAAGATTCCTGTTACGGCTTGAATTAATTAACTTTTATCTACCGGGGTTGAAATCGTTCCCGGTCTTTATTATATTTACGTAGCAAGATTAAGACTTCGGTTAGATTAATTAATGCCTCTGAAAATATGAGAAAATAAATGTAAAACTTTCATAAAAAGCATAGTAAAATCTGACGATTCTGACTTTTCTCTTGAGTTTAATTATAGTGCACATTGTAATAAATTAATAAATCTTACGTAAGGAAGTATATAGTTTTTTATGGATGAATAGAAATATTTTACATAAACAGTTAATCCAAATTTTTTTAATATAATTGTTTGTCATGATAGAAAAAAACAAAGTTTCAGTCATATTATAGAAACCTGCGAAGCAGGGACATATCATTTTATACTTTATTAAAACATTATATTAAAAGATATAATTACAAAATTATATCCCCGATTAAAAAAGGAAATTATTAGTCACCTAAGTTTTAATGGTAATATTCAGATGAATAAAATAGTGAATAATTATAAGTGCTTTGCTTAACAATATTATATAAGTTATATCCATTTAATTACATTGAGCTGTTAGATTTTGGGAAATAAAAAATATATAAAGAAGCTTTATGGAGTAAAATTGTGAATAATTATTTCTATATAATTTTAGTTTATATTATTTTGCAATTTATCAGATTACTGAGAGCAAAAAATTTTTTTAGTAAAATCTCCTATTCTTTAATCTTACAATATTAAGAAAAATTTTTCTTTGTGTGTTTGGATCGTGTTATATCTGTAACATATTAAAAAATTATCATAAAAACACCAGACGAAAAATTAAACAGTTTCCCCATAAAATCTTATTTATGCTATTTTTACATTTAACTTAATTAAAGAATAATTAGTGCAATTAAATCCCAAAGATTCGTGTTATTGCTTGAAAGAATTAACTTTTATCTTCTGGGGTTGAAATCGTTCCCGGTCTTTATTATATTTACGTAGCAAGAATAAGACTTCGGTTAGAGTAATTAATGCCTCTGAAAATATGAGAGCATATATGTAAAACTGTCATAAAAAATATATGTAAAAACTGGCGATACTGACTTTTTCTCTTCAGTTTTATTACAGTGCACATTGTAATAAATTTATAAATCTTACATAACTAATTTTAAAATATGAGAACATAAAGTATGAGAACATACATGTAAATCTTTCATAAAAAACATATGTAAAAACTGACGGACTTTTTCTCCAGTTTTATCATAGTGCACATTGTAATAAATCTATAAATCTGACATAACTAATTTTAAAATATGAGAACATACATGTAAATCTTTCATAAAAAACATATGTAAAAACTGACGGACTTTTTCTCCAGTTTTATCATAGTGCACATTGTAATAAATCTATAAATCTGACATAACTAATTTTAAAATATGAGAACATGTATGTAAAGCTTTCATATAAAACATATGTAAAAACTAACGATTCTGTCTTTTTCTCTTGAGTTTTATTATAGTGCACATTGCAATAAATTTATAAATTTTACATAACTAATTTTAAAATATGAGAGCATATATGTAAAGTTTTCATAAAAAAATATAAAAACTGATGATACTGACTTTTTCTCGTGAGTTTTATGATAATGCACATTGTAATAAACTTATAAATCTTACGTAACTAATTTTAAAATATAAGAACACAAAATATGAGAACATATACGTAAAGCTTTCAGAAAAAACATGTGTAAAAACTAGCGATACTGACTTTTTCTTGAGTTTTATCATAGTGCACATTGTAATAAATTTATAAATCTTACATAACTAGATTTAGTTAAATATTAACCATTGCTAATATTATCATGAAGATTCCACAGAATAATTAAAGAAATAACCAATATATATATATATATATATATATAGATATATATATATATATATATATATATATATACATATACATATATATATATATATATACATATACATATACATATATATATATATATATATATATATATATACTGTAGTTTTAAAAGTTAAATATCCTTATACTCTGTGAAGTGGAGCCGTCTCATGTCTCTCAAAAATGAAACACTTAAATAACAAATGCACGTATGTAATACACTCTTAAATAACAAATAGGCGACTGAAAAGAATTAACTTTTATCTTCATGGCTAGAACCGTTTCTCGGAAGTGATTAGGTCTGCGTAGCTAGAAAAAGGATTTGGTGCGAGCAATTAATGCTTCAGAAAATATGAGAATCTACTTGCAGGGCTTTCATGCATGTTTTTTTCTCTGCTGCTTTCTGACCCCAAAACCTCCTATCCTTTGATCTTACGATGATCAGAGGAAGCAAGGTCAGAGGGAGTTCAATGCTAGACAATGACAACTAGCATGAAGAGTGTAATTGGCTGAAAATGACAACAGTGAGGAAACACCCTTCTGTTGCAGGCGTTTCAAGACGGGAGAAAGAATCTTTAGCACATAAATGACGGGGTTTTCGAGAGTCCCTATAGATGAAACAATAGGGAGAGCCGGAAACAAGTCAATGACCCAATTTTTTAAGATATAGTATTGTAATTTTTCTGTTTCCCTGATATTTAAGTTCTGAAATAATTTTGTTAGCACAACAACGCCTAGTTTCATGAGAAACAATGGATCTTTTCCCATGTCAAGGTTTTTAATTTTTGTTATAAACAAAAGAAATATTCCCCTTTTGGTTTAATTTTTGTGTCAGTTGTGTCCTGAAATATATTGGACAGGTAAATTCTTTCAGTTAGGAGAAATGTTAAAATAATTATTATAAAAAATAAACAACTGACATATTTTTGTGCCAGGATACACAAATATTACACAATTGTAGTAAAGTACACAAGATGTGTTCAACTACCGTATAATAACACTAAAATCATGGAGAGAGTCTGTTTTAATCTAATTTAACCATGTGTTATAAAATGGAATATTTCAATGTTTTAATAGCATATTATAAAAATAAACTCTACAAAATCAAAACCAATATTTTTTAGTTTTTGTATAGAACTTTGCATTTACCTTATGATATTTTATATAAATATATAGCAAATAATCCGTTAAAAATATATTCTGGTTATATCCCAATGTAGTGATATTATAGGTAGATGTTAAAAGCTATGAATATTTACATAAATAAGCACACAATATACCAAATTTTTTAAGTTAAGAATTTAAGTAAGATAATGCAGTAAATAAATAAAGTACACAAGTCTACAGTTTTCAGCTTTTTTAAACCTATCTCTGACCAGAAAAGAATTTGTTGTATATAACTTTTCCGAAAAGGATTAGACATTACAATTATTTCAGTCGTACTTATGTAATTAAAATTTAGCATGTGGGTAAAATATTGATGTGAAAAACACCAAGAAAGAAAAAAAAATTGTAGAAAATATAGAAGAGTTAAAAAATATTTATCATGGGTAGAAATAACTAAATGCGTAACTGTAGTTTTAAATAAAGTGTAATGAAATTACAAAAGCATTTACCTTTCATTACAACGACCTGCAGAATCTTTACAGTAGAAGGATATATATATATATATATATATATATATATATATATATATATATATATATATATATATATATATATATATATATATATATATATATATATATATATATATATATATATATATATATGTATAAGTACTAAAATTTAAATCCTCTGCCTGACTATTTTAATTGAAATAAAATATTTTTGTTTGAAATTTAAAAAATAACCAGATTGCAAATAATTAATTAGATTTCACCTATAGATTTCTTTTTTAATGCATTAGATATTTAAAATTAAGTTGATTGGTTTGGCTTGGTTTGGTTTGGAGCACTACGGTCTACTGTTTTGCACACGAGAAAATTAAGTTGAAATGCTCATTCAAAAATTAATAATTTGAAGGGGATTTTAGAACTCATGTTTTGATTTTATTTTACAACCATACCGAGATGATAAACAGTATTTTTGTAGGAAAAAGTACATTCAACTCTCTAAGCTAACGACAGAATATTTCTGTGTACCTGTTTTACATCTATACACAGAAAATTACAGGATATCTGTTTGTGGGGATCCTTAAAATTTATCTGCTTAACATACTTTGTAGTTAATTGAAAGCTTCTCCTAACCTTAAATGATCCCAGCGTATTCCGTATCATGATACACGTGTTATCTAAGATGTAATATCTTTTGTTTGAAATGATATCTTTTATAATGATATTAGTGTTTAAAAACAATTTTCCTTCTGAAAATATCTTAATGCCTTATTCTTAATGGTTTCTTTTCAGAACGACTGGGTTTGCGAGAATGCCTGGAGGGTGTATGTTGTACATACTTTCTACTGGGTTGGTTCCATACTTGGCCAGTTACTTTTCGGCTGTCTGACAGACAAGTAAGTCTCCTTCATTATCGAAATTTATCTCATTCATGTTAAGTCACTTTCATCCCTCGTTATGTACTAAGGCTTCTTTTAATGGTAGAAACGAGGAGAAAGATCATTTCTAATCGGCGAAGTTATAATTTTAGGGCAATTTCCTTTTTTCTGTGGAAGTATTTTTCCAATTCTCAGACACAAAATGCTCGTGATCGTTGGCTACACATTATGAAGGTCACATGACCTTCGTATACTTAAGATGTCCTCTTGTAGAATATGGAATTTAGAAAATTATAGTATTAATAAAATTTCAGTTACTTAGTATAAGAAAGTTGCCCTTTTCCAGCAAATGCGATCTTGCATAATGTAACAAACATACAATTTTCAAATAAAAAACAATAAAAGAAGGAACACACAAGTCATTAAATAAATTCTTTGTATCCAACCGTATACGAATGCTTAGAAATTTAACACCAATGAACAATAACAGCTGCTCGTCATGAACACCACTTCCGCAAACATAAAAAAGGCATAGCTTCCTCGCGGAAACAGCTCATCTTTAGAGAAAGGCATATAGTTTCGGGATAAAAAAATTGTTAAGCAGACAGCAGATGCAAGGTACGATAATCGAGGAATTCTTATATGTCTGTATTACTCATATCTCGTCATCCTTAGCATTGTTGCCAGAGGTAGTTCTCTTTCCAAGTAATTTTTCTCGAATCAGTTTTCCTGGTCTTATTGATAATACTGCTTCAGTTAGAAAATTGTCTTAAAGTACTTATATCTGGCGAAACTTTCCATGAAAAATAAAATTCCTTTAAGAAGCATCGTTTTAGGAAGTATTACAGCATTAAAAATGTCATGAACATGAGAGATAAAATGAAGTAGCCTAAGTCAAAAATAATGCTGTTTGAGATGGTTATTTTTACAAAGTGCCACAATTTTATTCATCCAAGAATTTTGGAGATAGTACCAAGACAACAAATGATTGTACGCGTACATACAACACACACATATATTTAAGTATAAGTATCCATTCATATCATAAAATGTTGGTAATTAATAAAAGTTTGATTTTCGAATATTAAACTAAGATCAATTTGACATTATAGCTTTTTCTATGGCATGAAATTACAGACTTATGACATTATAGTGTTAAAATAACATAGAATATGTGTACAATATATCCTGCGCACAGTGATATGATTCAATTTAAGAACAAAAATTAGTCTATAGAATCATTTAAAAATATGTATTATATTTTATCTATATAAAAGTCCAAAGATATTTAGAAGCAGTATTTTTATAATGGTTAATTCAACTTCTTTAGGGAAAGATTATTTTTGTGCAAGAAAATTTATAGCTGTAAAGACATTCTTTTTTTTTATTTTCTACAGGTACATTTGTTTTCACAATAATTTTTAAAATTTTATTCTATAATTCTTTTTCATATTTGAAATGAAGCTTTCTAACATCTGAGGAAATATTTTTAAAATCAAAGTTGTTAAAATACAAAGCTTTAAATTTTCTTACTTTGTAAAATACCACACGTGCAACATGTGTATTTGAAGTATGGTTGTTAAATTAAATTATATTATTTGAATCATTTATTAAAAGCTATTTTATTTTCTTTTAGTTCATTTGTTATAGTTTCAGGTTCTAAATTTTCATTAGTAAATAAAGACACTTTAGGTACTCTAAACATTGACTGGAGGATGAAATTTTAACAATATGTTTTGAAGCATAAGGGAACTTATTACTTTACGAGTCTTAAAACTTTATTCTAAAATCCTTTTATTGATTCATCGCATAATAAAAAGTTTTGCTTCTTTTAGAATAAATCTTTTAAAGTTCTTTAATAAGACTCTAGCTTTAAAATAATTATTTAGTTTTGTCTTTTAAAAGAGAATAGTTTAATATAACATAGAAATGTAAACCGAATGTAAAAAATAAGCTATGCATTTCTGTACCGGTGATCGTGTGTTAGAATCCTACTTCCGACTTAGATTTTCGTAGCCGTTTGGAATGGGGTGTAAGTAGAAACAATATGTTTTGAATTATAAGGGAACTTAGTACTTTACGAGACTTGAAACTTTATTCTAAAAGCCTTTTACTGATTCATCTCAAAATAAAAAGTTATGATTCTTTTAGAATAAATCTTTTAAAGTTCTTTGATAAGACTCTAGCTTTAAAATAATTATTTAGTTTTGTCTTTTAAAAGAGTATAGTTTAGCCCTTAATTTGATAAGATGTTTTTTCAAATATTTTTTAATTTCTGTTATTTTCCCATGTCTGTATAGATATTAGGATCTCTATAAAATTAGCAAAAAAATATATCATTTTCCATTTTTGAGATAATTAATGTCCGCTGTGGCGAACACTGACAATTATGTTATATAGTAGCTATAAATATACTTGTCCGGTGTTGCGGCCAGACTTAGCCAAATTAAGCTTTAATATAACATAGAAATGAAAACCGCATGTAAAAAATTAAACTATGCACTTATGTACCGGTGATCGTGTGTTAGAATCCTACTTCCGACTTTGATATTCGTAACCGTTTGGAATGGGGTTTAATCAGAAACAATTTGTTTTGATGTATAAGGAAACTTAGTACTTTACGAGTCTTAAAAATGTATTCTAAAAGCCTTTTATTGATTCATCTCAAAATAAAAATTTATGCTTTTTTAAGAACAAATCTTTTAAAGTTCTTTAATAAGACTCTATCTTTAAAATAATTATTTAGTTTTGTATTTTAAAAGAGTATAGTTTAATATAACATAGAAATGAAAACCGCATGTAAAAAATTAAACTATGCACTTATGTACCGGTGATCGTGTGTTAGAATCCTACTTCCGACTTTGATATTCGTAACCGTTTGGAATGGGGTGTAAGAAACAATATGTTTTGAAATATAAGGGAACTTAGTACTTTACGAGACTTAAAACTTTATTCTAAAAGCCTTTTACTGATTCATCTCAAAATACAGAGTTATGCTTCTTTTAGAATAAATCTTTTAAAGTTCTTTAATAAGACTTTAGCTTTAAAATAAATATTTAGTATGGTCTTTTAAAAGAGTATAGTTTAATATAACATAGAAATGTAAACCGCATGTAAAAAAATAAGCTATGCATTTCTGTACCGGTGATCATGTGTTAGAATCCTACTTCCGACTTGGATTTTCGCAGCAGTTTGGAAATGGGGTTTAATCAGAAACAATATGTTTTGAAGTATCAGGGAACTTAGTACTTTACGAGACTTAAAACTTTATTCTAAAAGCCTTTTACTGATTCATCTCAAAATACAGAGTTATGCTTCTTTTAGAATAAATCTTTTAAAGTTCTTTAATAAGACTTTAGCTTTAAAATAAATATTTAGTATGGTCTTTTAAAAGAGTATAGTTTAATATAACATAGAAATGTAAACCGCATGTAAAAAAATAAGCTATGCATTTCTGTACCGGTGATCATGTGTTAGAATCCTACTTCCGACTTGGATTTTCGCAGCAGTTTGGAATGGCGTTTAATCCTCTGGCTGCTTAATTTGTTAACCGAAATCTCTTCAAGAATTGCCTTTTTTTTGTTATAAGATAAAATATATATATATATATATATATATATATATTATATATATATATAAATATATATATATAATATATATATATATTATATATATATTATATATATATATATAATATATAAATATATATATATATAATATATATATATATATATATATAGGAGAATTGAGATACGCTACTTTTTTCTAGAAAATAATTTTGTATTGATTTTTATCATGAGAAACTAAGCTGTTAGAAAGACCAATATCAGCTGTTATTACATACAAAATTTATTTTTTAATAAATTTCAATTGAATCCCAGTTAATTTCTATTTATGACATAATATCTATAACTCTATTAATTAATATAACTATAGTTCTAGTTATATAATTCTATTTATTACATAATTAAACGTCTAATACTGTATGTAATTTATTTCACTGGCTAAACAGTGAAAAGGCGGGATGTGCTCCGTAATAAAGGAAGAAAAACACATGCCAGCGGAAATCGTGGAATGAGCAAATTTTGCTACATTTGAATTGCCCGTGGAAATCGCGGGATGAGCAGAGAGAGGGTTAAGCAGAAGAAGTGCAGGTCTCATTAGTACTTATATAAAAAAAAAGAAAAAAAAAGAAAAAAGAAAAAAAACAAGAAGAAGAAGAGAGAAAGAAATAACAGTTGCTTTCTAATCCAAGCTAATCATTACGTTGTAGAATAAATGTAAGGCATTTTTATTTTCTTACAGTTAAAGTGAAATTTTTCTTTCACGTAAAGTGGAAGTCATAGAAACCGTTTCACAAAGAACCCTTATTCTAGTGGAAAAATAAGAAATGCAAAATAAGCAGATTCTTGTAAACACAAGGAATGCTTTTTAGAATTTCAGAATTAGACTTGTTAAAAAATTTTAAAAATATAATTTCTATAATTTAAAACTGTCGCTTTCTTTCTCAAAATAAGCAAAATACATCTTCACTCAGCATTCTAGATTATCATTCTTTATTTTCCACATCACACCCAAAAGGCGGCCGTAAAGCCTGTTATTAGAGAAATAAAATAAATATATATATTTTTTCTAAAAAATGAATAATTTTTAAGAAGACAGGGCCTTTTCTGATGCTTAATTCATACCTTTCACTACATTTGAGCAAATGTGGAATGAAAAGGCTACAAAAAGTCCTCCCTATAAAAACTTAAATACCTCTTTTGCCCTGTCCTTACACTGCAAACCGACTTTTGTGACGCACAAAGAAAAATATAAACACAAAAACCGAGCACCCAAAAGGTTAAAAAAGTGTCAAGAAAATAGAATTCCAAAACAATTGTCATCTTTTATTGCTTTAAGCAAAGAAGACCTATTATTATTTTTCCGTAAAAATATATAAGTATCAGCATTTCTAGAATCAGGAGAAAAAAAACTTTTCAAAGCAATAACTGTTAGAAATAAAAGCATCGCTTCAATAGCTAGTCTTCAGCACATCAAGCAACATAGAAAAAAGAACCGAAGCTCAGTTATGACCTTGAGTAGCTTATTTTTTTTTTTACTGCTGAATATGATCATAGCTTCCAGCAAGCCTAATGCCACCCCAATGGTTATTATTTTCATTCTTTTTCACGACCTCTAGCATGCCACTAGCAAGTGAAGATACTTTTTAACTCTAGCGGTTCCCATGCCGGGGTCTATGTACTCGTAAAACTAAACCGCAAGTTTAAGTGTTTCAACAAAGAAAGTTTATGTTTCTAAATATTGCCTATGAAAATGCACAAATTGAACTTATAAAACTAGTTGCTAAGATAATTAGAGATAGTTTTTAGCTTGGTTATAATTTTAAAAAAGCTATACGAATCTCCTTTTCACATGTGGAGATTTTGATATTTTATAAAAATATAGAATGATAAACATAATTTAAATAACATACTATTTAATTTTATTTATTTAGACTCTTTATACTTAAGATTTGATGCATTTAAAGTGGATCAGTAAGTACTCACTAAGCAATAATAACCTGTTATAAAATTTTATGTTTTTCTACAACTTATCAGCGTTATAGTATTAAGTTGATACTAATATATAAACAGAAAATTTACTATTAATAATAATAAATTTTTATAGAAAGTGTTTATAAAATACTACTAGTACTGCGAAGATATGAAGTAAAAATATAGTGTCTTAAAATAACAATGAAATCTGAAGCACGTGTGGTATTTTACAAAGTAAGAAAATTTAATCTTTTGTATATTAGCATCTTTGATAATTTTAATAAAGCTATACGAATCTCCTTTTCACATGGGGAGATTCTGTTATTTTATAAAAATACAGAATGATAAACATAATTTAAATAACATACTATTTAATTTTATTTATTTAGACTCTTTATACTTAAGTTTTGATGCATTTAAAGTAGATCAGTAAGTACTCACTAAGCAATAACAGCCTGTTTTAAAATTTTGCATTTTTCTATAACTTATCAGCGTTATAGTATTAAGTTGATACTAATGTATAAAGAACAAATTTACTATTAATAATAATAAATTCTTATAGATAGTGTTTATAAAATACTACTAGTGCTGCGAAGATATACAGTAAAAATATACTGTCTTAAAATAACATTGAAATCTGGAGCACATGTGGTATTTTACAAAGTAAGAAGATTTAATCTTTTGTATCTTAACAACTTTAATTTGAAAAATGTTTCTTCAGATGTTAGAAACCATCAGTTGAAATATGCAAAAAAAAAAGAGTAAATAACCTTTCCATAATGAAGTTGAATGAACCATTGCAAAATTATTGCTTCTATACATCTTTGGATTTTCATATAGATAAAATATAATACACATTTTTAAATGATTTTATTTCTTTTTTGTTCTTCAATAGAATTATATTGCATCACTGTTTGCGGGATATATTAGACACATATTATACAATTAATATAAATTTTATTTCCAATTTAACATATTGTTGCAACTACTAATCGAAAATAAGGCCTTCGAAATGGCTTATTTTTATAAAGCAATTTAGTAGATATATATATATATATATATATATATATATATATATATATATAATATATATATATATATATATATATAAATATATTATATATATATTATATATATATATATATATTATAATCTTATACATTTATATATATATATATAATATATATTATATATATAATATATATATAATATATATATATATATATATATATATATATATATTATATATATATATATATTTATATATATATATATATATATATATATAATATATTAATATATATATATATATATATATATATATATATATATATATATATATATAATATATATATAATATATATATATATATATATATATATATATATATATATTATATATATATATATATATATATATATATATATATATATATAATATATATATATACATATAATTTTGTTCACCTGATTAAATCAAAATTTAGAATTTATTCTTTATTACTCAATAATGACATCTTATTTAATCATTCTAATATTCCAAGCAAATTCCAAAGCTATATATAAAATATTTTTGCAGGAATCATGCTCGCAAATTATAAAGATGATAATTCAGTTCTTCAATGTTAAAATATTTCTGTTGCAATATTACTTTTAATCTTGTAAGAATAAAATTATTCTATATGTCTTAATTGTATGCATAAATATTATACGCATTTACAATATTGATGATAAATATTTCACAAATAACTGAAATCAAAGAAAATTTCATAAAAATCATTGTATGTTAGTCTAAAGTTACATTTAATTACGAGCATAATCCAAAATAATTGGAGAAAAATAGAAGAATGATTGTCACATTTTATTTTATACCTCAGAAAATAATTATCACTCACCATATGATTTTGTGTAATTTATTTCTAATCAAATATTCTAACCAATGATATAAACTTTTAAATATTAATATTTTTTTAATTTTAAATTTGCAATGATCTCTTAAGTAATTTTTTTGTGTATGTAATATTGCTTTCATACATTAAGTTAATTTTTAAAATTTGTGAAACACTGAATCTCCTTACTTAAATTAATTTTAAATAATTTTTTTCATTAATAATAAAGCTTTCATACATTCAGTTAATTTTTAATATTTGGTGAAACACAAACTCCTTACTTAAGTTACTCTAAAATAATTTTTTTACATTAATAATAAAGCTTTCATAAATTCAGTTAATTATTAATATTTGGTGAAACACTGAAGCTGCTTACTTAAGTTACTCTTAAATAATTTTTTTACATTAATAAGAAAGCTTCCATGCATTAATTTAATTTATAATATTTGGTGAAACATTGAAACTCCTTACTTAAGTTAATCTTAAATAATTTTTTTTACATTAATAATAAAACTTTCATAAATTCAGTTAATTTTTAATATTGGGTGAAACACTGAAACTCCTTACTGAAGTTACTCTTAAAACATTTTTTACATTAATAATAAAACTTTCATAAATGCAGTTAATTTTTAATATTTGGTGATACACTGAAACTCCTTACTTAAATAAGTACCTCTTAAATAAATTTTTACATTAATAAGAAATATTTCATACATTCAGTTAATTTTAAACAATTTCTAAAATGTTGAATCTCTGGGCAGAATATTCTTTTAAACAATTTAATTAAATCAGCAATAATACTGTCATGTATTTATTTAATTTTTATTTTAAATTTGGAGAAATATTGAAATTCCACTTCATGTAAGTAAATAGAAAATGAAACTTGAGATGTTTTAAGATAGTGAAAGTGTTCTGGTTCCATCTCAGAAGACATTGCCCTCAGGTTATAAATAAATACATGAATGCATTACATAAGGCTATAGATGTTGCGTGGGAAAACCAAAGTTATGATGATGCATTGTTATGTTGTTGAATAAGTTAAGGACATTTGAATTTTAATAGAAATAAAGAATAAAAGTTAAACAAATGACCGTTTTTTGAATTTCATAAAAAGTTTCACAGGTAGGTGATTAGGAAATATTCTAATTTTTCACATGCTGTTTATTTTACTCTTTAACTAAGATCTGGATGGCTTAGGCCGGGGCAGAGTATTACCACTCTTACTCTTTAATAGCTGTTTAATAAAAGTAAACAGCAGTCTGATTACAAAAAAGTTTGGTAGAAATAGTATTTTTAAACATACCCATATATACTTTTTGATATCTTTCTCTTTTGTAAAAGTTTTGAATTGAATATGGCATTTATTTATTCCCCAACTAATTTTTCATTTAACTATAATTTGATTTTTATCGTTAATATATATACATATAATATTATATATATATATATATATTTATTATATATATATATATTATATTTATATATATATATTTTATATATATATAATATTATATATATATATATATATATATATACATATATTCTTCTAATTGCCATCATGAACATATTAAAAATGTGTCATTTATAAATCATTCAATTCTAAATTAGTAAAAAGTTTAAGATTTGTGAAAGATCATATGAAAGTTACCAATAAAAATTGGAAAACAGGAAAACAAAATATATAATCTATTAATGTATATAATTAATTTTTAACTATACAATCCCAATATAATCTATTTAAACATATATTTTAACATAATTAAAATATCTATTAAAAGATGTCTTAAAAATTACCTCGAAAAAATGAAATCATTAGTCACCTAAGTTTTAATGGTAAGATTTAGATGAATAAAATTGTGAAAAAAAATAATAAGTGTCTTGTTTAACAATATTATAAAAGTTATATCGATTTAATTATATTAAGCTGTTAGATTTTGGAGTAAAATTGAGAATACAATTTTGAATTAAGAATAAAATCTATGTAATTTTTTATTTATATTCTTTTACAATTTCATCAGCTTTCAATAACTAAAATCTCTTCTCTTCGTAAAATTTCTAAAAATAAACATTAAAATTTCTTTTTGTGTTCGGATCGTGTTTATCTTGCTTTTAAAAAAATTAAAAACCAGACGAAAATTTTAATATTGATATATAACTAATTTTATTTAATAATTTTAGGAAGTACATAATTTTTTTATGGATGAATATAAATATTTTACGTAAACAGGTAATCCAAAAATTTTCAATATAATTATTGGTCATGATAGAAAAAATAAAGTTTCAATTGTATCATAGAAACTTGCTAAAGAGGGCTATATCATTTTATACTTCATTAAAATATTCTATTAAGAGATATAATTAAAAATTATATCACAATATTAAAAAATGTTTTTTGTCACGTTTTAATGGTAAGATTTAGATATTAAAATGGTGAAAAAATAATAAGTGTCTTGTTTAAAATCTTATTAATTTACATTTAATTATATTAGTGCAATTAAATTTTGGGAAATAAAAAATAAATAAAGAAGATTTTTGGAGTAAAATTATGAATAATTATTTCTATATAATTTTAGTTTCTATTATTTTGTAATTTATCAGATTACTAAAGCAAAAATTTTTTTAGTAAAAATTTAAAAATTATAAGTCTTTAAATGTCTGTATTTAAAGAAAAATGCTTCATCGACACCAAATGACGAAATTAGAATTGTTAGATTTTCATAAAAAATAAATCAGTCTTTTCAGTAAATTTCAGTCTTTTAGCATATAATGTTCTCTCAGAGCAATTATGAATATTTCTGCATAGTCAAGTAACCCGAGATTTCTGAATATACTCGTCGGACATGATAGAAAAAGCAAAGTTTCAATCACATCATAGAAACCTGTTAAGGAGGGGTATCTATTTTCTTTTTCTGCTCTATCTGAGCTGTCTTCCATATTCTGAGGGCAAAGTACACCAAATAGCTGGACAACTTTGCGATCTGAATTTTAATTATTTGATGGCTTTGAGATGATCTCATGGTAGTCACGTAGAAAGTGCTACAATTTATTCGACAATGCCTGCTGACATCTAGAAACAGGATCAACAAGATACCCAAACGTCACTTATTTTAATACCTACTCTTTGTTAGTCTCTAAAGCGATAAATATAGTTCTTTTAGAATTTAGCACCATTTTATCAAGTAAGGAATTTTTCCAGTATGTTCTTTATCACGGAATGACCAGTATTTTATAGTATTTATGAAATCACTAGAACCTGTATAATTAATGTTGTTCGTAAATTAACTTTAAGGATTCTTCTATTAAAATATTTAGAGCAAATTTTTTGTACTATTTTGAACAATACCCTTTATCGTATTCTGTATAAATTGATAATTCTTAGATGAGAGAAAAGATTTCATCTATTTATAAAATAAATTCTCAAAAGTGAAATTAAAAAAAATTTATTTTAATTTACAGTAGAACAGGATAAGATATATCGGAACTATTATAATATTAATAATACTAGTACATAAATGTATATTACTAGTATAATAAGGCTTATGAAAATCTTTAAAAACTTTTTTCCAATATATAATTGCTATGAAGCAGTATAAAGACGAGTAAAATAAATATATTTTTTCACTGATTTTTAAAATTTTTAATTTAATTTATAGTAGAGCAGGATTATGAGGATAAGATATATCGGAACTATTATAATATTAATAATACTAGTACATAAATGTATATTACTAGTATAATAAGGCTTATGAAAATCTTTAAAAACTTTTTTCCAATATATAATTGCTATGAAGCAGTATAAAGACGAGTAAAATAAATATATTTTTGGCACTGATTTTTAAAATTGTAATTTAATTTATAGTAGAGCAAGATTATGAGGATGTATCGCAACTATTATAATATTTAAAATACTAGTACGTAAATGTAGATTACTAGTATATTAAGCTTTATGAAAATCTTTAAAAACTTTTTTACAATATATAATTGTTATGAAGCAGTGTAAAGACGAGTAAAATAAATGTATTTTTGGCACTGATTTAACTTGAGTGATTCTTCTGTTAAAACGTTTAGGATGGATAATTTAGACCATTTTATACAACATATTTCATAGTATTGTGTATAAGATTATAATTCTCAGATGTCAGAAAAAGTTATCTATTTATGAAAGAACTATAACTCTCGAAAATGTTTTATATTTGATAATTTGATAATAGAGCAATACTTTTTATAGTATTTTGCTTAAATTCATTGTTCACAGATGATAGAAAAGGATTTCATATGTTCATAAAACGAACTATAACTCTCGAAAATGCTTTATTTCTGAAAATAGGGAAAAATTATGAAGATAAGTTGTATGGGTGTGTTTTGATAAGGTGTATAGGTGTAACGATGATGGTTTTAAAAATAGGAGTACATAAAAGTATATTACTAGTATATTTGTTTATAAGTGCTTTATGTGTGACAATAGAATTAGATTGTGATAATAAAAGAGTAATACCGATAAGATGTATTCCAACTATGATGGTATTAAAATACTAATATAAAAAAGGTTCTTTTAATACATTTGAATATCTATAAAAAATTATCTGCAGCACATGCGAAAGACATGCAATAGAAATGTATTTCAGGTGCTGATTTATAGATTAAAATTTTATCCCGTATCTTTAAATGAATCCTTAAATGTAAAAAAATAAATACTATAAATACTAAATAAATACTATTATTAAATACTAAAAAATAAATTCCATATTGCATATGATAAATCTCATATACTGAGATTTATGTTTTCCAAGTGTATGAAATCAACTAAAATTATTGTATTGACACCATCGGCTTTGTCGAGAATTCTGCTGTCAGTCTTTTGTTATTAGAGTGTCCGGCTAAGCCTTATTCCTGGAAACTGAATTTGAAAGGCTAGAAGCATTCATGCTAACCGTAGGATTCATAATTTCAGATTATAGCACATAAAAGCTAATACTTGACACATTCGGTTATCAGCCGAATATCTGTTTGTATGATTTCTTTCTATCAGCAATTCAAAATGATCACTGAAAACCAAAGAAAATTCAACATTTTGTGATCCCCACAACCATTTTAGATTAACTATTCTTTTGTCTTAACATTAATATATCAATGAAGGCACATGCATAGGCATGTCATCTATTAATAAGCCGTTGGTTTAGTATTTAGTTTATCTCGTTTCAATAGAAAAATTGATTTGTAATTAGTGGTTGGTTTACTTGTATTTTCATTAATTTTATTATTATTTTTATAACACAATTTTAAAATATCGAATAGATTTTGTAAACTGATACTGTAGGTTTGGTTAATTTACAGGTATTTTAACTAATTATATTATTGTTATTAGACCACGATATTAAAATATTAAATAGATATTGAAAGCTTATGATAGTAAAAATTGTGTAGTTTTGGTTAATTTACTTACCTTTTTTCAAATTACATTATTATTATTACATGACTTTAAAATATTGAATGGATTTTTCAAATTTATACCATTGGTTTATTACCTCAATTCTTTTAAGTAATACTTACAGTTGAGATTTTATGTAATACTTTTTAATAGTCTAAAAATACTAAATATTAGGACAGGGAAAACACTGCTTTTCCGTATTAAAGAAAGAGTTAAAAATATTCTTTTGTAATTGAGATATATATGATCATAGCTTTAGAGAAAAGAAGTGATATTTTTATTTCTTTAGCACTAAAACTAACGTTATTTAAGCGAAAGGTGTTTGTTAGGTAATTGAAGGTCAATCGACGAGTGTCAAAACTTATTAGCGAGATATGATTTTCTTTAATATCTCACGCCGAAGGAAAAATTTTCTATCAGTTCATACTAATAGATTTCGTGAGAACATCATTAAAGAAGTAAATATACCTTTGAATCTAAAACGTGATTGGGATTTGGAAAAATTGCGATTTGCTACGTGATTTAGATTTCTTTGTTTTTTACATAAGGAGACATAGAAACAAAACGGTATAAAAATGATTGAGTTTGAGATTATTATTGACTGCAGAAATCTAATTAATATTTAAAAATACAGTTTATATGTACCCATGTATATGTAGATATTCGTTACGATGGGCTTCATGATGAGGAATAAAGTGGTAACGTAAATGGATATCTAACAATCTTAATACCAGTTATAAATTTTAACAGCACTTGAAGATAAAACAAACTTGCTAATTTTTACATATTTAACCAAATTGCATAGAATGACTAACTGTAGGCGCAAGAAGCTGCTATGCCTTTTAAATCGTATAATAATCTCAGCTCGCAATTGTGCGCTGCGCTATAAATATGCACTGAGTAAAATTTCTAGGAATAGATCATTCTTAAATGTATTGTAAAACAAAACATAGGCCATGATATTCGAAACATATTTCTTGGACATCATTCGAAATTATTTTTTAAATATGATGTCATTGGCTTAACAAGCTTTATATAAGCTGATGCAATAAAATTTTTACTGATATACCGTTTCAGTACCTAGTGCCTAGTGTATCAAAAGAAGTATTTTAGGTTTTAAACACATTTTACGCTTGCTTCTCATCATTAAATGAACCTGAACACTCTAGCCATGCACTCTGTAATGTAGTATAGTAGAACTACGAATTATACTCGGTGAAAAGCATCAGTCACTTTGTTACAGGAATTTCTTTTCCTTGTATCCGTTTCTCTAATGTACTATACATGTTAATGACAATGCATTAATAAAGTAAAATATCACGATAAATTACTTTTCAAAATTTCGAATAACATAGCTCTTTTAAATATCACATTAAATTTAATTAGGCAAAATGTTAGCTTTGCTTTATTCTTTATTCAATTAAATACACCTGCATCTTTCATTAATACTTTCGGGTCTACTGTCCTATTAATATTATATCAAATTTGATTTTGCTTTATTAAAAAACTTTTACTTAATGTTTCCCGTGATACTCGGGTTCTATTAAAAACATTTCTATTTAAAACATGTATGCCATAATTTTTTTAATAAACATCTATACTTGTCTGATAATACTAATTTAAGATGGATTCTTCTTTTATGAAAGATTCCCAAGTTCAACATACGTTCAAGTTCAACAAGAGAGACACTTTGCTTTAGTTTGATGTTTAATATTATAAATAATTTTAATGATATTTAAAATACTGGCTATAATAATTTTACTTCAGGTAATTTTGATGCAATTCGTATCTTAAAAAATAA
Organism: Pardosa pseudoannulata; assembly: GCA_032207245.1. NCBI lineage: Eukaryota > Metazoa > Arthropoda > Arachnida > Araneae > Lycosidae > Pardosa > Pardosa pseudoannulata. Next base: position 48,758,267 of record CM063503.1, on the reverse strand, counting down.
TTATACTTGTAATTAACGCTATGTGTCTTAAAATCCAAACTGTGTTGAAATTAAATAAAACTTGATGTAAGCATTTAAGAAGATATATTTGCCATAATAAGTCAGATATATTTTAACTGAAAACAAAATTCGGATTTGAAAGGTTAAAACTGAAATTATTGGTATTTTTTGTATTTTATCTCCATACATATTTGTTACATATACTATCTTTCTCTAAGTTTAAACAATGAAAAATTTACCCCTACGTACACCGTGTTAAAATTTATTCAATCAATAAACGATGGTTCATTTGTAAGCAGGTGACTCTGATAAATGGCTAAATTTTCAATGAATTAGATTTAAAAATGACTTTTACTGGCAGCCATTCCAGTATTAATCATAATATACTTGAGAAACTTCCCCCATTAGTTCATTGCTTCCACGGTTGCTCTAATCTCCTGAGAAATTTCCAGTTAAAATCTGCCTAACGATGAACCAAACCGCAAGTGAAAGGAATTCATTGTCCATGACAAGAACTCAACACGTTTTTAAGCAGCGTGCTTCTGTTAATGTCTTTCTCTGTTGCGTTTCCAATAAATGACTTAACCATGAGAAACACCGCTATACCCGCATTCCTAACGATTTGTGTAGAACTGCCACTGAACGCAAAGCATCCGATTATGCTGTTACAAACCTTACATTAACATTCAACTAAGCGTATAGACGGGAAAGGTAATTCAATAAAGTTGGTAAAAGCTTTGGAATATTTTTTGTTATTTACAAAGATTTGAAAATCAGCGGGTTAGGAGATTTATTATCCGTTACTCACCAGAGTGACTTCCGCTTGCGTAAATTATTTTCAGCATAAGGATTATTTTACTTATTTACTCTCTCTCTCTCACATACACACTTATTTATTTATTTCACATTCATAAGCAGCGAAAGCATTTTGAGTACTAAGTCAAGAAAACCAACATTTAGAAAATTAATTTTCCGATTTTTCTTTCTGATGTAAGAAAATTTTCGTTATTTATACTGCTATGGGGACTGGAAGCGATTTTGCGAAAAGAATAAAAAGAAATCTGTCAAAGAATATTGAATATACGTTCATTTTAAGGTTTCTGTTATTATTCTGTTATTGTTATTGTTAAGTCATATTCGCCTGATAATACCGCAAAGTCTTTGGTCATTTTATAACAAATGTATTATGTACGTAGTGAATGATCTAAGCTGAAGATGTTTTGATATTTTGATCTCAGGAAAAAAAGATAATTTTCCTCAGTACATACCCCTCTAAACTGGACGATGGAAGAATAGCTAGATCACTGGCAATATGAATTAGAGACTGTCAATTTGATTTACAGTATCAGCAAGAATGACAATTGCATTTGGTATCGGCTTGAAGCAATATATCCCAGAAATAACAAAAGTTTTTGACTGTAGCTTTCTAAATCAATATTTTCCTCACTTTTCTGGTATAGTTTGAGAACAGGTAGGTTGTTACCTTTTGGTCACAGAGTCCATTGAATAACGTAACATTGCGATGGTCGTGAGCAACTCATGGTCGTCCACGGTATAATTTGGACATAGACTAGACTTTGGTAGAGGATGAATGGATGCTCAATATAACCTGTGGATTCTTATAGACAAGTTTAGTCTAATTAACTTTCGCGTTGGAAGAAGTTTAATGTAGGGATCTAAATTTACCAAGCTCTCTTTTGGTGACCGAATGAGATATCTCTAATAACCATAGCTTTCTCAGCATTATGCCTAATATAGAAGTTTTGGGACGACTACTAAGTTTTTCCGGTACACTAGGATCCTAATACATTGCACTCTAGCCTATAGGTGGGGGACTTTTTCATCATTTTAAGTTAGGCAGCTATAAAGGAATCTGCATTAAATGATACAGCTAAGAATGCAATCTTGTGAACTTATCTTTTTTTATGGCTTTATCAATTTATTGCATTATACATAAACAATACACAAAAACTGAGTTATTTTATAATTATTTAACCTAAAATTTGTAAAATATTTTTCTATTTACATAAGAATAATAACCTGTTATAGCAATCTTTAATTATTTTTGAATAAACTACATATTGAAATGCCAGACACACATTAAAAATAAAAAAGAAGTATTTTCAAAAAACAATTTATATTACAAAGAAATACAAAAGAAATATAATTATATTAAGACGCAATACACTAATATAGCAAGAATACAATTATATACATTTTCAAATTGCAATCTAAATAATTAAGTAACACTTAATACATGAGCTAGCTTTTATGAAGGTCGTAGAAGAAACTCACGGAGTTCAATTGCGACTGTAAGGTGGCATGTTCCCTAACTATGCTATAGCCTCTAGAACACTTTGGTCTCCATATAGACTGGTTTCGTTTGAAGTACTTTAGTCTACATTTTAGCTGCACGAGGGTTAACCCTTTAATGCACAGTTTTTTTTTATAAAGGCCGGCCAAAAAAATCAATTTTTTTAAATATAAAAAAAATAATTTAGAATGCTGTCTTGCCAAGAAAATTACAAAAATACAAAAATGAACAAAATTTTTGTTGCAATTTTGGATTTTGATATTGCAGAAAATAGTCGAAATTTATATATATATATATATATATATATATATATATATATATATATATATATATATATATATATATATATATATATATATATATATATATATATATATATATATATATATATGTATGTATATATATATATATATATATATATATATATATATATATATATATATATATATTATATATATATATATATATATATATGTATGTATATATATATATATATATATATGTATGTATATATATATATATGTATGTATATATATATATATATATATATATATATATATATATGTATATATATGTATGTATATATATGTATATATATATATATATATATATATATATATATATATATATATATATATATATATATATATATATATATATATATATATATATATATATATATATATATATATATATATATATATATATATATATATATATATATATATAGTGATAAATATCAATAAAACGATTGTTTTATTTTCTTGATTTCACATTGTTATTTTCAATTCTCGATTGCATTCGAGTGTGAAAAATTATAGCAACATAAAATACAACGCCGCTCGAATTATCTCGAGTGTGCAGAGTTTGGCCAGTTTAGCGCGCTCGAGTTAACTCGAGCGTACACGTTAAGGTGTTAATGAGGTCGGAACCTTTTATAAAGAGCAATGGATTAGCCACTCGAACATTGTTTAATATCATAAATTATAGCTTTTAAATAATATTTATATATTTTAAAAGTTTATATAAATGTGTACTAAATTCAGTAATATGCTTCTATACATAGTAAAACTGGACCGTAAAGGAAAATTACTTTTCATAATAAAGTACGAACAAGTAATGGCTACGGAGATAACATCTCAAAAGCCTTTAAAAAATTCAATTGGGCTGTATACCGTGCCTAACTGAATGCTACGCTTTAAATACTAATTACAAAATTAATTAAATCATACTTCCATTCTCGTTAATTAATATGCCATGCCTATTCATCAAGGTAAGTTACCGGGGTGGTCAGTTAAACGACATGAGAGGCGCGCCCATTTAAAATCTTTAGACGACAAAAGAGAAATTATACACCGTTCATGTTAATATGATAAAACTTGAAGTACTTTTATATTATATTAATTCTTACTTTATGATTTTAGCACGTACACAAGTAAACTAGACTGTAATGGACTTGAACTTTATTGCTTGCTACTATATCTAATGATATATAGTTAAATTACATCGATTGTTGTTTTGAGAATAAATTTCAGCTAAGTGTATTTCAACTGCAGTAGGAAAAAAATTCCAACATGAATAATATCTAAAGTGGATATGATTAGCAATACTTGTTTATCCATCTGAACATCTTATGAAGCGAAATTCAACTTAAAGTAATTAGATAAGATGATCAATATGCTATAACTTGTAAATGTTACTTGTATATCCTTTATAGTATTTTTTCTATTAAGTGTAAATGGTATATAAAAAAATCCAAATTTATCTTTGCAAATTGCAATGTCGGGGTAGACATGACATAAAACAATTTTATTTAATGTAAAGTTGATAAGAGTTATATTAGTGAATTGTCAAATATACAAGGCTACTCAAAAAGTATCATCTGATTTGAAAATTCTATATTTTTATAAGTAAACTGAGTAGAATGATAATACAGTTTTTACATACAGATAAGTTTTTTTTACAAGTAATGAATATAATTTCTTTTAGTGACATGTATTATGTGAAGACGTCATGTAGATTTCTGCTAAATACATAAATTGTCTTGGTAAATGATGATATAACAGCAAATATTCGTTATTTAAAATTACATATTTGTGGGTATCGTATCACAAATAATTTATCTTTTATAGACCTTCAAAGGAAGAGATCACATGGGTCATATCAGGTGACGTAGGTGTTCAGATGTGTAACACCAATTTATCTGATACACTGCATTTAGGGTTTGTAAGTGTACCGACTTTTCGCTGATAAATTGGTATTTGAATACCGTTTACAGATAATTAACCCGTAAATTATTTTCCCCAAAATTAACATAAAAAGTAGGTATTAAGCAATAAAAAATTATAATAATATTTAAATTGTGGGCCTTAATATCAAGGACAAAATACTGAATAGGAATTAATGTAAAATATAAACATTTTTAAAACTCGACAAAATATTAAATAGCAAAATTTATTTGTTTACTAATCAATTCATTAAAACTGTAATGAAATAGTTAAAAAGCACTATATATGAAAAGTAAGTACGCAAATAATACTTAATACAGATGTAAGAGATATTTTTATAATTTAACGTTTTTTAACAAGATTAATTTGCCCAAAATTTTACAACTAACGAAGACTTTTTGGTGAACAGCAATACAGCTGCTGAAAATAATCTTTCAGGTTCCGCACATGATAGCCGAATGGTTTCTTGGTTCTGTTTCGTTTCTAATACAGAATAATTTATCCAAGTTGTAGATGTCAGGAGGAAGTTTTTCTTTGTTGTAGATGTCAAGAGGAAGGTTCACTTTCAAAGCCCTTAAATTTATGACCAAGTCATATTATTCCTTCATGTCCTTTTCGAGACATTGTTATTTGACCACCTCTTTTGCTCCCCTCCTCATTCTAAACAAGTGTTTGAGATAGCGTTTCGTGTTGCGTTTCCATATTGAGTTTCGACGTGTGAAACAATATCTGCAAATAAAATTTTTGTAAATAAAGTACCTGGCCAGAAAGTATGCACTATTGCGAAAATATGGGTTTCATTCTTAGCGTAAAGCAGATCATTGGTTGCTCTCCCCTAAAAGCTACGATATAAATTTCTTTGGCTGTTTTATTCCAATACAGAAGGCGATACAGACATTGGCCTGACTCCTTAACAAGGCTGTGAACCAGTTACTCATTTAGCACCTACCGAGGAGCGCGTGTAGCTTAAGGTAAGCTACAGACTCTAGTAACATTAACCGCACTTTCGTTGGCTGTAGGAAACGGCACTAACACAATGATACTACAAAGCTTTTACGGTTGTTGTTGTTGTGTTGTGCCACTTGGCCAAACCAAGCGCGATTGAGCCATACGCTACTCCTATTAAGGTAAAGGGGTAAGCCTTTCATTTTAACGAGAACTTCAAGGGTGAAAGTACGACTACTTGCTCAAGTGGGTCCTCGTAATTTAGAAGCAGAGGTGAAGTAGAAGACCCATAGGCTTGGCGTGCCATACCCAGAGATATTGATTGAGAACTTAGAGGACATTGTGACCACGAACATATTTTATGTGCCTCAGTCACCTTTAGCGAACACGAGGTATCTTAGGCTTGCTCCGGCTCCGAACCCTCAACCCTCCAGTTACGAGAGCGCTTCCTTTGCCGACTGAGATACCGCGGATAGCTTTTACGATATACGCTTATAATATGGTTTGAATATTGTACATAAACACATAGCATACGGGTTTCTTATTTAAGATTTACTGGTAATTTTTTTTAATTTATAGGTAAACATTTTTTAATTACCGGTAAACCGGTTTACCCACATTGCAAGCCCTAACGGCAACCAATCCAACCGCGAGATAAATTCGTAGCCCAGAGATGTAGTATAAGAAACTACGCTGGAGGAAGTAAGTCTTTATAAAGTACTGCGACAAGGATTTCACTGAGATATATAATATGCAATTATTTGGTGTTCGGTTGTAACTCAGTGGTACCTATAATAATTCGATGAGGTTTCTGAAAAATTATTGCTAATCTAACCACAGAGCTCAAATATCTGAGGCTTTATTAACAGGGTTAGCTTAATGGCACATATACTTTTTGAAAACGTCTAGGTACAACGATTTGCCTTATGACTAGAGGCAAGTTTAAAGAAGCACATAAAAACGATAAAGTTCCTCTTCAGTAACTGAAATTCCTATTAACGAGATTTAGTACTCGATAAGACTGGCATAGTATTTTCAGGTTTAAAAGAATATAAATCCGGGAGTGACAACGAGAAAATAATCCATGCCAATGGGATAAATTGTTACGTACAAATCTAATGGAAGGGAATTAAAAAAAGAAAAATACCACTGACTGCATAATTTAGGTGGACAAACAAGTCTTTTTATATGTGTGTGTGTATGTCGGCACCGACAATAAACGCAGTGATAAAGATCGTCCATACAATCATCAGCATTAACGGTCCATCAAACCATTGTTCTTTTAAGCCCATACGTGATAACAATGAAAAACAGTTTTACGTCCTTCCTTTCATATGAATGTAACCAAGAAAGGAGTTGAGAATTTAAAGCTTTGGAGTGTGTCTTATTGTCATTTTCAGATCTTTAAAACGAAGTCAAGATGGCTAATATTTTTAAGCATATATAAAATCATGTTAGTAAAAGTTAAGTTAAACATTTAATGTAGTATTAGCATTTCTCATAGAAATTGGATCATTATAGATACTAGAATTTCTTGTTATCTAGTTGACTCGGATATTGAGCTAAAATAACTCAGTAACATAATAAATTATAATGGAATACTAAAGTCTGAATTAATTATTTGATCTCAACAATTATTTCAAACAATATTACATTCAAAAGGAGAAATGACCTGCAAACAACATCAGTTACAGATGCAAAGAAACAACTAGATGATCAACATTTATTCATGAAGTCAGAACCTACAGCTGTGATTAAGGGCAGGTCTTATCATAGTCGTTTAATGGTTAACCGCGATTAATCCATGGAGCGAACCAATGGTGGGACGCAATTCTCTGTTTAAACAGAGATTAATCGCGGTTAGCCGTTAAACGACTTTGGTCAGACATACCCTAAGTTCTTCCTGGATTTTGCTTGTTTAGACCTATAAAATAAACCTTATGTGGTTTCGGATTTAAAGATTTCGAGGACGTAAAACATATTTTAAATCATGAATCAAGAGACAAAAAGTCTAAAATATTTTCAAAGTTTTGATGCCTGGGTAAATCGATGGCATAAATGAATACTAATTCATAGCGACTATGTTGAACTGTGGCTGTGTAGATGACAGTTGAGGCTATGATAGGTAATAACTTCTACCACTATTTGTTCATTAATAAAGTTTCTCTGTTCAAGAGGCATTAGTTTTTGTTCCATTTTTATATATTTCAAGAGAATCTCTCCTAAGTTATAACATTCATTGAGTTTAAAAAATTTATTTTATAGGTAGCCTGTAACTTGAGACTATTCATCATTATAATTTATTCATATATTATTCAGACTTTCAGCTGTTTCTATATTCCCCTAAAGAGGGTGAATTTAAAACGTGAAATCTAATCATAGATAAATACTTCTTGCCTTGACAAGTACTTTAAATAAAGCAACAGATGTTAACCATTCATCTGTCCGAGTATTTTGCAGCTTGACTAAAACAGTGGTCGTACTATTGAATAATTTAAATTAGAAAATCTAAAACCTTGCTAATATTTTTATAGCATTTTTTTCTTGATTGTAGGAATGATTTATAGTAAGTTTTAAACTTATATAAAATATTATACGTTTATCCGTAACAAAACATGCAGCAAAAGTCGAATATTTGTTCCAGAAACTCAGTTCAATATAAATTAACTCTTTAATAAATGTAAACTCAAAACTAATAAATTTAAGATTAATATTTGTTTTAAAAGTTTTAAAATTTTAAAATAAGATCTGAATATTTAAACGTATATCATAATAAAGCAGATAGTCCTAATCTCTATGATAAAGAAGATAAAATTAAATGTGTCAGATAAAATAAAGAAAATATATGAACCTATCAACTTATAACAAACAAAAATAGTGTAATGAGACAAATTATTTCTATAAATAATCCCAAGTAAGATAGAATTTATACACTGAAGAATTATTTTATGTCTTTATCTGAAACTATAACTGACACTAACTGTTAAGTCACTTAAATTACCATTCTATATTTCAAAATAATGAAAATAATTGCTCTTTAATAAAAGTTTACTTTTAGATTTTACATGTCTGAAAGTTCAATAGTATCAATATACATTATATAGATGTATTTCATTGTACAGAGTGTGGATTGCAATCGAAAAGGGAGGTGCAAAATTATATGTTACGGCAGTTCTAAACACAGAATTTCACCTTTCTATGCATAATCAATTTTGAGATTTGCTCGGCAACGTTAATATACGTTATATTGAAAAAAAGTCTTACATATAATGCATATTGGAATCAAATAAGTAGGTGAACATCTACATATTACAATAGTCCTCAATATAAAAGTTCAATTTTTTTTTTTTATAATTCAGCAGGTGATAGAGTTCTACATTGAAAGTCTAATTCTTTTTGATTTTTGCGAAATGCATACTTCATACTTACGTATCGACGTCACGTTGAAACAAGTCAAGATTTATTAAGGGATATCAAAGTGAATATATAAGATTTCAAAGTTAAAGCACCCTTGTACATACATATAGATGCAAAGAAAAATCAAAATTGGTTTAGGCTTGGCTAAAATGGATATTTCGGTTGGTAAATGCCGAAATGTTTCCCAATATTTCTGTATTTCATACAAGAAAGTAAAAATCAGCATTTGAATTGCCTGTTAGAAAAAAAATGAATATTTAAGTAGAAGCATGTACAGAAATAAAAAGAAAACCTGGTCAGTAATGAACATTTTCAGTGAACTTATCTAATGTTCTACATTTTTAAAATGGGTCATCGAAAATCTGCATGACTTTGAAAAAACTTCCATGATCTAATAACACAAAAAATCAGGCTTAACCAACAATGAAGGTATCGAAGACAATAAACAATGTGAATAGAGCCAAATGAAAAATATTACTGCAATCAATGGTTTTTCTAATGCATTTCACATCTAAAATTCGTGATAATGTGAATGTATGTCAGTATGAAAACATGAATTTATGTGTGCAATTATTCTGAACACATTTTTTAAATTTTCGCTCTACTTCATGTATTGAAATTAAACGCGTTATACAAAGTTAATTATTTCTGTAAAAAATGATTAAAATAGAAGAAAAGAAGGAAGTTATGTCACTGAAATGTGCATATAAGGATTTTAGTACTCGATCTTACTTTTAACATTTATTTATTCATTTTTATGCATTAATAATGCAAAACAATTAGTGCTTTTACCATGTTTTCATCCTTGTTACTTGTTACAATAACAAAATACAATTAATTTCATGCTAATTTTCTTTTGAATAAATTTCAGCACAATAAATTATTCATACAAGGTGTATAGTAAACTTCACCGGTTTTTTACTCTTCAATTATGTTTCATAGACATATATTTCCACCCGCAATTTTTTTTTTTTTTTTAAAAAGTGAGCATTTCTTTCATGATATTTTCAGATTTAATTTTTTTTCCATAAGGCAAGCTTTTCTTTCATGGTATTTTTAGATTTAAATTTTGTTTTCAAATAAGGTGAGCATTTCTTTCATGGTGTTTTTAGATTTAAATTTTTTTAAAATAAGGTGAGCATTTCTTTCATGGTATTTTCAGATCAAAAAAAATTTTTTTTAATTAGGTGAGCATTTCTTTCATGGTATTTTCAGATCAAAAAAAATTTTTTTTAATTAGGTGAGCATTTCTTTCATGATACTTTCATGTTTAAAATTTTTTAAAAATAAGGTGAGCATTTCTTTTATGGTATTTTCAGATTAAAAAATTCAATTTGGAGAAAATTATAAAATCTGTTTTTATAGATTATCTCGCCACTTATCATATTCAATAAAAATTGAAAATCATACTAAGAAGCATAAGATGAAAAATGTTCATTTCTCTGTGATAAGAATTGACTGCCATATTTAAATTAAAAATTTCTAAATTCTTTTCCCTCCCTTCAGGGATTGGTTTACAAATTAATTATAGTATTTCGAGGTTAAAATTGGTTCCAACGTTAATTTTATGGAAAAAGAGGGTTGTTCCTTGATTATAAACGGGGATTTTATCCATATTAAAATCCATAGCAAAAGATTGTGCTGTTTTAGTCTACCTTGTTGAGACTTAAACAAAATAATAATAAAGAAGCAATTTCAGTACAATCACTTTAATGAAGGAAATGAATTCTCAAATTGCTAGAGAGATTTTTATAACAGCGTGTAGTATAAGTTTAATTGATGAAAATAGAACAACTTCATAAGTGATAGCACTATGTTATCGTGAGACTCGTATTTTCGTTATATTCATTGACTATACTACTAAAGTGATGATTTCGCTTACGTAACCATGCATTTGCTTTTTTCAAATTTTACAGAAGTATTTTACCGTTTTATTTAGTTTCGTAGACTTCAATTTCGTAGACAGCGATAAATCTTTACCTAACAGAGATTTTCTGAACTTTTTTACTTGTCTATGTCTTTCTATGTCGTCATTAGTCTCACTACGAACTTTGATGTTATACTATCTGATAGATCTATCTACAGATAAATCTGAGTAATGTCAGTTTGTAAAGCCACACCCTATATATATATGTACGATGATTCATAAGTCTACGTTAATGTAATATACAAGAACGCTTTGTAACACCCACCTTCTACTTAAAAGACATTCGATTCACGATCCATCATCAGTATATTTCATGCTCTAAAGGTCAGTACCAACTTCCGGAAGACAATTTGTAGCGCATCACTCACCAATTGTTCTTTAGAATCTAACGAAGTTTGACAGGTCAGTTTTTTTCCGTTATCTGTGATGCATTATAGTGTACACTGAAAGCCAGGACAAAATTGCAATCAGAACGTTAAACCATTGCTAAGGCCGTGGTAAATATCCTTATCATTAAAGTCACTATTATTAAATGTTTATGGCAAGCTATTTTACCATACCTCATTAGATACGCCACTAATAAATTTCTTGATTGCATAAAATGGCTTTAACAATTAAGGTTAGGTTTCTATGAGAAAGAGAAGACAAATTTAGGAAGGCAATATCTTCTGCAAATAATCTTTTTATTCATATGGTTTGGAATGCTGCAGTCGACTGTTCTGCAACATGATGGCTAATGAAACAGGACCTATTGCTTGGCTGCACAAACTAGGATCATCTACCTTAAAACAAAGGTTTAAGATGTTTTGGGTGTCCCCGGGTGTACAATCCACAGCAGCTCTTAATATACAATGCATTATAGTAAATACAGTAAAAATATCTCAAACTAACACATACAAATACAAAACAGACAAAATAACACTGGAAATACCAAAAAAAAAAATAATAATCATAAAATAAAAAAAATTAAATTAAAATACAAAAATTGATAATAATTACAAGATAAATGCATATAAATAAATACAAAATCGCAGTACAGTGAAAGCTATATAGTCAGAATCAGCCTTGTTACGGAACCTGCAGGTTCTCTGAATTTTCCATTAGCCAACTGAACAGCTTGTTTAGTTTGGATGAGAGAGTTTTGTTACAAATTAGCTGATCAGCCCAGACACCCTTCAGGTCTGGTCTGGGGCGCTTGAAATACCAATCCGTAGTGAGGGAGCAGTCAAATAGGTAGTGGTCGGGCAAACCCAGGTAAAGCCGATTTCGGTCTACGAACACCAATGCCTACAGTGGGATGTGGGTTTCAAACCTAATAATTCCGGTACTGAAGAACAGCGGTCTACCCATTTATCCATCGTCTGGTGGATTTCATTATTATAATTAATTTATTTCTCTTTCTTTCTACAATAATTATTTTTGCATTGTAGTATTTGCAAAATATGTTTTAAAAATTTATGATAGAATTTTATTTAGCAATGGAAGACATAAGAATCATAAAATGTCCTAAATTTTAATAGCACCCAACAGGCAATGGTAAGCATATCTCTCATCACAGAAGAAGCTAAACTATAGCTTAGTTAAATTAATAATTTAAATTAATTTATTTTCTTAAATGAATCTCAATTCAAAAAGTATTTTAATATATCATTGTTAGGGAAAAATGTATTTATATAGAGGTAAATTGTATTTAAGCAGCAACAATTGTATTTGGCCTTTGCAATGATAAGCATATCTCTCACCATACAAGAAGTTAAAATATAGCTTAGTTAATTTAATAATTTAAATGAATTTATTTTCTTAAATGAATCTCAATTCAAAAAGTATTTTAATATAACATTGTTAGGGAAAATGTATTTATATAGAGGTAAATTGCATTTAAACATTAACAATTGTATTTGACCTTTGCATATCTCTCAACACACAAGAAATATAGCTTAGTTAATTTAATAATTTAAATGAATTTGTTTTCTTAAATAAATCTAAATTTAAAAAGTTGTTAGGGAAAAATGTATTGATATAGAGGTAAATTGTATTTAAACAACAAAAATTGTATTTGTTTTTTGCATTAAAGATTCTTAAGACCAAGAGTGACAGACGAAGTATACTCTAGACCAATGATGGCTGCTGGTGAGTCACATGTGGCTCTTACATGCGAGTTTTACGACTTTTATGCAGCTTAGATATATGTATGAAATATGGTAAAGTAAAACTAATCAATAACCAAAAGGAATTATTTGATTTAATTTTTGTTAGTTATAAAACTTAATGTTATTCTGAAACATGAAAAGAGACAAAAATACTGTCCAAGTCTTCAAATCCCTAAAAACGTTTGTTACATGAAAAAATTGTTAAATAGATTCACCTTTAAAAACACATAACAGATGTTTTAATTTTTAAATGCTAAATATTATTAAAAAGTAATAAATCACAGTTCTTGTATGAATAAATATCCATTTGTTTTATTTATTTTACCTATCAGTAAGATATCTGAGAGAAAACCACGAGTAAAGAATACACTGTATTTTCAATTAAAATAAATATTATATTAAAACGAATTCATTTTAATGACAGTATCGTTTTTATTAAAACAAGTCATTCTAAGCATGCATTACTACATGCGTTCTAAAATTTAACTGCTGTTAAACTCTGTTAACTTTGAGCATTTTGTTTTGTTTTGGCATTTTACTTTTTCTCAAAATGCGTCTACTGGTAGAAATGGAAAGAGTATCATCAAATTTAGACCTATCGGTAACTGAGTGGTAAAAATATGCCTAGGTTATTGCTCATTATGAAATATGTTTAAAGGAGAATTAAGTTTGAAATGTTCAGAAATTGTTTAGTAACAAGGATTAAAAATAGTTAGAAGACAAGAAAAATTTCGCTTAATAAAGAATGAACATCTCTATTTGGAGGTTATTTTACGATGAAATTCACAAACTATTCTTGGTTCGATGTAAAAGTTCACAAGACAGAGGATTTCTCAAAAAAGAAATTCAATAAAAATAAAAGTTAGACTGTATTTTTCTGATTCTTTAACACATATTGTAAAGGAAATATTAATAGTTAAATTTATTTTCTTAATATTGTATGAAGACTACTTCTTAGGAATTAGCCACATCGAAGTGGAGAAAATATGTCGTGGCGTAAAAGCAAACCTTTCTTTTAATAAATTATGGAGTGGTTTTCGTGAAACTTCCGATTTTAGACCTATTCTAGGTTATGTGATAGATTTCGAAGGGAAGTACCACGAGTAACGATTGCACGGCTTTTTAAATTATAAGAAAAATAAAAGGCTGTTCTTTACATTATAAAAAATTCAATTGCGGCTTTCATTGACATTAAGC
>CM063503.1:48714089-48739089 GCA_032207245.1 Pardosa pseudoannulata | reverse complement strand
AGAGTCTCTAAATAATTAAGAGACTTGATAAATGATGTTCGAAAATAAATCTTTAGATAAACTGTAGGAAGTAAATAAAATTCTTGCATATGCATCCCTTTGGAAAATACCTTTTGATAAAGTTTTAACCTGTTCGAAAAATATTTCTGTGCATTTTAATATAACTGCAAAGGTGTGTAATGGTATGATTAGTATATCTCATTAAATAACGATCGTGGGAATCGTAATAAATGTGTTTAATAATATTAAACATCTGATATAAACATACAAATGTTTTTTTTCTGTTTTTGATATCCAGTAGATAATTTGCATGTAGCGTTAAACTAAGATGTGCAAATCTCTCTTAACATTTTAGATGCTTGATATATGATGTTCAAAAATTTAACTACACATAACATTCCTTTGTAAAATACATTTAAATAAAGTTTAACCTTGTTCAAAAGATATTTCTGTGCATTTTAATATAACTTCAAAGGTGTGCAATGGTAATGGTATGTACATTTTTAATTACTTAGTGATGGTACTTAGTGATGGTAATTACTTAGTGATGGTAATGGTAATAAGGTACATTTTTAATTACTTAGTGATAACATATATTAGGCAGTTTTAAATAAAACATCTTGTGAAAAGATTTTACCCAAAGCTATTTTACTACTGCTACCAAACCTGATTTTATTCTAAAGTAATTGTTGTTATACTGAATCCTAGTTTTAATATTACAAACTAGGCTATGTCTAGATGGCCGCAAGTTTTAAAAATTTAAAAAGATGTAAACTCAACATTTTGTGAGAAATTCAATAACAAAAATGAAAGAATGGCCTCATAGACTGCAATTTGAAGTTAAATATATGCTTTACTTCAACTGTAGGAAGAATATGGATTCTTGCATATGGATCTCTTTGTAAAATACATTTAAATAAAGTTTAACCTTGTTCAAAAGATATTTCTGTGCATTTTAATATAACTTCAAAGGTGTGCAATGGTAATGGTATGTACATTTTTAATTACTTAGTGATGGTACTTAGTGATGGTAATTACTTAGTGATGGTAATGGTAATAAGGTACATTTTTAATTACTTAGTGATAACATATATTAGGCAGTTTTAAATAAAACATCTTGTGAAAAGATTTTACCCAAAGCTATTTTACTACTGCTACCAAACCTGATTTTATTCTAAAGTAATTGTTGTTATACTGAATCCTAGTTTTAATATTACAAACTAGGCTATGTCTAGATGGCTAAGTTTTAAAAATTTAAAATATGTAAACTCAACATTTTGGGAGAAATTCAATAACAAAAACGAAAGAATGGCCTCATAGACTGCAATTTGAAATGAAATGTATGCTATACTTCAACTGTAGGAACCATATGGATTCTTGCCTATGGATCACTTTCGAAAATACCTTCAGATAAAGTTTTAACCTTGTTCAAAAGATATTTCTGTGCATTTTAATATAACTTCAAAGGTGTGAAGTGGTAATGGTATGTACATTTTTAATTACTTAGTGATGGTACTTAGTGATGGTAATGGTATTAAGGTACATTTTTAACTTAGTGATAACATATATTAAGCAGTGTTAAATAAAACATCTTGTGAAAAGATTTTACCCAAAGCTATTTTACTACTGCTACCAAACCTGATTTTATTCAAAAGTAATTGTTGTTATACTGAATCCTAGTTTTAAAATGCATTTACAAATAAGTTTTAACCTTGTTCAAAAGATATTTCTGTGCTAAGTTTTCAATATAATTTAAAATATGTAAACTCAACATTTTTAATTAATTCAATGGTACAAAAACGATGGTAATGGCCTCATAAGGTACATTTTTGAATTAGTGAAATGTATGCTATATTAAGCAGTGTTACAGGGAACCATATGGATTCTTGCCTATGGATCACTTTCGAAAATACCTTCAGATAAAGTTTTAACCTTGTTCAAAAGATATTTCTGTGCATTTTAATATAACTTCAAAGGTGTGAAGTGGTAATGGTATGATTAGTTTATCTCATTAAAGGACAATCTTGGGAATCGTAATGAATGTGTATAATAATATTAAACATCTGATATAAACATACAAATGTTTTTGATATCCAGTAGATAATTTCAATGTAGCATTAAACTAAGATTTGCAAGTATCTCTTAACAATTAAGATGCTTGATATATGGTGTTAAAAAACTTAACTTCAGATAAATTGTTTGAATTGCAGGGAGTAAATAAAATTCCTCAATATGAATTCTTTTCGAAAATAACTTTACATAAAGTGTTAACCTTGTTTGAAAGAGATCTGTCAATAGATCTCTACATTTGAATACAAATGAAAAGGTGTGTAAAGGTTAATGCAGTCTATTCCATTATAAGATCCTCAGAAGAAACGCAATGCATATTTTAAAAATCAAATATCTGGTTGAAATCATACAAACGCTTTTCTTTCTGTTTTTCCCCTATAGATGAAAGGTGTTAAACTGGTGCCGTATGTAGATGTATATACAACACCACTTAATGAAGATTTTTGTTTTCTTTTTTTTATTTAATGTTTACCAGTCTATAAGCTTTGTAATAAAGCCAAAATTCTTAAAATTTATGAATCCAGCCCCTCATTTTATTTTTAAGATACTCTTTTGCCTTTAATGTAAAATGAACTTGTAATCTCTGCTTTAGATTATTTGACTTGATTTAGGATCTATATATCTCTCTAAGATATGTAATAAATAATATTCGAAAACAGAAATTCATATAAATTCATTGAAATCTAGGTAACGTAATAGAAGTCATCTAAGTAAAATTCTTGCATATGAATTATTTTGTAAAATAACCTTTCAGACAGTTTTAACTTTGTTTTAGAACATATCTTAGTACAGATCTCCATGCATTTTGATATAGATATAAATGTTTGTAAGGGAAAATATTCCTTACATCTCTCGGTAACATGAAAAACAAATATTGGCATGTTGGTAACTGATATTTGTATTCGTATTGAATTCACGTTAGCATCCAGTGGCTGAAGCTTCTACTAAGCAGGGTTATGAAAAGTAGAACTTTTTTTAAATGCTTGAGAGAATATTTAGAGTCTTTATTACATTTACAAACGTCAATCATTTCACCTGCAATAAAAAAAAATTCATCGCAGAACATAGAATGAAATAAATAATAAATAAAAGAAGAGTGTAACTTTCCTCAAATTACTGAAATGTATACCTTTTTTGTTATACTTTTGATTATATACCTGAATTTTATATTACATTTGCAAGATTTATTAAAATAATAATTTCAATGTAAACTAGGAAAATTTGGATGAAGTAATAGCATCTGTATAAACAACATTAAAACTATATAATCCCGAAAAATAAGATTACTTTCCATGATTAAAATATCTAAATGTTATATGTATCTGATTTTGAATTCTTTAAAGAGAGAAAAGTATGGAAGTGTACAAAATCGAAACTATCTCCCAAACTTTTTTAAAATATCTTTAGGTTAAATTAATTGATCTAAAAAATTATTAAGCATATAATAATCTGGGATAAATAGAAATAAATCCATAAAATAATTGTCTGCTTACTCCACTATATACTTAATGTTATTACGAATTACATGTTGATACATTTCAATGCCTTTAACAGTGAGCATGTAAATCTTATAGAGTCATGAAACAGAATATTTAATAATTAGTGACATATATTCTATATAATACAATTATGTAATGTAAACTGTATTAACATTGAATTTAAACTATCAGGATAAGAAATACTTCTTAGATATTAACAGTTTATTAAAATATTAAAGTAACGAAATTTACACATAAGCAATCCAGAATCTTTGATTTCTCAAGTCCAATCTATTTCTCTTTCTAAAAAATTCTTCTTTGCTTCTTCGCTTGAAAAAATCTACAAATTCATGAAAAAAATTGAAAACAAGGAAAATTTATAGCAATGAATGTCAATAAATTAGTAAATGTATGAAATTATATGAGGGATTAATGAAGCAGTTTTAGCACATAATTATATTTTTGGTTTCACTATAAAAATGAAGTATATGTCAATTTTTAAACAACAAGCAAAATAAATATGAATTACTTTATGAAAAGAGAAAAAATTAATATTTATTATAATTATTAAAAGAGAAGAGAGAAGAAATTAATATTTATAATTTATGAATCGAATCTATACATTTTCGAAAATTTATGAAATGTTATAGGAACTGTGTTTTTTTCTGACCGGTGTCAAAGATTAAAGCAGTTTGAGAATAATACTTTCGCTACTAGCTAATTTTAATCAGTAATTGTATGTAGCCTTTTTCTTATTAGTGGAGTAAAAATAGGGTATATATCCCCGGGTTTTTAATTGATTACAATTTTTATTATTACCAAAAAAAGGTCCATAAATAATTACCTCAAAAGTTTTTTCAAAAAGCAAAAAATAAAGTTAAAAAACCAATAAAATGTAATAAAATGTAAGAGCTGCTTATAAAATGCACTTATTTCAGTCGTAATACATTGAATACTTTCAGGGAATGAAACATATACTTTATGAAAGATATGAATATTTAATAGAATATATAATAAAAATATGAATATTTAATTAGAATATAGATTAAAATAAATATTTAGTAGAAAAGCAGGATAAATAATTGCCTGAATAGAGTAATAGAGTTGTCTAAATTAGACACAATGCATAACGACTGTAATTATTATAAATATAATTCAATGCCAAAATTACATAAAAATAAAGTAATACATTTTAATTACTACATTTTATTGCTTTTAAAGTGCAAAGTTCATAAAAAGTACGAGGTTAATGTACAAGAGTTAATATTATAAACTAGAAAATAAACTCTTGTATTTGTTTACAATACTAAATTTGGAGAATGTTATCACTGTAATAAATCAACAGTTGATACCAGTATGATACTGACAAATGCCATGAAGCTTTCTCATGAAGCATGAAAATTGTGCGTGCTTCCTAAAATCATCCCTTCCATTTTCTCTGAAATGTTTCGGAGAAAATAGTACTCATCACGCAGAGAAAATATTACAAGCATAGTGAGAACAAAAAAAAAAAAATGATATTTTGAGAAATGTCAGGAGGAAATGTATAAGTAGCAACTTAAAGTTATTTAAATTTATGGAAAATGTTTAACTTATTTATAAGGCATCAACTATTTGAGGTTAAAGCAGGAATGGACTAATAGCAGCTCGTAAGTAAAATTTTAGCCCGTGGAGGATTTCATGAAAGGTATAATTGGAATAAATATTGTATTTATTATAGTATTAATAATAGTATGCGATTGATTAAAGGATTATTATTATAGCTATTTATATGCCCATTTGTAAATTTTAACTGTTTTTTTTTGTTAATTTATGAATATTAATACTTAAAACTTTAATAACAATATATTGATTTCAATTTTCATCTCAAATATAATCATACACACATACATATAGTGTAGACTGCCAGCATAAGATGCATTTTCAATTAGACCCGCAAGCCTTTTGAATTGGTCAGTCTTGAAATATAAGACATTAATTGCATATTTATTATACATTTAATTTTATATTTAATATAACTAAGTTCATTTTATGAAAATTTTCACAGTGGAATAGGAAAATCTGATTACGTAATAATTAATTTTTTTAGACGTATTACTTCAAATAGATTTTTAGTATAATTTATCCTAGAGTAATTAGTTTAAGATAAAACTAAAATATTTCGAGAAATCTATTTTATATGTGACTGTTACTAAACCTGATTTAAGTAAACAAACCGTGTTATTATACCTATTTTCCTATGGTAAATTACCTCCTCAAATAATTTTCCTTACTGTAAACCATTCGAGTATTGAAGGGTAAATGAATTTTCTCACGTATCTATGATACTCATAAATTGATACTTTTTGTAATAAAGCCACTTTTCTTTAATTTTTATCTGTTGAATCTTAACTGATAGGCAAATAAAGCACTAACAAATATTCCTAAACATGTACCTTCATCTGTATTTCTGTTGGCTTAAAGATTAAACCAGACTCAGCATAAGGAGCAAAATATAGCAGAGGATTTGTGAAGTAAAAGATGTCCAAAACTTGAGGGCACATCAATATAAATGAAAAATACCAGGTTAAAAGTAATAACGACTTCCTTGAAATCTACATTTATTGAAACACACCACAGAGCGGCTCATCAGCACAATCGTTTAATCTTGCCTGTCATAAGTCATACATTTTCTTTTATATATACTGCCAAGAAGGCCAATGGTTTTTCTCCCCCCTTATGCTATACATCAGATTTTGCGGGAAGGGTTGGTCAGTTGAAGGAGCAGGTGCAAGAAAGCACTTGGTTTTACAACAACTGTGAAACTTTTTGAGATAAACTTACTTTTATTTACTTTTTATTAGTTAAAATCGAATAAATAGTCAAAAAATGCACTAAAAATTGTCGTAAATGAGTTGTTTAAGGTATACCTTTAATTACTTAGTGATAACATATAGTAACAAGTAGTGTTAAATAAAACATCTTGAGAAAAGTTTTTACTCAAAGCTATTTTACTACTATTACCAAACCTGATATATATATATATATATATATATATATATATATATATATATATATATATGTGTGTGTGTGTGTGTATGTATGTATATGTATATATATATTTATATCTCTATGTATATATATATATATATATATATATATATATATATATATATATATATATATATATATATATATATATATAAAGAGAGAGAACCATATATTTATATATATTAAGATAGAAACAATTTTTACTGAATACTGCGTTTTGACTTTGAGTAGTTCAATAAATGATAAAGGGTAGTTTTTATTATGGTTATTTACATAAAATATTTAAGTAAAAGGTCTATGTTAAGTTCTCTTTTAGTTCAAATCAACTACTGTAGAAAATATATTTACATGCTGATAGAAAAAAGAGATAAAGTTGAAAAATATTGTTGGGAAACTGAAAACTGTACTGAAAGTTAGAAAAATAAAAAAAAAATTATCGAATAGAAGAAAAATAATAAAAAAATTTAAAATTTAAAATATAAGCGTTACGGAAGTAAAACATATATTTCAATATTATTAAAGGCTAATTTAAATGTTAAATGTAATATAAAAACAAAATAGAAACTCATATAATCTCAGAAAAATAACAAAATGTTTTTTTTATGTTCAATATTTTAAGGAATATGACTGCTATTAATTAGGTTTCCATATGCGGTTTTTAACACAAGCAGCATCTAACGTATCACACAAATCTGCATTTTTATTTTCTATAATTCATGAGCTTATTTTATATATTTAAATTTGAACGAGTTTTATACTGCATTATTTATAAATTTCTAACATAAACAATCTAAGGAAATTGATATATCCTGTAACAGAGTTTAGAAAAGTTTACCGGAGTAAAATATCGTATTTCACAGACATGATAGGAAAATCTCTATGTAAAAAGCAGTTTCCTGTATTTAGAATTACACGAATCCCCTTTACTACTAAGCAGGAAAAGGAAGAGGTAAAGAAGTTACATGATATCGGGAAATAAAAGAAGCACTTATTTCGGCACATTTCTCAGAGGTTAAAAAGCATCTTTTAAACTCTATTTATCTATTCATCTTGAAATGTTTTCTTCATAAAATGTAAAATTTCTGAGAATAGGATAAAATTTTTGTTTTGCTATCTAAAAATACCCAAATGATTAAAAGGAAAGTTATTCTTATTTCGGAAGAATCATAAAATACAATATCTTGGATATTTTTACTGTGGCATTGCAAAATTCGCTATTATTGTTAGCCGATTAGAAATAAACTGGTTTGTGTTAAAATTGATCCCTATGGTAGTTGCATATAAATGAGTCATAAAATCTTTGAGATAAAAATAATGGAATTCTAAATTTGGGTTTTAAATAATTGAAGATCTTTTTATATATAATTTTCAATGTATAGAAGGGAATTAACTATGTATTTTAAATTTGGAACATGACAGTCATCAGATTTCTAGAATTCACACATTATACAATGCATAAATGTTTACCACTTTATTGTGATTACAATATATAGGATTAACATTATTCTTTATGTCCCAGACAACACTGAAAAATAGGGTGCTGCTTTTTCGGAATTGTATTCTGGTGGGTCCGAATCGCTTTTAATTAATTAAGGATACGTGTAATCGTTTGGAATTGGCTTTAACTACCCTTTGAGTTTCAAAACATTGACTTGGTGCTCCGGATCAATACTAATAAATCCTTTTAATTTTGGTCATTCTTAATAGGAGGATGGGATGTTCAAAAGCTTACTGTAGTATGACTCCCAGAACCGAAGATTAATCTAACAAGTATTCTGTTTGTATGGAGATATATTTAGCCTTTGTGTTTCAAAACATTGACTGGGTGCTCCGGATCAATACTAATAAAGGATCCTCTTAATTTTGGTTATCTTTAATAGGTGGGAAGGGTGTTCAAAAGGTTACTCTAGTATGACTCCCAGACCGACGATTAATCTAACAAGTATTCTGTTTGTATGGAGATATATTTAGCCTTTGTGTTTCAAAACATTGACTGGGTGCTCCGGTTCAATACTAATAAAGGATCCTCTTAATTTTGGTTATCTTTAATAGGAGAAAGGGGTGTTCAAAAGCTTACTCTAGTATGACTCCCAGACCCGACGATTAATCTAACAAGTATTCTATTTGTAGGGAGATATATTTTCGGGGCGCCTTCTAGAATTGTAAGCAGAACTCTAGTTCAGAATACTTACCACTCGACAATCTCGGGCCCTCAAATATCAGCTTAAAAATAAGTTTGGGTATTTAGAGTATTAGTAACAACTGACTAGTACTTTATTTTAAAAAATGCATCAAAAAGGGCAAATTATTTATTACATGATTTTGTACATTATTTCAGCAAAAAAAAATGGGTAAGAATTCGATAATTTTAGGAAAACGAAATTCCAAAAGAAATTTTCATGTATACTTTTCAAGCTTTTAAAATATGAACTAAAAGTCAGTTTCTACTCAAAATTTTATTTCATATTGGAGTAGTAACTTTTCTACGTTGAAAACTAAGAATGTTTTTTATTAATAGATTGCTTAACGTTCTTTTAGAACATATAAAAAAATGTTTGGAGAATTTTTATGTTTCCTCGAAACGAGTTTTTTCTTTTCAGTGGAGATAGATGGTAATCACATCCTACAAACAATTTACCAAATTTTTGAGTATCTGCATTATTTATAATTTAACATATAGATCTAGATTTTATGAATTTTTAAGCATCATACATAAATTTGCTTTTTTGGTGGGTACTTCGTCTGAAATCCCGACAAGAATCGTTACATATTGTAATTTTTCACCTTACAGCAATTTTTGTATATGTGATAATAAATGAATCCCTTAGCATGGAGTTTCTTTTATAAATGGTATCCTATGGTGTTAAAAATGACAGCTGATCATTAATTAGGACTGGCTATAACTTTCAAAGATGTATGAATTTTATATTTGCAGTCCATAATAACTTAGATTTAAAATATTCATTAACATATATTCTGTGGAAAACACTCCGGCATTAATGTGTTAGCTTTTTTCTTCTAATATGGGGGCAAATCCTCTCTAATTGCAATTACAACGACATACAAGTGAGTGGAAAACTGTTGCACAAGTTCATTAGTCTACAAAACAGAAGTGTAATAATTATTAGTGACGTAACTATATGTTTTATCTAGGAACGACTGAATCATCCACATAACTACATGAAATGACTTATCTAGATGTTCATAAACACCTCTAATCTTTCTGGGTTTGTGTTCATATGTTTCTAGTTCTGTATTATGTAATACAGGTCTATGTAGATAACACTGCATAAATTATACCCAATCTAAATGTTGCATACCATGAATATACATGGATATTTACCACCATATACCGTGAAAACAGTGATTACATACTTAATGTCCATTAGGAAGAAAAATGAACTCAGCCTTCACGGAATAGAAACATTAATTGTTTTTTCTTGCCTGAAGATTAAAATTATGCCGAACATCTACCAGATTATTAGATGTTCTGCACCACAAATATTGGACTTTTGAGCTTTCCGAACAGGATTTGAGAGACACTACTATTAGATTAGTCTATTTATGTGATAAATATTAAATGTTTAATTAGAAAATCTTAAAATTTCTTTCATGGTTTGATCGAGTCAACTATATGTCTAAATTAATGAAAAAAAATTAGATAATGTGCCTATGGTCTTTTAACTAAAAAATGTCACTATTTTGAACGTAAACTATAAATAAAAATCCTTTTTTCACAAGTTTAAGAACTCTATTACAAATTTTAAACATAAATAATTATTGATACATAAATTTTCACTCTCGTGTAAAACTTAGTTTAGTACACAATTTAATGAAAACAGAATTAAATTGTTTGCAGTTTGAAAGAAAATACATTTTTAAATATAAAAACATTCAATTATAAATATTTTTAATGCATAATGTTTTGTATAAATAACTTAAAACAAATATAGCCGGAAAGTTATCACTGGAAATTGATGTCAGTCGATTCCACTGTTTTACTATACTATAACATAAAATGTTTACTTTCTTTCATTGATCTGTTCATTTAAATTAATTCATATTTTTATGCACTATTTTTTATAGGTTACTAGGTTTTTATAGGTACAAAATAAAGCAATTCATTACACTATTTGCGGAATTTAAAATTTAACTATAGATTTTTTCCAGTACATAATTTTCTCAGTGTTATATTCTAAAACTGGTAACTGAAAAAAAAACGACGTTTGATGATTTTATTAACTATTCACTTGATACAAATATGTTTGTAAATGTATCATCTAAATATCATATGCTGCTACCAAGCTAATGCCCATAAAGTGAGTATCCATGTCACACATTTCTATGAATGGCTAAAATACCAGTTAATAGGAGTTGAAGTCTATATGCATGTAAGCGCTAATGACAGAAATTTACTAAACCTAATTAATATCTGTTTAATGTAATTATGCACAAAAGCAATTTTTATAATCATTATGATTCTATTTCATTTCTTGCGTACTGTGAAAGGCAATACTACAGGGATATATATATATATATATATATATATATATATATATATATATATATATATATATATATATATATATATATATATATATATATATATATATATATATATGTATATATATATATATATTATATATATATATATATATATATATATATATATATATATATATGTATATATATATGTATGTATATATATATATATATATATATATATATATATATATGTATATATATATATATATGTATATATATATATATATATATATATATATATATATTATATATATATATATATATATATATATATATATATATATATGTATATATATATGTATATATATATATATATATATATATATATATATATATATATATATATATATATATATATATATATATATATATATATATTATATATATATATATATATATATATATATATATATATATATATATATATATATATATATATATATATATATATATATATATATATATATATATATATATATATATATATATATATATATATATATATATATATATATATATATATATATATATATATATATATATATATATATATATATATATATATATATATATATATATATATATATATATATATATAAAGTATGTCCTAGTTTAACATTTTTCGAAATTATATTACACCGAACACTACAGGTTCACGAAAGGAAAACATAAAGTTGGGAATCTAATGATTGGAAACTACAAAGAATTTTGTACTTTTATATATTTAAAGTAATTTAAAATAATTTTTGATTTAAAGTAATTTAAAGTAAATTTAAAGTAATTTAAAATAATCTAATAGAATAATTTAAGTTTTTAATATTATGCCTGATATTAAGAATTTGTAATTCTACGATCCATTGAACTAAATGTTATTAAATAGTAAAAATATTTTGAAGTTTTTGTTATTTGTTTCGTGTAAAAAAATGTAACATTTTTTGTAAAATTCAAAAATAAAAACAGCTGGTATAATTGTTAATCTATCTTTTTTATTATATTTAAAAATTTATTTACTATAGTATTTATTGAAGTTTTAGTACGGGAAGGCTATTGGAATCATTCCAAAACAATTTTGTAAACTATGGATTATAGTTATGATGCTTAAAAACAAAATAATTAAGTGTAAAAAACTGAAATAAGATGTTTTAAATTTCCTTGTTTAAAAGGTTTTTTTTTACTATTTCTTGCGACTTAATTTTTCATATTCCTCCAAATATTTTACCAAACATTCCTAATAGACAATAAATAAAATCTATGCATCCATTTCAAATTTTGAGTTATATTATATCATCGGAAATTAACTCAAATTAAATTTAGAAAATTCCAAATTTTTCATTAAAAATAACAGACATTAAATTTACTAATAAAAATTAACTACTAAGTCTACTAACAAAATAAAATCCAAATTTGTTCCAGATACTTAATAACGAAATATTAAAAATAAACTCAATCATTTAGCAATGAATAAAAAATTAAAAAGAAATTAATTAAAAATACTGTTTGATTTTAAATCGTTTTCATTTTACTAATGTAGTTATTTTTGCAAAACTGACCAAGTCACCACTCTTCATATTTTAATAATCCTTATGTTAATAACTTACAAATACGCTTTGTAATGTTCACAAAAGGATCTTCAAAAAAAACAGAATTCGACTAAAAGTTCGAATTTTTTTTTTTTTTTTTTTTTTTTTTTTTTTTTTGCCTTGAAACATTCAAACTTATCATATGCTTCGTTATCAAATGAACATTTTCTAATTAAATGATTATTTTATTCCCTAAAACCTGATTTTTGTGGTACATTTGTATTTTAAATTTAAAATTCTATGCTTCGAATTGATAATTCTTTGCATCAAATTTATGACTAAATGTTCCATGTGCATTTTTTTTATTCCAGTGTCTTTCACTTTTTTATTGTATGCGTTTATAAGTTTGCCATACAACTGGATACGTGTATTTTTAACCTAAAGTATTTTATGTAATTACAGAGGTTTATAATACCACGAAATAAGAAAAATAAATAATTGAAAATAATTGTGTGGCTTATATAAATTATACTTATCTTCAGTGAAAATCCGTACCCGTAATTTGTATTAAAACTAATTATTAAATTGTTGTGCACTGGTAACATTTATAATGAATCCTGTTGGAAACTGAGTTTTCATGAAAAAAGTTTTCAATGTAATAAAAAATTCATTTCTAATAGATTTTAGTTTCTTATATGTTCTATGCAAAAGCATTATTTATACTCATTATAGAAATACAGTTATATTTTAATATTTTAAGCACTGAGAATCAAGGTCTCTTGTCCTATAAAAAAGTCTTTTCGGAAGAGAAAAGTTTGAGGAGCAAGGATCTAATCAAAGGCTTTATCTTTAAATAATTAATCTTGAACCCTCTAAGCGTTTTGCACGTACAATTCCGCCGAACCGATGATGTGTTCAAAGCGGTTGTCACGTAATATTTTCGACCTCCAAAAACGCTCTGAAAATGGATGTAATGTATATTACTGCCAGCGTTTTCCCCCATGGAGTTTTGAGGTAGGAGGGTCAGGTCGATTGTTTGGGAACTGCACCCCTCTTTGACTGACATTTATTGAGGGATGCAACCCTACACCCTGAGGTACAAAGACGCTGATAGCTTTTCATGGCATTTCAAAGTATTTCGTTTGCGGTAACAGACGTATCTCTAATTGCACTACTTAAATATCTTGAATGACTTTCGTAAAAAAATATAAATCATTCTCTTAAAGAATATTTTTATTTGTACTTTTAGAATACATTATTTCTTATGGGATGATCTTCGAGACTTGGCGAGCTTTATGTGTATTAAAATTTAACAATCTATAATGTCTATTTATATATCTATTTATAACCGGAAGTAAAGGGACAATAACGAGGGTGGGTTTCCCGTATTCCAATCTAGTCGACAAAGGGTGATGTAAAAAATCATAGAACACTTTGGTCACTGACACAATAAACCTTTAGCGTATTTTTTGAAGACTTTTTTCCTCGGTGTGTTCCACTCGGAGGGTTAAACTATTAGTATTCATCTTTTATCAAACACTTTTTTGATTACTGTATTATCTATATGACTATTCTTGATTTTGGTAGAATCTAATTTATTTTTTTTTGTTTTAGGTTTGGAAGGAAGAAGACATTTTGGTGGGTTGTTCTTCTTTCAGTTTTATCAAACATGGCCACCATTGTTGCACCAGATCACATGACATTTACTGCAGCTCGATGTTTAACTGCATTTGGAATATCTACCATTTCAACTACCTCTTTTATGATAGGTAAGTTTCCCCAAGTTCATTTCTTTTTGACCATGTCCTGCAAAGAGTTCTATAAAAGAATGCAGCTATAATGAAAAGTTTAATAGGATTTTTGGGGGATACTTATTCAAATAAGTTTTTTAACCTGCAAAGAGTTATATAAATGATTGCAGTAGCAATAAAATGTTTGATTAGTTTGTTTTTGGTATTTTTATTCAGAAGTTTTTTTTTATCCTCGAAAGAGTTCTTTACAGAGTTATGTAAATGATAGCAAGGTAATGAAAAATTAGATTCTTTTGGGGATTCTTATACAAATAAGTCCTTTACCCCAGATTTATTTTTATTATCCATGATATTTTAAATTATAAGATGTTTATTATGTTCATGCAGCGGCTAAAATTTGTATTTCTCACCATTGGCCGGAAGCATTAATAAATCTTTACTTTATGCCTGTTGTCAAATGAAACCCTTGGTTTGTTCACTCATACACAAAATACTAGTCAAAAGTACTTGTCTTAATCTAACCTTTGGTCAGGCCGACTTCTCAACTCCATAAAATAGTCAGCTTCTAATTGGGTAAGGGAAATTTATCCCAAAGAATTTAATAATACAAGTTCTTACTTAAGCGGCTCATTTTAACTTGTTTGTTTTACTTGAGAAGTCGATCTGCGTAATAAGGGGTGCAAAACAACTTCGCTTTATGAGGTTCTGCTCGTGCCTGGTTCTGGGTTAGCCTAAGTTTTAGTAAGGTCATATGTATTCATTTTTGTAATCGTTTTCAATGTTTTTCTTTTACTAGTAGTAATATTGTTTAACAGTTAAAGTTACCAGTTTAAAGGATTCTATACCATGTTTATTTGCCTTAAACCTTTTTTTTGTATGTTTTAAGTAAATTAAACGTTAGTTTTATTTTTAAAAGTTTGTTTATGTTCATTTACATTTAAAACACATTGCTGATACTCTACAACGATAGCTTTTACAATTCCATTTTTTTTACAATTTAAGACTGTTTAAGAAGTCTGTTTAATTTTTAGTTTGACTAAATTAGACTGACTATCAATGCCTACTAACTTCGATTTGAAAAATATTTATTTGGAATTTAGAATGTATTACATGAAGTATTAAAAAATATTTCTTATAGTACACAAAAAATAAAAATTTAATATGAAAATTGCTAACAAATAAAAATTACAAGCTTTTTATAAATATTGTAAATTTTCTTTCACAAAAAATAGATTTGATAATTAATATAGACCAACCATTGTAAAAAATATACTTTTAAACGCCTCTGGTCTATTTAGTTTAGTTAATCCAAAATTTGTTACTTAGAAACTAGCAAATTGCCCGTCATATGACGGCATTAGTAAAATTTTTAATTTTCCAGAATTGTAAAGTACCCTATGATGCAGGTAAAAAAATGGTTTGTTTTTTGCCTGAGAATTATCTTTCAATAAAATATAATTGATGATTATATTTAAAATTATCCCATACGTAATTATAATCCTAATCCGTATAATATTATAATTATAATCCGTATTATTTAAGGTAAATGTAAAAGAAAAATATTTATTTATTATCTAAGTTCAGTGATAAAAACATAAACAAAATACTGCAGGCGATATTTAAATAATTTAAAATAAGAAATGATTAAATGAAATGGTTAAAGGAATGACGTCATAAGGATAGAAAAAAAATGTTATTTTTACCTATTTATTATGTGATAAATTTAATCGCCTCCTCTTAACGGGAAAAAATAGATCTAAAAATAATGTCATTAAACTCTAAAAAAGAGAGGGGGGAAGAGATGGAGTTCAAACGTTTAAAGACGACAGTATTTTTTGCTGTGATATGAAGCCTATTTTTACCAATTTATTTCAGAATTGGATAGATAGTTTAAGAGAAGATAAAATTTACTTGCTTTGAATTTTGCTAACCCTAACTCATTAAAAATGCAATATGGATGCCGGTATCCATTCCAGGGCCAAACGCTTCATAAATCTGAGGACAGACGGACAGATAACTTAGGCTATTATTAAATAGGGGATAATATGAAACTATTCAAGCGATAAATTATACGAATTTTAAATTTAATATTGCCATATTTTGGGGATTCTTCGAAAAAAACAATTAACAAGCTTTTTATAAAAGCTCACATAGGATTTTGGTTGATTTGATTTGGAGTGCTATGGTTTACTTTTTGCAACACGAGAGGTCACATAGGAAAGGACCGATTTTGTGTATGTTACTGACATGCTAGAAAGAAAAAAAAAAGGTCAAAGGCCTTCCAAATTTTTTTGATAGTCCTCTCAAAGGAAAATACAGCTTCAAAACTAGCTACTAAGTACGAATATGACATACTTTGTATGTCAATCACTGTACATATGAAATGACAATATTTTAACTCATACAAGTCACTGTTGTACTTCAACATCCTAAAAAAACAAATTGTTCACCTCAAAGAAAATGTGCTAATTTGAGGAAAAGAAAATAGGAGGAGTGAAGCACGTCAAGTATCAGAAGGTCTAATCACAGAAAAACGGTAAGAACGTCTCCCGTGCAGAAAGTTTTAAGAAGTATGCAATGTGCATGGGATACGGTTGAATAAAGACAGAAAATCCCAGGCACGCGTAGCTATAATTGCATGAACGATACAATGCTTACAATTCTTGTTAAGGTAGATTTCTGTAGATTTCTCTCTAGATTACCACTAAACTTTTTCTTGCATTTAGCAAAATATTTTCAGGAATTGCATTATCTTAACCCTCTCGCTGCGTATTTATTTTATCAAAATAGGTTCAAAAATTGCGTATTTTTTTATTACACATTTCAAATCTATATAAATTTTAAAGTTAAAATATACAAAAAATTTTTCTAAAAGAGTTTTTTTTAATATAGAATTAGGTCTTAAAAAAGGTGTTTTAGAAAAATGAAATTTTAGAATAATGATATAAAAGCTTAATTTTCAAATATAATCTTGGTTAAATTATCATTTATTTTATAAAATACAAAAGCAAAACGTATATACTAATTAAAAAATGCAAAAGACTTACAAAACATTTATTAGAAATGAAGTCTTGTATGATAAATTTCGAAACAAGGTTCGATGCGAAGTCCAACCTCGCAATCCTTCCACCAAATACGCGTTTCTTTTCGAATTTTTCGTTCCACCTTCAGTTTTTTAAAAACAGACAGCACACTATTTACTAGGCTCTTCCTTGATGGGATTTGGGTGTATATGGCTAGTAAAGTTTCGAGCTGTTAGTCTCATGGGTCTATTTCTCTGATGTACTGTTGGTCTCTTTTACTATTATTTGCAACATAACCTCGTCAAAATAAAGTTCAAAATAGTTCAAAACAGTTGCATTATTTGCCATAGTGGAATATAGTCCAGGATTTCCAAGGAAAGGAAATGAAGCAGGAGCTGGTGGAATATTTTGCTTATCAATTTTGCTCCACTGTCGAACATTTTAAATAGAAAATAAATTTTCAGATTCATCACTATCTGCATAGGAATCCGAGGAATTCTCATCAGTTTCGCTATAACTATCTTCAATATACTTGAAATAATAGTAAGAAGGGCTATCAGTGGTGGAAATATCGTCAGGAGTATAGGTTATATCACTCGAGAAAAGCTTCCTGACAGACATCTTTCAGCTATGAACAGCGAGTTCAAAATACTACAAAAAATTCTTCTATATTTCGCAAAAATGGGGACAATTAAAGCCATCTGCTAGTTTAAAGCTAAATAAACAATTAAAAATCACAGTAAAGCCAAAATGAAATAATAAATCAGGAAAGAGCGGGCTGCACAGTTAAATAGACTGCTAAAATGCATGCATTTCACAATGTGAAAGAAAAAAAAATCGTTTTATTGATATTTATCATTTACATGGGATTTTTTGGCCGACCTTTTTCAAAAAAAAAAAAAAAAAAAAAAAAAAAACACCTATGCATTAAGGGGTTAAAGAAATCTGCTTTTATTTATTTATAAATTAAAGTTAATGAAAGAGATGATTTCTTCTAACTTCAACGGATGACATTAAAAAAAATTTAGGAGAGTATTCATTGAAGGATGTTATTTTGAACACCTTTTTAAATTAACAACATTAATCTTGAAGTTTTGAACTCTATTTACTTTTTTGACATACAAGGACTAAGGAGAATGGTACCTTCTGGTTAAAGTTGATTCCGAAATGCAACAAATATTCACGAAGCTGTGAGATTCTAACCTTCTAGCTGTAGTATCCAAGAGCAGAGCTTTACCAAATCAGCCATTATTCTGACGTTTTTCTTATTAAATAGTTATCTAATCTTTCTAGTAGTAATTGCATCCACTGTAAAGTCTAGAAAGAAAATGATTGTAATACTTACTTTAAACAGATAATAATTTAAAAAAATACCAACTTTATAAAATTCTGATTGAAGCAATTTTTTACATCGCTAAATTTTTCACTTTTTATGCAGCTACAATTATGTACGCTCTTACACAGTCTTCTAAATCTGGTTATATTCGAATTTCATTTCATAATTAGTAGTAAACACAATTTGATACCCTTTCTTAAGTATTTTATAAAATATCTTTTGAAGTTGCAATAGATAACAAGTTTACCATTGATATGGCTCAGCTTCGAACACAAGACCTTTAAGTTTACATGTGGATAAGTTAAGACTCTAAGAAATGTAATCAATATGGTGAAATAATGTTAATACTGAGTTTGAAGAAGTTTCACGGAGAAAATGAGACCATTAACCTCAGCATGGTTTTAAGTGCTGAGACATCACTCTCGAGTTTTATTAATTTAAAGTAAATATTATGTTTTACTTTAAGTGGAGATAACATGCTATGTGGAAAATTCTGTAATAAAATTTCTCCTCGGACTATGATTTACGATACGCATTGAAGTATATTTTGAGTGTCTCTGACTGCTTTCTTTCAAAGCATTATCTGCTACAGTAAAGATTTCACTTTTCTATACAAAGATATCTCTAACACCGCAGTCATAGTTCTCAAGGGGGATATTATGGCTTTATTTTCACTAGAGAGGCAAACTAAGATACCACATCATAATTTAACAATGGTGTGCTCTGAGACCGGTTTTGATGCTCTTCACCACGAATTAGACTTGAAGATAACCCTTCTCAAATTATTTCCATAGCTGATCAATGGTTGAGTAGCTATCGCAGTTGAACGCGTGAATTGCTGTGGTCTCTTTATGCAACAGATGTCTTAATGATCGTCATCCGAGAAAAACTTTGTGGTTGAAAGGAGGCAATTTTATTGTCTTACAAAGCTTCCCCGGCTTCTAAACGAAGGCCTACTCACCTCTTAATAAGTAATTTATGGATTGTTCGAGGTAAAAGAAAAATAATCCTTATCTATGTTCATTAATGATTTTCAGTTAATGTGATACGTTGTTTGAAAAAATAAATTCATGAAACATTAAAGAGGTTTATACTTAACCATGTTTAAAGATTCAAACGCATAAGATAAAAAGATAAGTTAACAATGTTCTAGGGTTTTTCTGTGTGATTAGGGGTGTAATAATAAAAACAATGCCATGCGATCATATGATTCTATGAGTAGGTGTGAAATAATTCGGGAACTTTTTATTTAATCACATTTAGTTAGCAATTTTTTTGTATAGAATTACAAGTGAAATAAGAGCATTATTAAACTTCTAAAGGAAATTTTTATAAAACTAAAACATGTCATTTTTACCGAACTAAAATCTGTATCTATTGAAATCAAAAAATGTTTAATTCAAATAATAATAATAATAATAATAATAATAATAATAATAATAATAATAATAATAATAATAATAATAATAATAATAATAATAATAGTAATAATAATAATAATAATAATAATAATAATAGTAATAATAATAATAATAATAATAATAATAATAATAATAATAATAATAATAATAATAATAATAATAGTAATAATAAATAATAATAAACAATAATAAATAATAATAAATAAATAAATAAATAATGATAATAATAATAATAATAATAATAATAATAATAATAATTATTATTATTATTATTATTATTATTAAACTCCTGTAGCACATTCTTCAAGCGCCTGACTGCTGGATAGATCTATTAGATAAAGCAATCCTTCTCAGTCAACATGTTTTGTAGAACATGAAATGCACACCAAATTGTCCTAGATTTTTCCATTTCACCGTGATTAGTTCAGGTCGGGGATGTCCATTAGGTACAAAGATGATTAGGAACAGAATTAACTCCTTGTCTCTTGTGATTATTGAGTAGTTGTCGAATCTTGTATCTCAATTTAAGAGTTAACTGTTATTTCGATTTACATTTTCGATACCAAGGGTAACTGAGCCTCTGAAAGAAGTGTGAGGTGTAATGATAGAAGAGAAAATCGATAATTGAACGTGGAACACCATTTGGAATATTTTAGATCATGATACATTTTACGGTCCTAATTTGGACTAATTTTCCAACCCGTAAAGTTGAATTAAAAACGTGCCGTAGTATAACTGTAATTTGCATTATATGTTAGATTTCAAATACAGACGATTGAAATACTAAAGGGCTATTTTAAGTTTCCTTTTTGAAGAAAATGATTACTTTAAAAGCTCTATCAGCCATTGGAAAATAGAAAATAATATGTTACTGAATAATGCAGATGAATTTTAAACATTATTTTAAGCTATAAATTACCCCATTTAATTTTTTACCTTTGTTTATTTTACAATTAAAGTTAAGTTTTATTTTTTAAAATTAATTTACATAATAAATAATGGTATTTGTAAGACATTAGTTGTGCATTAGCATGCCAATCTTAGCTCAGCAGGTTTAAAGTACTTCTACTTAATAAAGAAGATCGTTTTTCACAGCTGTTTGAGGGACAAAACTTTTCAATTGAAACAGAGAAATACAGCTACATAATAAAAATGATATTCAAATCTATAAATTTATTAAACACTTCAAGTAATAGATTTCACTTGTTAAAGAATTTCCAAAAGGAATTTGAATCAATCCATAATGTATTTATAAGCAATCTCATCATCGATAATAATAATACAACCTTGTCATCATTTAATGATTTTATATTAAATAGTGACAATTTCAAACAGATTTATTCTCCAACCCTTTAAATATATTACTTGCATATGAAATTTCTAGAAGTTGAAAAAGTTAATTATCAGTTGATATCTCGCGTATTTGTAAGACGAACGAATGATTAAGATTCTCGTATAATGAGATATATTTATGTTATGTCTATACGTTATGTTAATATAACGTTTTAGATTTCACTCGGAAAAGAATTTTTAAAAAGAATTTTTATCAACAAATTTATAGGCATTCATATCATTGAACATAATAAAGCTGTCTTGCATTCACTTGGTAATTCCATTTGAAATCATTATAACTTAACGTGGATTTATTTCTTAACTACATTGAAACAATTTACTTAAAAAGATCTTAACTAGATAAAATCCATAAAGACACAAAATTTAAAGTATTTTCCAGTAGCTTGTCCAGTGAAGGCCACCAGTAGTTCAACAGAATGAGATACGGCTTTTAAGTATGTTTACATACAGGTTGAATTCCCCGCCATATTAATCAGCAAACTGAGTAAGTCATTCCTGGTTCCGTCCTTGTAAAACGATTGTAATGCACTACTTATCCAGGGGGGGGGGAATCTTCGTATATTATGATTTCATCGTCTTGTACACCTCTGACAAATTTATAAGAATTCCTTATTCTGTCTATTCTGGTGGGAAACAAACTGTGGGCCTCAGCTCCCATCAGTGGGATGGGAAGGGAAGAGTGGGACATATTTGGAATAGAAGAATATGAGATTCCTTATTCTGTCTATTCTGGTGGGAATCAAATTGTGGGCCTCAGCTTCCATCAGTGGGATGGGAAGTTAAGAGTGGGATATATTTGGAATAGAAGAATATGAGATTCCTTTTTCTGTCTATTCTGGTGGGAATCAAACTGTGGGCCGCAGCTCCCATCAGTGGGATGGGAAGGGAATAGTGGGATATATTTGGAATAGAAGAATATGAGATTCCTTATTCTGTCTATTCTGGTGGGAATCAAACTGTGGGCCTCAGCTCCCATCAGTGGGATGGGAAGGGAAGAGTGGGACATATTTGGAATAGAAGAATATGAGATTCCTTATTCTGTCTATTCTGGTGGGAATCAAATTGTGGGCCTCAGCTTCCATCAGTGGGATGGGAAGTTAAGAGTGGGATATATTTGGAATAGAAGAATATGAGATGACCCGGTAGTTAGCGTGAAGAGTTAAAATCTGGAGATGATGGGTTTTAATCTGGCAGATACCCAAAACACCTCCCAGTATACTTAGACAACCTGTGGGTATGAAACCAACAAATGTACGGAATAAAAAGCAAATTCTTAGGATGATCAAATTTGAGGGAATTATCCGGCACTGTGTTATAAAAGTATTATACCTCTTAGGGTAGGTAATCTGTCATAAGTTAAAATTTATCAATAAATTATTTTGTGCTTTAGTATAAGGATAACTGGAACTAGCATAACATAACGAACCCCTTATTCCAGTCAGAATATATGGCACATAGAGAGCTAAAAGTAAAAATTAGGCAAATTATTTTGAGGGGAATTAGTTGGAAGTTTCTTTAAAGAAAGGATTTCTCTTTCAATTTCGTGAATAAAAATTTTACACGGAAAAATTTTTGTGCTCATTGAAAGTTTCGGCTTTGAAGTTTTAAAGAATATTGATCTTTAAGAAATCTTTAAATTGCAAAAGACATTTATTACATTTTGACTCCGAGAATCTAGTGTTCCAAAATTTTGTGT
Organism: Pardosa pseudoannulata; assembly: GCA_032207245.1. Classification (NCBI taxonomy): domain Eukaryota; kingdom Metazoa; phylum Arthropoda; class Arachnida; order Araneae; family Lycosidae; genus Pardosa; species Pardosa pseudoannulata. The sequence goes on along the minus strand of CM063503.1, from coordinate 48,715,866 downwards.
ATAAACTCCAAAATTAAGATAAGTGAGTGAAATGGTTCTTATACCAGAATTGTACATAAATGTTTCAAACAGATCTATCGATAAAAAAGGTATTTCACCTGTAAAAGGGCCTTTAGGCTGCTTTTAGGAAATGATTATCGACACTTAGATAGATACTTTTTTGATTGCATGGTTTTTGTAAAATCCTTATGTATGTATTATGCCATGTTGTGGGGAATGTTAGTAAAAGAATAACACAGCAATCACACAACACAACACAACCGAAGCTATGAATTATAACTGTTGAGAAAATCTTGGTACTCAAATAAAATATACACAAGAAGATATAAGACTTAAGAAGACTTACCATTGTCGACTACTTATATTAAAAATTTAACTTAAAACTTAAATAATATCATTACAGAAATATTTGTAATAGTCTGTCCATTCAGTCGACGTAATGTTACGGCCATTCTGCGTAATGTTAGCTTCAAATTATTTGAACAAGGCTAGGGTCATATAGTCAGGAAAAATGTTGTCCAGGAAAAAATCATCTAAAGCAATCTTACAATAAGCCTGTGCTTACACGGATTCACTTATTATCTCCTTCTTTAGCCGTGATCTTCCGCTAATTGCACTGAGGAGATAAACACTTCGTTGAATTCAATCCTTCACTGTTTGGGGGTGACAAATTCAACTTATCCAGCTAGGATCGAAGGAAGATATGATGCTGAAAGCGCTTAGTCTCTTCATTGGTAGTCCAAGGGGGGCATTTACTGATGAAAATCTTTGTTACAGTATGATATAAACGGGAATGTCATACGTACAATACTATTTTTATAATTCAAGCAAATATTTTCACTAGAAAAATACTGCTTATTCAAAAGAATGTCTTACATTTGTTATTTTCTGCATCTAATATTTTTCTTTAACTTAATATATTTTATTGCTATATACAATGGTAAACACATCAATTAGATGTGTGTCTATTTGTCTACCTGTTTCTCTCTGCACAGACATACACACACACACACACACACACACACACACACACACACATATATATATATATATATATATATATATATATATATATATATATATATATATATATATATATGAATATGACAGTTTTTGCAGCCATATGAAGAGTCATATTATTTCTTGATAATGTCTTTATTCATGTATATTGCACAGTTTAACAGCCAACCATCAAACATGGCGGGGCGGGGCTAGCGTCCACACTCTAACAAAGAAGCACCTCCCAGTCAGGATTCATGCAGCAACTCTTTCTCAAGACGCTCTCTATCAATCTTTACTCGTCAAGTGCTTTTATAATGAGTTGTTGAAGATTCATGTGCCTGCTTAAAAGTGTGCGCTGTGTTTTCTGCTCCCAAATCCTTAATTTTATAATTTTACGTCTTCAGACTTGACACACATATATATATATATATATAATATATATATATATATATATATATATATATATATATATATATATATATATATATAATATATGTATATGTATGTCTAATATATAGATATTATTTTTAAAATATAAAGATATATATGTTTGAAAACATACTTATCTTATAATTTTTTATTTCAGTTATGGAATATACGGGGCCATCTAATCGTGTGATAGTTTTGTGTACATGGGCAGCTTCATGGACGTCTTGTGCTGCAGTACTGCCCTGGATTGCTTATTTTCTAAGAAATTGGAGATTGCTGTTGTGTGTACCATTTTTCCCAGCATCAGTATTGTTGCTGGTATCTTGGTAAGTTATCTCATTTGTAT